>JARDYJ010000002.1:143643093-144013093 GCA_029215755.1 Spea hammondii | reverse complement strand
ACGTCTTAAGGGATCACATTCACATCCACTTCAAGGTGACAAAAAAAAATGAGGAATATCCTTAAAACGGGCCGTGGGGATTCCTGCTGCGGGATCCTGTAAGCCTGAGATTGCGAAGATCTGTTTTCATAGCATGTCGGTGACTTTCTAAAAGTTTTGACAGCTACTGAGATCTGTAACTAAAGCCCAGGTATTCGGCTGGAGTGTGCGCCGAGGTCAGACGGTGAGTTTTGTGTTATTGTTCGCTCCGGAGTGATGGTTTCCAGGTTTCTGTATGAGAATTAAGATATCGGCGCCCGTCTTGGATCTACACCCTCTGGTCCCCAGCGATCCCCTTCTCTGATAAATATCATTTTTTAACCCCGAGGTTTCCGCTAGGGGTTGTGTAAGAGCCGTTTGGCGAGTCTTTATGACTATTTAAAGGGCTAATATTTCAAAGAGTCCGGCGGTCGGCTTGTTTATAAAGTGCCCAGGTATGGTCTTCGGCCTCTGTCGGCGACGCTGACGCGCTCATTCGCTGTTTTGCAGGACATTGCTTTAATGAACGATCAACAGCGCGAAGAATTCATCGGGAAGATCGGCATCTCTTCCGAAGACAATGACGAGAACACCGATGAAAGCATGGATTCCGACCTCCATAAATACAGCTGCAAGAGGTGCCAGGTGGGGGGTCCCCTCTCCGGCCGATGTATTCCATATCGGCATCTTCATGCAGGCCCTTTCTGTCTGAGACGCACAGCGTTGCGTGCCCCCCCCCTGTTATAATAGTGCCAGGGAAACGAGAGGGTGAGAGGATTAGATGTAACGTAAGGAAAATGTACTTTACAGAGAAGGTGGTAGATGAATGGAACTGGCTCCCAGCAGAAGTGGTAGAGGAAAATACAGTGAGGGGGATTTAAACATGCATGGGATAGACATACGGCACCTGGATCCAAGTCGAGACCAATGACTGATTAAGTTCCTGCTGCTAGTGAGAATATTTTTGCGTTGTATAAGGAGTGATTCCCATCCTCATACACCCCCCAGATCTCTTTTGCACGCGGGAAGGAGTACCTGAAGCACATTATGGATGTCCATGCGGAGAACGGTTACGACTGCAGCATCTGCCACCGGCGATTTGCACTCAAAGCGACGTATCACGCGCACATGGTGATCCACCGCGAGAATCTCCCGGACCCCGAGGTGCAGAAGTAAGGACGCCTTGGTCTAGCTTCGAGAGGCTTGAAAGGGACATCATATGCCCCTTCGTGTGATCCCTTTAAATGTCCCCTTCATTTATTTTATTAAATGTGACTGATCGTTGGGGGCTGCAGATGGCTCGTCCTGCCGCTAGTATCACGTTCCACGCCGCTAGTATCACGTTCCACGCCGCTAGTATCACGTTCCACGCCGCTAGTATCACGTTCCACGCCGCTAGTATCACGTTCCACGCCGCTAGTATCTCGTTCCGTGTTTTTTTGTATAGATACATTCACCCGTGCGATGTGTGCGGCAGGATCTTCAACAGCATCGGGAACCTGGAGAGACATAAACTTATTCATTCAGGTAAAAGAGCTTTGATTGCACGCGCAGCACGGGCCCGTAATATTATTATTATTATTATTATTTATTTAGCGCTATCGTATTCTGCCGTGCTATAAAGGAAAATGGTTTAAGATTTACCACCGCAAAATAGCCGGAAGGCTGTAATAGGACCGTCTGATGTTATAAACTCTTCTATAAACTCCCGTGAAATAAAATATAAAGTTAATTTACAAAAATGTAGTTTTCTTTCTCATCGTTGGAACGCGTCTGTCTCAGGCCCCGACGCATTCTCTTCCTTTACTTTCATGGTGCTGTGATTCCTCCAGGTGTGAAGAGCCACGGCTGCGAGCAATGCGGGAAATCGTTTGCCAGGAAGGACATGCTTAAAGAGCACATGAGAGTCCACGATAACATCCGAGAATACTTGTGCGCCGAGTGTGGCAAAGGTACCCCAAGTCTGTGTGTATTGGGGGGTTCTAGAGCGTGGGATTTGAGGAAATGGAAGAGTTAAAGGGGCGCTAAATGGAGGTTTCGTTGTTTAAAGGGCCAGGTCAGATGAATGGGCACAGCCCTACGAGATGTTTTGGGTAACAGGGTTGCCATTGTTCAGCTGGCGACCCCCCCCCCCCCCCCCGGAGACCTCCTGTCTATGGCGGCATCGGGGGGCGTGTGGAATATGGCTGCCCCCCGCTGTCCGGAGATGTGACTCCTTTGCGTCTCTGCTCTTGAATTTGTAGCCCTCTATTGGGATCTATAGATGCGTTTTTTAAACATCAAAAATGACTTTATGTCGGAAGGTAAATTAAAATAAATCCACAAAGACCCCTTCAGTCTCTGAAAGCTCGCTCCGCACCCCGTCCGTGTTATCTGTTTTGTTAAATCGCTTCTATGCGGCAAGATTTGTTCTAAAATTGGCGCAGCAAACCGCGAGAGATGATCGCTATGTCATTCAGCCAGGGTCTAGACGGAATAATTACCTCCCGTGAATCTGTTTGGATTAAAGGGCTACCCCCCCCCCGTACATTAATGCATATGACAGCTGAGTGCTTCCTTAACCCCCCATATGCATTCACTCCTTACCCCGTCCCCATCTTCCGGCTGAACGCTCCTCCATGTAAGCGATAAACTCCCGTCCGCTCCAGCGCTGGCTCAGGGCAGCCCCCACCTTGTGCTTGCGCGGAAAGCGATCTCCCGTTAAATTTAAAGGGAGCGCTTTCCTTCCACTGATCGGCAGCTTCAGAGACGACGGCGGCGGCTGCGGTTTCTGCATCAGTTGAGTTTTTTTCTTTTTTTCTTTCGAAGGCCGATAAACCGCCCCGTAGGGTTCAGAGCGATTTCCTCGGTCCTGCCGGTAGTTTAACGCTTAACGTGTATTTCAGGGATGAAGACGAAGCACGCTCTGCGGCATCACATGAAGCTGCACAAGGGAATCAAGGAGTACGAGTGTCTGGAGTGTCACCGCAAGTTTGCGCAGAAGGTCAACATGCTCAAACACTACAAAAGACACACCGGTGAGCGGGGACCACGGACTTGGGGGAAAAAGGAACCTAAATCTCACTGTGTAACTTGGTGTTGGCCAAGAAAGATTAGCTCGGGGTGGAATAATGGACCTTTTAGTTTTCATAAACCGCTAACTATATTGATTGCTTCTTCTGAACGGTCCAAACCGATTGGTTCTGGCAAATAAGTGGCTTAGTAAATGGGTCTTGCTGGAAATATATACATAATATATATAAAATATATTGTATGTTTTATATATCATTTTTTATTATTATTTTTTTCCCGGCATATAGTGGCAGTACCGGCGGGCTTTGCTCTCTCCCGGGACAAGCATTTGAAAAGATAAAGGGTTAAGCTCCGCCCCCCCCCCCTTACCCTATAACCGTACTCACCGGCGCCCGCAAGTCAGTTCTTTTTTGTCCCGCACAGGTAGTCTCCGGGTCCAAGGATACGATCGGCACACGGGTTGTTGCTGATAGGGTCCCGGGTGGAAGCTCGGCTGCGGCATCTTCACCGCGTTTACAGATTGAATCTGTAGCGGTTTCTTAAAGACGTCCAGGGGAGGAGCATGCGCAGTACAGTGGAACGCACGTCCGGGTGGTTATGCGTTCCACTGATGATCCGACCGTGCTACAGCGCATGCGCGGCTCGGATCATCCGACTTTTGGCGCCAAATTTTAAATTTGGATGCCTATTTATACTGTGCAAACCTGCCTGACCACAAGAGTGTGTGTGTCAGGACAGGTTTCCGTGTTGCCTAACCCCCCCCCCCCCCCACACGGTTTTTGGTGATCCTTATCTACGGATACACCAAAATGTTAACCCCTTCATCAAAAAGAAAATGCCTCCTGCTCCTCCCAAAAAGGCTTCATGCAAGTCTAAACACTTAGCTTGCCTAGGGTGTAATACAGGAGGGAGACGTGCCGGCAGTGTTTAGCAGACATCCTGGCTAAAGAGAAGCAGAAGGACATGCAGTCCTTTCTATCCTGGTTCCAAGACAATTTATCCCAGACTTTTTCGGCATTTAAAGAGGCTGCCAAACCGACGGTTCAGGACAAGCCAAGTAATAAGCGTAAAAGAGAGAAATTCATCTATATCAGATTGGTCATCTGGAGAATGTTCTCGCTCTTCTACGGATTCAACTAGTTCTGAAGATTCAGATTTCGAGTCCGGGTTTCCACCTGAAGAGCTGGAAAAAATTCGTCAAGGAAGTGAACCGGATATTGCTTAACCCGGAAGCTAAGAGAAAGGGTTTTCCCATTTTGCCGCAAATACTGGAGTTTATGCAGCGTGAGTGGGAAAAATCCAAGTAAAAGAGCATTTATCTCAAAACACTTTAAACAACTTTTTAAGCTACAAGACGATGCCATGTGGGAGGAACTGCCTAAAGTGGATGTCCAAATTGCGCAGTTATCTAAAAAAAAAAACCACGTTGCCGATTGGAGAGGTTTCCGGTTTAAAAGATACCATGGACAAAAGAGCAGAGACGGCTAATAGAAGGATGTTCCAAGCGTCAGGGCTTCAATGCAAAGCCGGAGCAGCTGGAGCTAGAGCTCAAGGCCTATGGATCCAGAAATTGGAAGATCGGGTTCTGGAGGAGGCAGATAAAGATCTTTCTCAGCTTTTAAAAAAAATTTTAAATGATCAAATGAATTCCTGATTGACACGGTGGATGAAGTGGTCAAACTCTCTGCTCGTAACATGGGGCTGTCAACAGTTGCCAGAAGAGCTATCTGGCTTAGATCTTGGAATGCTGACTCCGGATCAGAATCTTCATTATGTGGACTGCCATTTGAAAGAGAAGCTTTTTGGTTCTCCACTGGAAGAGCTGTTAAAACAAATGTCTGACACTAAGAAAGCTCTTCCTCAAGACATCAAACCTAAGTGGAATCGGAGATACCCCTATAATAGGCAGCAATATTCAAGACCTTCGGATAAATCTTCCTTTCGGAAGCATAATAAAGAATCCAGATTTCAATTTAAAACTACAAGACAAGAAAGGACGAGGAGATTCTGGCAGAGTAGGAGGTCGCCTTCAGAGGTATCGGGAAACATGGTTCCACACTACCAACCCATGGATACGTCACATATTATCGGAAGGCTACACCGTTCTGCAAGACCCCAAACGATTATTTGCTGATCTCCTCATACCCGTCAAGAACAAAGAATACGACACTGGGCAAGGCAGCATCAAAACTCCTCAAACAGGGAGTGATGGAACACATTCCGAAAAAACATCTATGTCGGGAGTTTACTCTCACTTGTTCCTGGTACCGAAGCCAGACGGCTCCTTTCGTCCAGTTTTAGATCTGAAATCGGTCAATCAACGTATTCCATACCAACATTTTCGGATGGAAACCATCTCGTCAGTGACTCGCATAATTCACAAAGGAGATTTTATGGCGTCTCTAGACTTCCAGGACGCCTATCTGCACGCGCCGATAGCAGAAAGATCAAGAAGATTTCTCAGATTTGCAATAAAAAGCAAACAAAGGCTTAAAGCACTTCCAATTCAGAGCACTACCTTTTGGCCTCTCAACCGCCCCAAGGGTCTTCACCAAAATCCTTACTCCTTTAGCAGCGGAGCTCAGATTGAAAGGTATAGCGGTGGTTCCATATCTGGACGATTGGCTAATAAAAGTGTCTTCTTCGGCAAAACTCTTAACAGATCTTCAGGACATCAGAGACCACGGTTGGATTCTAAACGTAGCCAAATCAAACTTAAATCCAACTACGAAGATCCGGTTTCTGGGTTTTCTGGTAGACTCAGTGTCTCTACGTCTGTATCTTCCAGAGGACAAAGCCAAATGTATTCAGCGAAGCGTCACACAGCTACAAACATACCCTCTCAGCACCATCCGAAAGGCTATGAGCATCTTGGGATTACTGACATCTACCATTCCTGCGGTAGCCTCGGCGCAAGCGCGAATGAGACCTCTACAATAGTACATTCTATCCCAATGGTCCGGAAGAGACGAACACCTAGACACAAACATTCTTATGTCTCAGGATGTACTTCAACACCTGGAGTGGTGGAAGGTCAAAATAAACTTAACAAGCGGTCTATCGTTCCAGCCAAAGGAATGGCTTGTAGTCACCACGGACGCGTCCAGAACTGGTTGGGGAGCACATCTCCAGTTTCGCACAGCCCAAGGGAAGTGGTCAACACAGGAGGCATGGCAATCCTCCAATTTCAGGGAATTGAATGCAGTCTTCAAGGCGCTGTTATTCTTCAAACCGTGGATATCAAAACGCCACTACAGTACAGACAAGGAGGTATGAGAGTATCCAGCCTTCCAAACCTATGCTCAAAAATTATGCGATGGGTGCAAGAGAATCTGGAAGCAGTTTCGGCTGTCCATATCAGAGGTCGGAACAATATACTCGCAGACGACCTCAGCAGAAACAGATGCTCCCAGGCAGAATGGTCACTTCACCCGTCTGTTTTCCAAGAGTTGGTTGCAAAAGTAGGCTTGCCAGAAGTCGATCTCATGGCGACAAGATTAAATCGGAAAGTATCCCTTTTTGCCTCTCTTTACAAGATGGACTACCCTCCGTTTCTGGATGGTCTGGAGATCAAGTGGCGGTTCAATCTGGCGTACGTTTTTCCGCCGATCTCTATGATTCCTCGAGTGATTCTCAAGATCAAAACGGACAAGGCGAGCGTACTGGCAGTTCTCCCTTTCTGGCCAAACCGCAGTTGGTTTTCAGACCTTTGCCAACTTTCGATAAATCATTGGGAGCTTCCGCTATCTCCAGACATCTTGGAGAACAAGGGGATTCCACTCCACACTCTTCAAATTTTCAAATTGACGGCTTGGCTGCTACAAGGCTAATCCTGAAAGATCAGGGTATAGACTCCATCATGGCTAATCTCCTTTTAGGTTCAGTCAGACCTTCCACAGCCACTATTTACCTAAGAACTTGGAGGAAATTTCTAGAATGGTGTCAGTCTCACGACTTACAGGCTTCACCTCCATCCATGCCGGTCATTCTGCACTTTTTGAATCAGGGATTTGAAGCAGGCCTCAAGGTGGCAATACTTAAAGGTCAGATTTCTGCTCTCAGCCATTTTTTACTTGTCGATTTAGCATCGGATCGTTTCATTCGAAGATTTGTTAAAGCCATCATGATTAAAAGATCCTTTTTTCCACCATGGGATCTCACCTTAGTTCTCAAAGCTATGTGTTCTGTGCCATTTGAGCCTCTTCAAGAAGTCTCCCTCAAGTTCCTCTCCTTAAAAACAGCGTTTTTGGTTGCTATCACATCAGCACGTCGTATTGGAGAGCTCCAGGCTCTCTCAGCCTCGGAAGATTTTCTCATTTTTCATCAGGACAAGGTAGTTCTGTATCCCAGGCCATCCTTCCTTCCGAAGGTCTTATCTCAAGCTAATATTAACCAACCTATAGTCCTTCCAACGTTTAACCCGAATCCTACATCATCACAAGAAAATGACTGGCACACTCTGGATGTTAAGAGGGCTCTTTCTGTTTATTTGCAGCGCACTTCTGCCTTTCGTTCATCTGATCATCTCTTTCTTCAGTTCCATGGCAGGTCTTCAGGCCGCGCAGTGTCAAAGTCTACATTAGCCAGATGGCTCACGGACGCCATCCGTCTGGCCTATGACTCCTGTGATAGGGTTCTTCCGTCTCCGGAAGAGATTTGTAAGGCAGCTACTCGGTCCTCCTGGAATACCTTCATTAGACATTACAGACTGGACATTCCCTCTGCCTCAGAAGCGGAGTTTGGGCGGCAGGTTCTTCACACCGTTAATCGCTAACTCCCTCCCTTTTTGTTTGGGGGGATCTTGATATATCCCGCCGGTACTGCCGCTATACGCTGGGAAAAACAGTAATTTTTCCTTACCGTAAATTCTCTTTTCCCCAGTATAGTGGCAGTACGTGTTTCCCTCCCAAGTTGTGTTAATAAAGTAAGTTTTTTTTTTCTACTGTATGGTCCTCTTGTTATTAACTGACTTGCGGGCACCGGTGAGTACGGTTATAGGGTAAGGGGGGGCGGAGCTTAACCCTTTATCTTTTCAAGTGCTTGTCCCGGGAGAGAGCAAAGCCCACCGGTACTGCCACTATACTGGGGAAAAGAGAATTTACGGTAAGTAAAAATTACCGTATTTGCTCGATTATAAGACGACCCCGATTATAAGACGACCCACCAAAATCTAAATATTAATTTAGGAAAAAAACTAAATTGATTGAGAAAAACAAGATTGCGAAAAATATATATATTTTTTTATTTCCTTTTATTTGCCAATCTGCCCCCAGGGTTGCCACTCTGCCCCCAGAAATGCCTTATACCCCCTATTTGCCACTCTGCCCCATGATGTGCCCTTTAACCCTCTATATGCCACTCTGCCTCCAGAAATGTCTTATACCCTCCTATATGCCACTCTGCCCCATGATATGCCTTTTAATCCCCTATATGCCAGGGTGGCATATAGGGGGTTAAAAGGCATATAGGGGGTTAAATGGCATTTCTGGAGGTATATATATAACTGCTAACAGCAATCACACTCCTATCAAGCCAAGGCAGCCAGTACATGCTGGAACCTGGGGATGATAGGAGTCTGAGTACAGCCTCCCTATGCCATGCTACCACCACCACCCCCCTTACACATCCATACTAACACACACTCATTCACAAACATTTAAATACTCATTCATTCCAATAATCACACATACTTCACACATTAATCACAAAAAACCCTCCCCCACCCACTTACCTGAACTGCAGATCTCTCACTCGAAGACTTCTGCAGGGGCCCGGCTGTGTGAGCAACTTCTCTGGCCCCGCCCCCAGAGGAAGGAGGGGGGGAGGCAGAGTTATGTGACTCTCTGCTAGCTTCCTGTTCTCCTGCTGCTCGCGACCAAAGCCCGGTAAGCAGCCTGGCCCCAGCGAACATTTTGAGGTCTAATTAGAAGACGACCTCGATTATAAGACGAGGGGTATTTTTCAGAGCATTTACTCTGAAAAAACCCTCGTCTTATAATCGAGCAAATACGGTACAGTTTTTTTATTTATTTATGCTAGGATAAAGCAGTATATACCTTCTTACAATTTCATTTTCCTCTCCATCTGCCCTCTTGTCATTATATTTCTGATAGATTCCTTGCGGAAATTGGTTTTTTTTTGTTCTTTAATTTTTGGCCTGTAAAGCATCGCAGCATCAACGTACAATTATAAACATTTAAACACACAAAAAAGTATATAAAACACATACATTACACAAAAGGAACTTTATATCATGTTTATATGATATTAGAATTTAGGCTAAACCGAATTTTGGTCGTCTTCTCAAATCTTCTCCATAAGATCCATAACCAGGTCTCCCAAATCCGATCATTTTTAGTAGAATTTTTTTTGTTTTTTTTTGTCCGGTTGTTTTAGGTATCAAAGACTTCATGTGTGAGCTCTGCGGAAAAACTTTCAGCGAAAAGAACACCATGGAGACCCATAAGCTCATCCACACCGGTGAGTCCGCGTCCTTCTAACTCCCTCTCCGCCGCTGAGATGTTATCTGGACTCACGGACTTCGGGGGAAAGCTGAAAACCAGTATGACCAGTTTAACCATCGCCGCCCCCCCCCCCCCCTTCTCGTATCCATTAAATATTGCAACATTTTTCCCGGGTCTGAATATTACGGACATAATAAGCGATGCCTCAACCATTCCATTGTAAGATCTCGGGCCGGCTAACTGTAAATGAATATGGCTGTTCCGGATCTAATGCCATTGGCAAATATTAATCAGGAAAAAAAGAGTCATTTTGCCCTTTTTATATAATTATATAAAAAGGGCAAAATGACTCTTTTTTTTCTCGAGTCCCCCGTATCCAGTTATTTCTCACTGTATAACGCTCTTGTACCGGCCGCGTCGTGTATTTAACTCCGGCTCTCTCCCTTCTCTGTACGGACCCTGTGAAGTGGGGAAGCAGTGGTCCTGCTCGGTCTGCGACAAGAAGTATGTGACGGAGTACATGCTGCAGAAACACGTCCAGCTGACCCACGACAAGGTGGAGGCCCAGAGCTGCCATTTGTGCGGCACGAAGGTGTCCACCAGAGCGTCGATGAGCCGACACTTGAGACGGAAGCACCCCGAGGTCAGTTATTGGGTGGAGAAAGCGCCAGATTGGCTTTCACGTTCTCTGTGTTCAGTCGTTGGTTTGTAGTATGAATTACTGACGCTAGGATCATGGGGGCAGCCATCTTGCTTCCCCCCCCCCAACAGATCTCATATAAAGCATCGTTTGGGTTAAAATGTTCATATTTTAGTTACTGCGAGTCTCTATCCAAAGCCTTCACCAAAACAGAATTGGCTTATTTATTATAACCTTTAATAAAGAGTTAAATGGCTCTTCGTAGTCTGCTGGAAAAGAAAGATGGCTGCTCTCTGCTCCATTGGCTTATTTCTCTATAAGGAACAGAATTTGACGGCATTTGGCCCACATATTTCTTTCCCCCTCTTTAAAAACCTCTAACCGTCTTTGGTCCTTTGGTCTTGTCTGAGATTCCGGATATGCTATACTCCTGTGTGTTTACATTCCCTACCTGTACTCACCTCTACCACTTCTGCTGGGAGGCTGTTTCACTTAGCTGCAAGCCTCTCAGTTTTAGATGATGACCTCCTTCCCCAGCAGTTCTCCTTGTTTGGAATATACTTTCTGCGTCTGCTAAATATACAGTGATGTGTTTACTCCTGGGTGTTTACGCCTGATTGTTTACGCCTGGGTGTTTACAGTAAGTTGACTTAGTGGTGAACACTCGCTGTTTAGTGACAAAATCCACTAAAAGCTCACGGACTCTATGAGACGAAGGGGTCGGGGAAGTAACTCGCTGACACGTCCGTGTCGGTTCCTTCTAGAAGATTCTTTCTGCCCGTCATCAGGTCTAACCCTCCCTTCAATGTCGTAAAAAGGCACCTCTGAGGCAGTCGATCACTGCGGCCATTGGTGAACGTTCCCCAAGTTTAGTAGGGAAGAGGAGACGTCTTTTTTAGAGTTTAGAGTCAGCTTTGCTTCCTTGGCCTGATGGGTCTTCGGAACAACTACCCGCAGATTGCTTACAGAGAACATGCACAACCCCCGAGTGTTTGATGTCCAAATACCTCCATCTCTACTAGAGTTGGGTGAGAGGGCAGACCGGACATAGACATTATATCCCACTGATGCTCTTCATGATGGCGTGTAAGGTTACCATCGGCTTAAGTTCGTAGGATGTTTATGAAGGAGATCGCTGATCTGCCCAACTGTCCCTGGACCTGCTGCCATAAGCCTAGTAGGTCCCATCCATAAATGCTACTGACTTTCATGAAGCAGGACGTGTCCTACCATCCTACCCTCCACTCATCGTGGGGTGAATGGTCAGGGTTTTTTCTCTATATGGATGTTGCGTAATCTTCTCGCCCAACTGCAGCCTCTTTAGATCTTCTGTTTGTGTCTCGATTTGATGCCCATGAGATAAATTCAGAGCATGACCTTCTGTCACTAACTGTAAGCTTTTATATCGTGGAAGGTTCCCTTTAGGTTTTAATGGCTTCCATGAGCTGATTTTACGGACTCCTGTGGCTTAACCCCCCCCCCCCCCCACAGGCTCGTCGAATATATCCCTTAAATAAAAACACAATTGCGCGTTAAGGTCAGGCAGATATTTCAAGAGGCCGCCTTTCTGTCTTCTTTCTTCGCTCTTCGGCTCTCACGCGGCAGATAATGGCCTGTGTTCTCACCAATGACCTTTTTACGAAGATCTAATGAGGGGACTTTATCCACGTTAGGTCATCTCTGTGCGTATTGAAGACTTCGATGACTTGCATGAATCGGCGGGCATTGGCCAGGTAACTAGAACGCGCTCACGGGGCTTACTGGCCACAAAAGTCACATGCTTTTACTATTGAATGTGTGTGTCTTAATGTGAAATTCTGGGGTTTATTCACTATAAAGGAGAGCTGGCTGGAGAGCTGTGGTTTCCGCTCCCGCGCTTCGCTCTTTATTATGAAGGCCCAGACACTTGCAGGTTTCTCTAAGAAAGAGCGAGCTGGCCCCGTATAATGTATAATTCAATGTGCAATGAGAAATATCACTGATTTAACAACCCTGCCGGTTTATGGACTGGTTTTAATGACCCATTTTAAATCCAACCCCCCCCCCCACCTCCGAAATTTGGTCATTTATGCAAAATGAATGAGTTTCTGTTTGAGGCCGAGGTGTTGATAACCGTGGTATGGTGATATGCGCAGGCAGAGCTGGATGTGGACGACGAGGATGAGCTGCACCGGGGCAAGCAGTCGCCCGTCGGTAACCGGCATGCGGAGAAGGACAAGGCGGTGGGAGAGGATGGAGAGGTGTCGTTCGCCGAGTACCACCAGAAAGCCGTGGAGTTCACACGAGGCGGAAGGGACGAGGATGGCTCTGCGGTGGAGACCCTACAACAGGTCAGATGATAGGAGGGAAAGGGGGGGGGCATTTTATCCGTAGCTGACAAGGATAGTGGGAATTGTGGTTAGTCACCAGCGTATCTGGGGCGGGAGAACATTTTATAGTTATGGGCACTAAATAACTTAACGGTGCAATTAATATAAATAAGCAATAAATGTGTATTTTGCAAATATCAGGGGAATAGGCGTTATGACTTCATGTACTTAGGATCTGCATGATTATTTCTCCCCGTTAGGTTCTCTCTTAAGTCGCTGATGGTTGTTGATTGGTTCAGGTAGCCTCTGCGAGAGCGGAGGAGGCTGGAGAGAGCTTAACGACAGGAAGGTGGTTAGATAAATGAAGTTCGTTAAAAGCCATAATTCTAGACGGCTCGCCTTCCAGACGTTATAGGCGTTATGACTTTAATTAACTAAAAAAAAAACGTATTATTTGGGCTTGGCAATGATGTCAATCAGTTTTGGGTTTCGTCAGATGCCTCAGCAGTTACATTCTCAACTAAGCGGGTCTCGGCTACTTCACGGTCTTTTCATTTTTTAATTTTAGGTGGTCGTCACCATTAGTGATGGGAGCGTCGCTGCTCCATCTTCAACAGTAGGACTAACGAACATCACCGTCACTCCCATCAGCACCGCAGCCGGGGCCCAGTTTGCCAGCCTCCAGCCAGTGGCCGTGGGTCACTTGACGGCTCCCGACCGTCAGCTGCAGCTGGACAGCTCCATCCTCACAGTGACCTTCGACGCGCTCAGCGGCAGCGCCGTGCTTCACAACCGGCCGGCTGAGCTGGCCATCGCGTCCTCGCAGGAGGGGTCCGGCCCGCAGCCCGTGGCTCACTTCATTAACCTCACCACCTTCGTGAATTCCATAGCTCCTTTAGGGGGTCAGCTCGCCGCCGAAGGTCCTCTGACATGGAGGGCAGTCCCGGCAGGGGAAACGCCGCCGCCGCCGGAGGAAGAGGTGCAGGGGTCCGGCCAGACGGAGCAGCAGCCGCCGTCGCCTTCGCAGGGTGGCCAAGCCGTTCCAGCGGACTCGCAGGAACAAATGTACACTTACTGAGCGATCGCCATCTTTAACGCAGCTCATAAACTACTGACCGCCGTGACCGGATTGGAAATTCAAAGATGGCGGCTGACTAAACTTGAAGAACCCGCGGGGTTTTGGATTAAAACGTGTAAAACGGCAGCTTGAGGGCGACACGGAAACGGAAGAACTTTCGGCTCCCGACGCGTTCCCCTGTCGCCGGTCGCTTTAAAGAACCAACGCTTGCAGCGAACCCTATGTTGGCTGGGCCTTCTGGGAGTTTAAGGGAGGTTTGGTCGATTAAAGTTTTGAGAAACAAACTTAACAAAGGAGCGGTTTACATTTGGATTTTTCACTTCTTCCCTGGGATTTTCTCGCGTCTTCGTACGTTGATCTCTAACGCTCTACCGCAGCACTTCCGATACCCGCTAATAATAATAATAATAATAACACTAATTCTAACTTATGGGGGACATCGGTGCTGAGAAGGGGTTTCTCTACCCAGTGCTGAGATATATATATATATATATATAGTTTATGTCTGTTACAGGAACAATGTGCACTGAAAACCATATTTATGCAAAAACCCAGAAGGAAGAGAAAATAATAATAATAATAATAGGAATAATAATAAGAATAATAAAGGTATAGTTCATTGGGAAATTAAATGAAGGCCCAAGGGACTGGCCCTTGACATTCCGGGGGCCCAGATCCTAAGCCTTGCTTTGTGTGATCTGTGATGCGATAGACTAAGGCAGCTATTCTTTAGAGTGACCGACGATTCTATCGATGCTGACGTTCCCGCGCATGTACTCTGTCCCTGACTGTAGTAGACGTTTAACGTCATTACCCAGGACTAGTGCCCTAGGGTGAGCGCGTCGGCCATTTTTCTTCTGGGACACATACATTTCACACGTTGCTGACCTGTAAATGTAAAGTGCTGCCCCCTGCAGTATGTGGGATGTATAACCTCTCTGATTTAGTGATCCATCCCGCGTACAGCAGGGGGCAGCGCCTTCTTCTCTGTGGTTAGTAACCTTAAATAAATGTCCTAAAAAAAAAAATGGCCGACATTAATCCACGGTCTAGTTTGGTGACGCTTTACTATTCTGTCTGCGTGGAGTTTTGCCAGTATATTTATGTTAAATTATTTTCTGTGTTACAAACCCGGACGTCTGTCCGTCTGTCCGTCTGTCCGTCCTCCAACGGCGTCTTTTTTTAAATTTTATTATGTGAATCTGTGGCTAATCCCTTCCGTAGTCTCTGGGGCCCGCACATGGGTTTCACGCTGCGTTGAGCAGATAAGGCACAAAGACGGCAGGACCCGAAACCTGTCGCCATTCTTATATGAAGGCAGCTGCAATCGTTTGCTACAAATAAGCTATTATTAGTGAAATGCGGCGGGCCCGGCGGGCCTTCCGCAGAACCTCGTACGAGGCCGTTGGTTTTTTTTAAGCTATCAGACGGGGAGATCAGTAAGTCACGCAGGTAAATGGCGTCGGTAAACTTCCTGTTTCTGCACCCCTAAAAATAAAGCCGATTATCACATTCCGTGGCACCTCAGCTATAATATATCGCAACAGGAATATGGCCAAATTTTAATTGAACCACCCCATCCCCCCATCTTTGAATCTGGCATCTGCCTGCGTCACGTCGAATGTAGACGATGTGGGTGGTTGGGGCTCCCGTGTTAATCATTTCAATAGATACGGAAGGGCCACGTCTGTCGTGTGCCGCACAGCGAGTTTATTCTGTGTATGAATTCTGCATACTGCATGGCTGAGTCAGAGCTGCCCTGCACCATGTACAACGCATACGAGGCGAGTTTTCACTAACGTTACGAGTTCATTGAAAGTAAATGTAGCTTTTTTTGTGTTTGTTTTCACGGAAAGGTGAGCTTTTGTTCTGCCGCAAAAAAAAAGGTGCGAAGCAGGCAAGTTTGTTTCATTTCAGTGATGTTTGGTGCGCAAAATTCTTTTTTTTTTACATAAATAATTTAATAGTCTCAGTGAAAAAGGCCAGTCCTGTGTACGATATGTTACTTATTTCTATTATTATCATTATTTATTCACAAACCGGTCACTGAGCTTGAGTGGGAAATACACTCAGGATTATCTCTGCCATGTGTCGCAAACTGTAACCCCCCCCCCCCCCATATAGGCAAACATGTATAAAAAAACAAACAAAACAAAAAAAAAACACCAACAAACAGCCAATGAGTTCTTCCCAAGTCCTATTCCAACCAGTTAATTTCTTATTTCCCAGTTACATGCCACCCACATGTAAAATTGGAACCTTCCAGAGCGCTCCAATAGCACGTAGCATTCATACGCTGGTTTCATTACATTTTTTTTTATTATTATTATTATAATTATTATTATTTTTTACTTTGATGGCTCCCGTCGTCCAAAACTGTCCCTGGGCCACCACTTTTTTTAGTGCTAGCTCAGCAACCTTCTTTTTTTTTAGGTCCCGGATATCCCAGTTTGACAAATTTCCCCTACAGCGTTATTCAATATAAAATTACTATATTAAACCCAAAAAATAAATAAAGAAATAAAAATACTGTATAATACTGACCAAGTTGTTTGGTCTTCTCCCTTTCCACCAGGGAGCCGGTTAAGTAATAAATAACAAAGCCCCGGCCCCCCCCCCAGCCCTCGGGAAGCCCACCTACAGGACCCACACAAAGAAAATTCTCACAAATACTTAAATGTATCTAGAATTCTGCTTGAATTTAAAGGTTTTCGGTTTTGAAAGTAATAGCGATGAAACCTTTTCGTTTGTCTGGATCCTACGTGGTAAGAATATTTAGTGATGTTCTGAGCCTTATTTATGGAAACGCAGATGTTTGCCGTGTTTCGGTGGAAAGTCCAAGCGCGTCCGCTGTTCCCGTGATTAGGAAATGATGACGGACTCCGGTGTTGGAACGGGCGTTCGCCTGTATATTTGGGGGGGGGGTTTCTTCGTGTTGATGAAAATGTCCTATTTCAAGTGCCATTATGTTGTGTTCAACATTAAAGAGTTTATTTGAAGCAGAGACCCTGTTCTGAAATCTCTCGCGAGTTTCTGTGAAGGTCTTTCGGAACGCTGTGATGAAAATGATCCATTGTCTTACCTGAAACGAGGAACATTCACGAGGATCTATTCACCAAAGGCCAAGCAGGGAGTTATCACATTGGTTACTTGAAGGACAATTTAGGATCTCCATACTTAGTGTCCTATGTCAGGGCATTGAGTGAGCGACATCTTGCCATCACAACATGATCTTCTGATGGCACAAAATATTACTACGGCAGAAGCTCATTAGAGCTGGCCATTCGTAATGTGGAAACCACAAAGTTCCTGCAAACTATCCCTTTAGCGAATAACCCCAAAGTATTGTGGCAGTCGTAATTGGTGTGCAGCACCTCAAGAGTGCACTAGATGGCAGTATTTGATGGGATACAAATTAACCATTACCTGTTATATATTACAGATTGACAGATATTTCCATTTCTTTTACAAACTGTGGGAGTGGGAGGCGGAGGGGGGGGGGCAGAAGCTCTTCTCTTCCCAATAGACTCTCATGTTCTCTGTAGGTGTCATGGCGTGGTTTGGGGTCTGTATAGGATACATACCATGTGCTTTGGATTGGGAGCTGTACACGAGTCCTACTTTACGGAATACGGACCAATCGCATCCGGCGACCATGAGCCTTTATCATACAGCAGCCGCGGCTCGGCCATGGAAACCCATTTCATGAAGCTCCCGACGTACAGTGCATGAGCCGAAGTCGCTTCCGGAGGCAGTTTGGATCTCTGCAGTCAGGGATGCTTCAGAGGACTAGAGGGTCAGAGGTTGAGATGTAATGTAGGAGGTTTTAGTCTACTGAGAGGGTGGTAGATAAATGGAACAGCCTCCAAGCAGAAGTGGTAGTGGTAAGAAAACCCCACACGTTTTAAATTTCGTACACATTTGGATCAATTGACTTATTTCTAATGAACAGGGGCATACCGTCAGTTGCTATGGTACCAAAGCCGCCCCCCACCCCCCCATAACTTTTGCACCAGAATCCTTTACACCGATTATCCGTCCGGACTGATACAATGTACCGAACAAAATAATATAATATATATATATATATATATATATATATATATATATATATATATTTACTAACCGGACTGATCCAGCTGGTTAAATGTTCCCATCTGAGCTTTTTGAGATATATTAATTCATTGACTTTACATAAAAGAAAATACTTTTTATACGATAATCGTAAAATAAATCTCTACATCCGCCAAAAAAATAATATAAATCTCCAAAACTTTATAATGGTCGGAAAAAGACACTTTTGTTTTAGGGGGTGTGGTTGTAGGTGTGGCTAGGGCGGGGCTTTATGATTATGACTTTGTGACCGGCTGGTTTTTATTTAGGAATCAATTCAAATTAAAAAAACAAAAAAACATTTAGAAAAATGTAATTTCTGAACAAATTTTTTCGCTGTTTCTTTGCATATTAGTGACTCTTGGCATGCCTCCCAACTTTCTCGCTTTGCGCAGGAAAGTCCTGATTTTCCCACTTTATCCTGTAGTCCCCTCAAGCTCTGCCCTGATTTTCCCTGGGCCATGCCTCTGAACACATATATATCAAACACATATATATATATATATATATATATATATATATATATATATATATATATGCACATACCCCCCACCCACACATATTTCACTTTTTTGTAATAGTTTTTCCTCCCCGGTGAACTCGATGACACTGGGAGGAAAAATAACGCAGAAATTCAAAAAATAAAAAAAAAGTTTTTTATTTTTTTAGGCTAACCCCCTCCCACCCCAGATATGACACTAGTGGGAATGAGTGGGTGACTTTTTATTCCTTTAAAAAAATGAATCGGTGGCACTTACTCGCCTGCGCAGGGATACTTCAGCAATGTATCGTCTGAAATGAGCCATTGTTGTATCCTGCGGCCGGGCCGGCGTGGGTTAATAGGTGATTGTGTTACTCTGTGTCAGGTAACAATGTGTTAAGCGATTGTTAGCGATGCTGTTTGTATCCACTTATTGATAAGGTCATGGGGGGGGGGCTGTGTTTGAGGGCCACTAATAAGATACTATAGAATGGGAGATGTAAACTGCGTTCTGAACAGAGATTACATTGTGTATAATCACAGAAAGGGTTAAACAGCAATGAGGGGCAGCGGCTGATGGCCTGGATATGAGAGGGGGCTTTAGTGCTGGGGGGGGTAACAATGTACTCTGTAGTCCGGTGGGCCGGCATTTACTTTGGGCAAACAGATAAGTGTGTTTGAGATGCGGCTGATGATAACCTAACTGCATCGGTGACCCCCATCCCGTGAAGGGGTAGGAGCCACAAAAAAGTGTGACAGCTCCACAAACACCACTGATCCTACACAACAGATGCAATGAATTAAACTTTAGTCCTTTCATTGGGTCAACAGAGACAGATGTAAAGTAACCTACGGCTTTTGAACCTCGGAGGTCTCGTCTTCACATGAATAAGAGACCTCTGAGGTTCTAAGCTTATCTTACACTATAATTTTATCTCTGTGTCGACCAAATAAAACGTATCAACGTTGACAAAAAAAAAAAAAATGTCTTTAAGGCTAATTACATTTTTCTCATTTCTACAATCAGTTATTTAATACAATGTATTATTCTTATTTATTAATTTATATAGCGACCACATATTCCATAGCGTTGTACAAAACGTACTTAAAGTCCAAAGTCGTGATTGGCTCGGCTCCCGTTGTGAGAAGTGACATCGCGATGGAGAGGATGTGGCACGCGAGCGTGAATTGTTGGCCGATCGGCGTGTAAACACTTTGTGGGATTGTTAGGTAATAGGTATTGTGAAGCAGGGTAATGCTTTGAACCTCCTGCTATCAGATGAGTGTAACACGTAACACGTAACATGTAACACGTAACATATTCTACAAGGTTCTAGATTGTGAGCTCTTTTGAGCAGGGCTGTCCTTGCCTTTTACATAGAAAGTCTCGGCAGATAAGAATAACCCCCAGATGCTGTATACATAATAATCCCCCAGCGCTGTATACAGTAATATAACCCCCAGCGCTGTATACAGTAATATAACCCCCAGCGCTGTATACAGTAATATAACCCCCAGCGCTGTATACAGTAATATAACCCCCAGCGCTGTATACAGTAATATACCCCCAGCACTGTATACAGTAATATAACCCCCCAGCGCTGTATACAGTAATATAACCCCCAGCGCTGTATACAGTAATATAACCCCCAGCGCTGTATGCAGTAATATAACCCCCCAGCGCTGTATACAGTAATATAACCCCAGCACTGTATACAGTAATAACCCCCAGAGCTGTATACAGTAATATAACCCCAGCACTGTATACAGTAATATAACCCCCCAGCGCTGTATACAGTAATATAACCCCCAGCGCTGTATACAGTAATATAACCCCCCAGCGCTGTATACAGTAATATACCCCCAGCGCTGTATACAGTAATATACCCCCAGCGCTGTATACAGTAATATAACCCCAGCACTGTATACAGTAATAACCCCCAGAGCTGTATACAGTAATATAACCCCCCAGCGCTGTATACAGTAATATAACCCCCCAGCGCTGTATACAGTAATATAACCCCCAGCGCTGTATACAGTAATATAACCCCCAGCGCTGTATACAGTAATATGACCCCCAGCGCTGTATACAGTAATATAACCCCAGCACTGTATACAGTAATATAACCCCCCAGCGCTGTATACAGTAATATGACCCCCAGCGCTGTATACAGTAATATAACCCCAGCACTGTATACAGTAATATAACCCCCCAGCGCTGTATACAGTAATATAACCCCCAGCGCTGTATACAGTAATATGACCCCCAGCGCTGTATACAGTAATATAACCCCCAGCGCTGTATACAGTAATGTCAGTCGGTGACAAAAATCTGGTTTTATCTCATTTTGCCCAATAACCTACTTTGATCTACAGACCTGGAGGAGGCCATTGCTGTCAGTCATGCGATATTTTGGGTGACTTTCCTGCTCGATGATAATCCTCATTTCCTTCATAGACTTTTATTAGTCAGAGAATCCAGCCGGTGATTAAGACTGAGCCATTCTATTGTTCCCCACAGGCAGTATGATAAGGAGTCGCGGTGTTTAGTAGATCGGGGATCAGATAACAGAGTGAGAATCATACAAATGGCTGATTTTAAGCTGCCTGAAAACATTATATTATGGGGCAGAAAATAAAACTTGTTTAATAAAAGAAAAAATGGTGGGATTTCCCCTAATATGTTTCTCAATGGACTTTATAAATAGGGTGGGGTTCAGAAACCGGCCTTTGTTGTCGTTTTTGGTGCCGATGAATGAATAGGTGTTTGTCTGGTATCGTCCGATCCCCACTGGGTTTCACTCCAGGTACGGCGCGTTATAAATCATATATTATCAAGGATTATTTCGTTAATTTCTAGGGCTCCGGCGGGTTCCTTAGAACATTAACAATGGGGGGGGGGGCAGCGAAAAATCACATGGAAATGGGCAACGAACAAAACTAACAATGACACGAATACACATTAAGACATACTGCTCTGCAGAGCTTACACTCTATAAGTAAGATGGGGGGGGGTTAGACGGGGGAGAGACATCTTTGGCGAGGATGATTCCATTGTAGCGAAGTTTAGAGTTCAGTGGTCTGGTGATCTCCTTGCTGAAGAATGTCGGCTGCGGGTGTTATGAGGATAGGTGGTATTCGGCTCTGAATAGGTGTTTTTTTTTTACAATATCAATTAGGATAGGATAAATTCCACGCCACGGGGGACATTATTTCGTACCCCTTCCCCCACCCCAGCGGTGAGGTGTTGAACCATAAGCATCAAAACTGATCACACAATACAATACAATACAATATAGTCATGCCGATGGTATGGCCTTCGAGGGGTTTCGGTGAGCCAGGTGGTCCGCCTATTATGGTGCTAATGATTGGAGGCACCGTTCCAACCTCCGGTCTTCTCAGTGAGGGCTGTAAAGCTTTAGAATCCACGGTCTATGGAGGTGTCTAAGGAGGCTTTTAAGAATGAACTGGGTTTCACGTTTCATGGGTATTCATTCATTCGCATTTTAATTTCAAAATGGTTCTGCACAAATCTGGTGTGTGTTTAATTTGTTTATCTTCCTTGTTGGTCAAGGGCAATTAGGCTGAACTTCAGCTTCTAACTTTACTTACTCTGTAAGGTCTTCCTACTGGAGAGGAGGGGTGCGGGCATGTGGGATAGCCAAAAATCAATTAAGACCTCATGGTGTGAGCTTTTGGACTCCAGTGGAAACCTACCCTCAAGGCCCAAATAGTAACCCACCAGATACCCCCCCTTTTTTTTGTTCTCATTGTAGAATCAGCACCCGGATAGGCCTCTAGGGCCAAACATAGGAAGTGAGTGAATGAACCTCTTTTCAAAATCACACGGGTATCAAAGGCTGCTGTGTTTTCACACGTGCCCGGGATGTTTGCATTGACAGGGTTACGCGGGGCCATCACATCGTTTCCGTCGTTAAAACACCGAGCGGCCCCAGACAGAACGTTAGACGACACTTTCAAATTGTTGTGTTTGTTCCTGTTTGGAGGTAACTGACGTTTTATTTCATGGCAACTCTAATTAAGGCTTGGAATGAAGCTCAATTATCTAACTAGCGCTCTGGGGCCTCCGTCTCAGTGGGATCTAAAAAAAAAAAGTATATATTTAAAGGGAATAAAACATTTACTGTTACTAATTACATTACTAAATCGTTAAAAGTGGAATACGGAAGAAGCCTTAATGTTCCACCTAGAGATGCGGTAGATACCGTTACATGTAACACAATCTGTCGTTCCTTTGACAACTGGTGGCCAACTCCAAAGAAAGGTGAGAAGAACTAATATTAAGAACTTACCGTCAGAGAAATTATAAAAAATTCCACCTCCTACCCTCCGGTGGGATCTCTCCAACAAACATGGAGTTTTATCGTCCCACGTGGCTTCCTCCAGATATTAGCACTTGGCTAATAGAATCTTAATTAGAGGGACAATAAGGCTCTTTAGTGATAACGGACCTTCAGAACCAAGCTTCACGACCGTGATGCTTTCGTTACATGGTGATGGGTATGCATTTCCTGCAGTTTTGTTTGAGAACAGATAGTCTAAGACTTTGGTTTAAAACGTTATTTTGGTTTCCCGGGTAACTGGAGCGTGAAGAACATCAGCTTTTCATGGTGGAGGCTGTTGGTTTATTGGCGTTTGGATGAAAATGGTCTGCGGTGCCCCTTCTTGTTTCCTTTTATCAAAGTGATTAAAGACTTTCCATGTTATTAAGCCCAGTATGGAAGCATCTAGGCACTAGGGGAACCAACATGCCATTGCTAAACGTCACAAAGGTCTTTTGGCACTTGGGATCCTGCTGTGGGGCCCCAGTGGGAGTCCATTGATACCAGTATGGCCAGTATAGGTTTTTAGGAGCCAAGATCAAAAGGATTTTCCGTTAGGGGTATCTGTGCCCTACCCATTCCATATCCTCCAAGAGGTTCCCGTGCATCAACATGACCCCCCAGCAACTTCTGTCGCTGCTTGTTTGGTAGCAGCACTTCTGGCCAGCTTTTCCAGGACTCCGCAGGACATCACAGAACCTGGAATATGCGAGGATTTGGGTGTCAAGACTCTGTCCTACTTACTCCAACTTTCAATGCTTACTAAATCCCATCTGTTTTGGGGAGCATCTGACATATCTTTATTCTTCTCTGCATGCCCTCTATAAATTAAGCGTAATTTAATAAAATTATAATGGTCGCCACAGCCCCCCCCCCCCACTAGTCTAAGCGGACTTTCTCTTGACTTGAACACGGCTGCAGAACTTTGCTCATCAATCGGGCATCCTACAGATTGCGATCCAGCCTACTTATAAAAAGTAAAAGTTATTCTTAAACTCACCCGGTCCTTGATTATCTATCATGGGACAATTTGGTTTTCAAGGAATTTTTTTGTGCAAAAACCCAATCTCCCCCTTAATTAATATACATTTTTTTTTCCTAGTATTGTCCATTTCTTGTCATGTCTATATTAAGATGTTACTTAAAGCTGTTGAAAATGTTATATGAAAATATGGTTTCATACAGATAATACATTATATCAGCTAATAATAACACTAATAATAATAATAATAATTGTAAAACTAAAAATTATAATAAAAAAATAACTATAATAATAACAACAATAATAATAATAATAAAAATAATAATAGTAATTAAAGAACACAAGTGTATGCCAAGGAGCTGTCCCCTGAAAAAGACACCTTCTCATCACAGAGGAACTCTCTAAATTCCCAAGAGCTTCCGCAGCAGCTGAAGTTCCACAAATCCCCCACGGACACCAGTGAGGTGTTTTCCTGAATTGCATTCAATTATATCCAAGTTCTTCTGACTTTTTGATAATTTAATATCGGCTGCAGTGAAAAATATTCTGCCCCAAGGTTAAAAAAAGACAATAAATCTGCCAGTGTCCCCGGCAGCTGCCCGCACAGTAAACTTGGCTGACACATTGTATCAAAGTGAGCTCCGGCTGGCCACCAGGGGGCAGTGCAAGCCTCCCATTACTCCCAGTATGTCCTAAAGGTAAATAACCAGCGGAAATGACGTCGGGGGTGAGGAACACACCTTAATCACCTGTGCTGGTAGGGTAGGGAGCAGTTAGTAGTGTAGAGGAGAGAGGCAGAGGTAGAGAGGAGCTGCAGTGCTAGCTGAGTGGGGGGGGAACCACTACCACCATGGACAAGGAGTGTGCTTCCCCCTGGGACATGGGGCTGCTCAGGACTTTTGATTCAAGGGAATTCTCTGGGTGGGAGAAGGTGGGATCTGGAGGATTTGGACAGGTCTACAAAGTAAAACACATCTCCTGGAAAACATGGCTGGCCATCAAGTGTCCTCCCAGTCTGCATGTGGATGAGAAGTAAGTTCAAGGCTAGTGGATGGAGGCTGGGAGGAGGATCATGGGCTGGAGGACCCTTTAAATATATACTATCCAAGGCTCCCTTATGGACTACATATAGCTTCATGATAAATAGAGGTCTAGAAGTAATATGGGTTTAAATCATATCTTCACTAACCTCACATCAGTTCTCTACATTTTTTTTTTTTATTTAGGTTTATTTATATACATTGTAGTTTATTGGTAAGTTACTTATTTTGGGAGCTACATGAGACAGATTGTCACCTCTTCACAAAAAAACCCCAAATGTTATCTATTTGTAACTTTTATTTATTTATTATCTCGGTATATATTAAAAATAAACTTCTGTTGAATTGTTGTACTAGAAATCCTGATATTCAGAAAGTATAATAATGTAATTGTTCATTTTACCAGAATTTATTACATGTGATTTAGGAAGTTGCGTGTTTATATTTTTTTTCCGTTGCTGTACAAGCGGAATTCATTTTTGGTAGAAATCTGGAATAACTATATACATGCTAAAAAGTTTACTTATGGTTTTTAAAAAAAAAACAAAAAAAAAAAAAACATTTAATTTTGTACATTATAGAACATCGTTTTTGCAGTTGTTTGGCAGTGTGAGGGTTGGGTTACCCCGCTTCTCGGATCACACTTGTGATGCTGGAATGGGTCCCAAGGAGTGGTCTAAATGTCTCTGGTTTTTAAGCAAAATATGTTTTTCCTGCCTCTCTTTTTTATGTGAGTTATAAACCACCTATTGGAAACTATACAGTCTTTAAAAAATTACATTTACAAGAAAAATATTATCGTATTAAAGCCGTAAACTTGTCCCATTGTGTGGCTTTTGTTTTGTGCGTTTCTGATACGGAAATTCACGTTTTTGACTCGGATGAGGCTAAGCAATGCTTTCCAGGCCTGCTGGTGCTTAACTCCCATGACTCCCAGCCATTCATTTATTTTTAACACCCCTGTAAAACATAGAAATATAGAATTTGACAGCAGATAAGACCCATTAATAAAAAGTGTTCTGTTGAGCAAATCCTCGTGACCTGACTTTATTTTTGTGGCCCGTTTGAATTTAATATTTTTTTCATTTTTTTTCTTTATAATGTAATCAAAAGTGGTGCAAAATCGTAAGAAAAAAACTGTTTTCCTACAAAGTGAGACCTTTAATGTTTGGTTAACCCTTCTGGGGTAGTATAGTGTAAAAGAAACATTATATACATTATATACAAACCTATTTATTTTAATTCAAAAGGAGAGGCTTTTACATAAAAACATTGACTTTGCTCGCAGATCAGACCCATTCTACCCCGTCTAGTCTCCACGGTTTTTACTTCTGTAAAGTTTCAGACCTTAATCAGTCGTTGGTCTTGTCTTCAGGAGCCGTATGCTTGTTTCAAATTAATTTGCTGTATTGGCCTCTGCCACTTCTGCTGGGAGGCTGTTCCACCTATTTATTCCTATGAGAGTACGTAACCTGCAGGAAGGCCGTAAGCAGTCCCTTGGACTCTCTGAGCCGTCCGGGACAACGAGCAGACATGTTTGAACGACGTAAATAGAGATCGTCAGCTGGATGTCCTTAGGCTGTGGCTTTTAAGTGTAGACAGACATTGAGACCACATGCCGTGTATATAACGTGTAACGATCACGCTTTAAACATGTTGTCACAAAATACATTGTATGTCGCAACTGTTGTCCTGGACCAGTCTACTAGACATAGTTCTTATCATATTACAGCGTGGTAAACAATAGAATTCCTCAGTCTAAAAAGCAGAGAGGGACCTTAAGACCCATGAAAGTCTGTGGAGGGGAGGACTTCATTAGGTAAACAGGACTTCATTAGCATTGGCGTAAAGCATCCGCTCACTGTGGTGTCTGAGCAGGGCAAGTCACATGACTGCATACAATGATGTGTTAAAGAGTATACATTACTGGAGGTAATTTCTAAAATTTCTGTTATTTCTTGTTTTGTTAATATGTGGCCTGACCCCCCCCCCCTTCCTTAAATATATGTTTCTAGGCTCTCCCCCCATCATCCAGCTTTCATAGCTGCTTTTGGTTAACAGCAGAAATCTGTATTTTATTTATTTTGATTTTTCCATCTATTTTCTTGGTCTTTTCCCCCAAATACGTTACGGTAACCGTGTTCTTGGGATACTTTGCAAAAGCCCATGAAAAATGTCACGTGTCTCTGCAGCAAAGAAAAGTATTTGTTGCACGGAAAAGCGTGTGCCCGAGAATAAAAATATTCTTAACGGCAACTTTACCGTGTATCTGTCCGTTAATTGATTTACTTTTCCTATTTAAAGGCGAGGACGTGATAGCCATATTTGCTGTTTATTTTTATAGATTGTTAGCTCTTGTGTCCCCATGGTATTAATAAGGCATTCTTATTGTATTTGCTCATCCAGGCCTGTTCTAGAGAAGGTGGGCGCCCTGCTTTGTAGGAACCAATGCTAATTCAGCTTCTCAGGGGGTCTGCTAGGAGCTTCAGAGGTGGTGGGGTCCGAGGCAGCTGGCCCCGGGGGCTCCCAGGTTTAGAGATCTTTGAGCGATTACGCAGTGCACGGATCATTTCTATGCTCCTTTTTATTGGGTTATATGCTGTGCGTGTCGGATGAGGCCTGATAGTGTTCAGCCTCAGGGCTGTATGTTGACTGCTCTCTGACCTCATCGACTTTTTTTAAACACCACGTCTCCGTCTATCATGCGCGTCGGGTTTCTCACAGTTTTGTCGTTCTGAATGCACGCTTACCAATGGTTATGGGAATTGTGATGGCAATCGAGACTGTTAGCAACTATGATCTTTAAGACTTCCTCCAAAAAAAAAAAAAAAAAAGACCACCAAGGTCTTTAAAGCCTGTGTTACTGTGTCTACTATAATGTATCGCAAACTGTGTTGGAGACCGTTGAGGTGTCTTTTGTGTTTTTTGTTTTTTTTCCTGCCCAATTCCTGGTGTTTTAGCTGCCGGCTTAGAAATGTTCTGGCGTTAGGCGCTCGGTGATATTAGTTTCATTGCGGTGTCCCTGCGTGGCTGGAGGGAAATCCACTCTCACTACTCCCACATCTTCCCCGAGAAGCCATCACTCAGCAGTGGGGGGGCTTCAGCAGTTCATTGATTGATTGTCTTTTATCTGTTGTCTGCTGGGCGGCAGCGCATAACAATTGCTTTTTTTCTTTAATACTCCTTTTTGTTATAATCGAATCCTTTTGTCATCTCTTGAATGCTATTGTTTGCCGTTTTTAAGATGTTAAGTCTATTTCTAGATTGTAAGCTCCATTGACCAGGGCCCTTCTCGCCTCTTGTAAGGTGTTTTTTTTTTTTTTAACCAAGATCTGCAAAAACCCGGCTGGAATCCAAAAAAAAAAAAGAAACCTAAAAAAACTCCTAGATCGTAAATAATTCCGGCTTCTTTTTTCCTTGCGTTTTAATAGAATTTATATATATATTTAATAACGTGTAAATATCTCATGCTATGGCTGATTTCCGGCCCTTTGCATTACACACCCAGATATACACATGTCTCTACTGCGTTGCGGTATGTGGTGGCGCTATATAACTCGGTAATATACGCAGGGTGAGCGAGAAGGCAGACGATTCCCGAGTCTCTGTAAATCCAGCACAAAAAAACACTTGCAATCCCGTGGCACGGGAAGAGTTAATGAGAGGCCATTGTTTTCGGGAGGTAGAGCCGCGTATTCACCTCTCTCCGCTCACGCGGCCCGTAGCCGGTTGCTTAATACATGTGCCCGGGCATGTTGGGATTATGGCTGCATGGTGCTTGTGGCTCGGGGCAAAGGAGGGGAGGTTTTCTCCTCTGAAGTACGCCCTACAATGTAGCCCGTGAACCCACGGGTAACCCGCAGTGGAGGTTGCCTTTTGTGGTTCCCCTTCTACGAGGTGAATGAAAAGGTGTTCGCTTTTGCATTCCTCCCAACCGTCCCTGGTCTCGCAGGACAGTCCTGATTGTTCTTGCTCAGCCTCTTCGGGTAACGTTCCCTAACACAGGTGTCCGGTTTGGACCCCCAAAGTGTTTTGAGGAAGGGTGGGTATGATTTTGGATAACGGGAGCCGACCCGGCCGTGTGGCCCGTGTGTTATGAAGACGACCCGGCCGTGTTGCCCCCTTTAAACACAATTCTGAGGGCCATTGCCTTCTCTGTGTGTAAAGGTACTGGGTGGCCTCCTCTTTTTGCCATTTGTCGTCTATCTGGTTCCACGCGTGATCGGGGCGTGCGAGGGTTAACCTTAAACCGGCCGTGACACCCTTGGCGTGGTTTGCCTTGTGCCGTACATGTCAGTAAATTGATCGACACGCCGCCGCGACGCGGGTTCTGCAACCAAAAAAAATAAACGTCGTTCTGGCCTGTGTCTGTACTTTTGGTTACCGGCCGTTAGTGGAGATGACGGACCCCCTGATGCCCCCCCCCCGCCCGAATTACATTCCTGCGTTATCAGAAAACACTTTACTAAGCTATGCACTTATATGTTTAAAGTTTATTTATCGGCCTGAAAACTCTCTAGATTGTACAAACCTATTTTACATTTTTTAAAAACTTTTGATATCCTCCCAAATTTTATTGCAACACTCTCCTTGGCTCGCTTCCCGCTGATAACAGAAATACTATTTCGCACTTCATTTGAACTCAAACATTTAGAATCTCACGTTGTGTAAAAATATAAATATATACTTATTTTTTATTTTTTTTAGGGGGTAATTTGAGATATGAATTCTATTTAATGCACAGCCTTAAGAATTTATTAAATTATTTTTAATATATAAATTAAATACAAGTATTTAGTTTTAATTTGGCAGAACAACTTTTTTTTTTTTAATTTTTTTTATATACATTATAATCGCCCATAGAGCTTACAGTCCAGGTATTGTAAATAGGTAGCCCAAAGTATATATAACAAAGTAATATATTACAAATTACATTTGCTACACCTGCCTAGTTTAATTTAGGATGCTGTTTAAAATACAGACTTTATTACACCAAATCCCACACACTATTAAGCAGGAGGTAAAAGTATTTGTTGGATATAGATATTTTTGACTTTTTTTTTTTTCCTAGATTATTTTCTCGTATAAAGATTTCTAAACATTTTGGCTCATTTTGACCAGTGACCTCTTTATCATTTCTGAATTTTCCGAACTATGTTTTGGACTGCTTGTTATGTCATTTTATCTTACCCATTCTACAGCGCCGCTGAATATGATGGTGCTATTAAAAAAAAAAAAAAAAAATAATAAAAAAAAAATTTAATATGCCACGTCACCAATTGTATTTTTTTTTTGTTTGCACAGAGAACGCATAGAACTTGTGGAAGAAGCGAAGAAAATGGAAATGGCCAAATTCCGGTGCATTCTGCCAGTGTATGGGATCTGTAGCGATCCAGTGGGTTTGGTCATGGAATACATGGAGACCGGATCTCTGGAGAAGCTGCTGGCTTCCGAGCGCTTGCCGTGGGATTTGCGCTTTCGGATCATACACGAGACGGCCGTGGGCATGAACTTCCTGCACTGCATGTCTCCTCCGCTTCTGCACCTCGACCTCAAGCCCGCCAACATACTGCTGGACGGACACTATCACGTTAAAGTAAGTGCTTCTACCTACTCTGCGCTCGTGGCCTTTTTGGGACAGCAGTATAGCAAGAGCCGGTATTTATTTTGGGGGGTGGACTTTATTTGGAGTTATTTCCATAAGAAATATACATATTCCATTTGTATGATCATATATATATATTTTATTTTTTTTACATATTTGCAAAATGCATAACTTCGTGATTAAATTTCTTATATCATTTTTGGGCATAAGTAATCATTTAACACCCCCCCCCCTGCATGAAATGGTTACGGCGCCGCCTAGAAGGACACGTACCATGACTATACCGTTCTCCCATCGTCGTAGAAGTTTTTATTGTATCTGTAATAAATCTAGAACTCGGGTGAGGGGGGGGGCAGCCTTTTTCTTTGAAATGTTAATAGCTGTGGGCCAAGTTTCCGCAGAAGGCCAGAGTCAGGTCTGTAAGACACATCGTTGCCGTTTATTGAAACGTTGTGCCTGCCTGTCTGCGGGTTCTTTAACGTGCCGCCTCTCGCCTGCCGAAGCCACCACGTGATGTGAGGATTAAGGTATTTGGCCGTCATTGACTGGATGTGTTTGATGTGACATTAAACTGTCTGGGAGACCCGTGGATTCCTGTGAACTTCAAGTTAGCCGGTTCTGGCTGCAAAGTTTCATTAAATCCCACAAATGAAGGGTTCTGTCTCTGATCTATTCCTTTTATTAAAGTCTCAGGCAACGTGAACACTGGTTGTAGGGCTCTGAGTTATGGCGGCGATACTCAAGGCCCCGATAACCCGGCTTTTGGTTGCACGTCCCGGTTTTGAAGCAGGAAAAGTGAATTGTGGCTAAACGTGTCCCTCTGGCTCATTCTGCTTAAAATAAAATATATTTTTGGAGGGAAATTGATTGGAAAAAGTGAGGTCTGAAGACCCTCGCGATCTAGATTCTCTGCCTTTAATTGTCCCATGGTCCTTGCTGCAAGGAGAATGGTTCTAGAACACCGGTTCTCGATTATGTTCCTTTGTGATGGAGGGATCTGCTTTAATTGTGTTCAATATTGTTTCAGAACCTGTTCTTTGATGGCCCAAGGTGTAAAAGCTTACAATCTAACCCAGCTAGTGCTTCACCTGTACAGTGGGGGTGCTATGTGTCAACCTTACCTTGAAAAGGTTCTGGTTGCCGTAGCAACCAATGGAGCGAGCCACCTGATTGGTTACTATGGAGAGAAGACCACTGTTCATAAATTGCCCCAGAAACGGTTGTTTGCGGGTAGAGGGTAACTCTTTTGTTTTTAATGTTTTGCGGCGCTCGTGGTTTAGGGTGACTCCTCCGGTTTGACGTCTCCGTAGGACCTCTCTTTGGCCGGCGGCCCAAGCGGGGAGAAATGCTTTATTGTGGTACACGCTGTCCTCACAACGCTGCTCTGATTCCGGAAGAATGACTGGAATGCCGTCCCGGGCTTCTAAGATGGGAGCGATTGCACAGCTATTGATAAACGCGCTCCGTAATAACCGGTTAATGATTCACCGTGTTATTAGCCGGGACGCGGTACGTGTGGAGTACAGGGCTGCGCACGGAGGAATGTTTGTGGCCCCGCGGCTTCCTCATTGCACAGAATCCTGCGATAACGCAGGGATGTTTTTCAGCGTCTCATGACACTTGGCACGGTCTCTGTTTTGTATTTATAGCTAAGCGCTTTTTTGATGTTTTTATTTACTTAAAAAGTTGGGTTCACAAAGTATGCCGTGACCTGAAAATAGCGAGTCACGTTGACCAAGTCTGTGGTAAAGCACTTGTTCCCTTCCGTTGACGGGGACCCCGGGTTCCCTACCATTCCATGTTTAGGTTCCTGGCAAAATGAGGAAAAAGGCAAACTTGGCTTTACTTTAAGTAATTATTTCTGGGTTTGGGCGTTATTCACTACTAGAAGTCGCGTGTCTATAGGAAACGGTCCAGTCCCCAAAATTGGTTTTAATTTGAACGCGTGTCGGGGTCCGTTTTGCTCGGATGTTCGAATGGGGTTTAACGCGTATAGAAGAGTCGTACATACTGGTCTAAGAATTACATTGTTAAATTCCTAAAATCTGATAAACTGTTACTGTAGTTTTTTTGAAGGGGTCTCCTGATACTGTAGAAAGTTCTAGAAAATGTTTCATTCCCGTTTCTTTCTTTTCGTTGCCAGATCGCTGATTTCGGGCTGGCCAAGTGGAACGGGTTGTCGAACTCGCATGAGCTGAGTATAGATGGGATTTGCGGGACCGTCGCATACCTCCCGCCAGAGCGCTTCAGGGAGAAGAACCGGAACTTCGACACCATGCACGATGTGTACAGGTAATGCCGCTTAATGCCACTTAGCAGATCTGTCCCTTTTCCTCACATAAATATCAAATATTCCTTTTTAATGTCTTTAGAATAATGCGTTTTAATGCACACTTTAATTTGCAATTAGTTCATGTTTTACTTTACTGAGAGGGTGATAGATAAGTGGAACAGCCTCCCAGCAGAAGTGCTAGAGGGTAATACAGCGAGGGTATTAAACATGCATGGGATAGGTATATGACTCCCGAATCTAAGACGAGACCAACAACTGATTAAGGTCGGAATCTTTACAGCAGGAGGAATTATCTTGTGAGACGTCTTTCGCTCGAGGACCGATCATGCGTTTTATTCTTAGCGTTGGTTATTCTGTGCGCTCTGAACGGAGCTCTTTAACCTTTAACACGGTGACTTCATTTTTGTTTCTCTTCCAGTTTCGCGATTGTGATTTGGGGAATTCTTACCCAGAGAAAACCCTTTGCAGGTAAAAACCCCCTTTATTTTATACATTTTTTTGTGTGTGTATATATATATATATATATATATATATATATATATATATATATATATATATATATATTATATTTGTCTATTTTCACACGGTGCGTACGGAACCCCGTAATACAGTTCTACTAATTTCTGTAGAAATCTAATCTAGGGCAGTTGCTGCAGCAGGGCTGCATCTTCGGTGTAATTTTTTTTTTTACATACTGTATATAGAGAGGCGATCTTCGCTATTCCCCGGCTTAGACACCCAACCTTATTTGAAAAGGACAAAGGATTATATCTCGGTCTGTGCCGCAGTCTGCAAATAATGCGGGTCACATGATTTATCCCCATCGTTATCAGAAGCCGGATTACTCATTTTTGTGCAATCAGAGCTACGTGACGTTTAATTGGCCGGTACTTAACCATTATGCCATTGTCTATACTACTAATATAATAATATATTACGCAGCCCTGTGCAATTTGCATATGGGGTGGCTAGCGTAATATTATTTCTTAATAATAATAATAATAAAAAAACATACACTAACACGTGCAGGTAAACCAGGAGTTGAGGACCCCTTGCCCTTAAGTTTGAAGTTTAGGCTTTCATACAAACTTCCTGGCAACAATGGTGGGTTTATGAGAGCTCGGCATATGAGCTTACACTCTAAAGGGAATTATATAGGGGTGCAAAGAGGGACTAAGCACAGAGACCATGTCTGATCGTGGGTTTTCATGGGTCGTGTTTTTTATTCCGTGTGACTTTAACTTGTCGGTGCTTGATGACCTTCTGTGTCTTTTATTTATATGCCTTTGTACAGCGCTACAGAATCTGTTGGCACCATTTAAAAATCCGATGTTTTTAAATGTTGGACACCCAGCCGCGGGCCGTAATGGGGGTTCTAGTCACAGTAGCTCTTTAGTTAGTTCTCCGCACGCACTCCCACGCCTTCCGGGCGCAGTAAGTTTAAGCACGCCGGGGCACGCACGGACATAATTATTTAAAGGTCCGCGTCTCCTGCCTGGGCCGTGCATGCGCGCCGAGGGGGTTGCGCAAGGCATTGTTTAACCAGCGTGCATTCACTAAGAGTTTTTAATATGGAGAATAAAACCTATATATTCTCTGACATTTATGGAGTACATGGTAGGAATCTGTAGCCCCCACTATGGATGGTGGTGGCCGTTCCCCCGCGAGCCGTTCCTTTACACAAACTATTGCTTAACTAGGAGCTGAACTTTAATGGGTTTTTTGGAACCTTAATTGACATCAGGATTATTATTTTTCCCCCATTCCAGACGAGAAGAACATACTGCACATCATGGTGAAGGTGGGTAACGGGCACCGTCCGGATCTGTCTCAGGTTCCGAGGGCCAGACCCCAGCAGTGTGAAGGCATGATTACACTGATGCAGGCGTGCTGGCACAACGTCCCCAACAAGAGACCCTCGTTTCAGGGTAAGACGCGAAACGACTCTTTGGCTACATTTAACTTCTCATTCACTTTTATACTTTTTGGATCATGACTCGAGTGGATTCGTTGACTTTGACTCGGTGGCCTCACCACATGGATATTATATGCTGGCGTTGCAACGTTAACTATCTTTTTATTATATAGGGTATACGGTATATATTTTTTTATCTTATGGACGTTTTTCCTGTGTGTTATAAAGGTTTACTAGGGATGTTAGCTGTTTCCTCTCTTTTTTTGTATATATACACTTGTCTAATCATGATTTACGTTTAAGTGGATCATACTTTCTCCCTATGAATTTTTGATATATTATTTTCTCAGTATCTTGTGATGTAGGCATAATTTTTTTATTTTTTTTTCCCGTACTTTTTTGATAACCTATTAATAATGAGCAGTTCCCTGCGATACTTGTTGTCGTTGGATTATTAATTAATACACGGTTGAGGTTTTCGATCACGGGGCGCTTATGCTATATTTTGATTTCTGAACGAGTCTTTTGGTGCCAAACGCTCTATAATGGCTCCTTCATGATGTCATAGCGTGCGAAGGAAAGCGTGTCCCTCAACTTCTCAACAAGTCACAGGGGGAAGAATTACCCTCCTGGTTTTAAAGGGAAGGTATCCTTCCAAAGCAATCTTGTATGCAAATGAGCCTCTCTAATTTACATATGGGGCTGACGTGCCTTTTTATAAACTGGGGCTAAGTAGCCGGATGTTTTATAAAAGTGTCAAATGTTCATCCTAACAACTACCCAAAGTAAATAGTCATGAGCGCTCCAATTAGGACACTCGTTTTAGTTTGAAATTCAATGTTTGTTTTTTTGTTTTTTTTTATATAAACTTATCCCATTTATCATCTACACTTTTTTTTATTATTTCTTTGTATTTTTTGCTCATTTATTTTGAACAAGGAGCCCTTTGCTTAACCCCTTTTTCTGAAACTTGTACCCGCTTTATTTTACACGGCCCGAGACGTACTTCACGACGGATATTCAGGTTTTTCTTGTAAGCCTGTATTTTGGGATTCCGCTCGCGGTTGACCTTCAGTCGGGTGCGTTTTTGGGAGGAAGCGTGTCTATTTGTTGAGCGGTAGGCGCAGTTTCCGATTTGTTGGAGGCCGCTTCGGGGCTGCAGCTGATTCTTACAAAATGTACACAATCTTTGAGTTTGCAAGTCTGAGCAGGGCAGGGATTAGATGGCGTATGATTCAGAACTCTAGAGGCCCAGAGGAGAGAAGACCTGATGACTTAGAAGAACATTAAAGCCCCAGTCATATTATCGCTGCACGCGTCAGAGGACAACAAATAGATTTTTAACTTCTACTCTCTTTCAATATAAGTATGAAGCGTAGAGTCGGCCCCCGTCTAGTCGCCCGTTTCTCCTGCTGTAAAGACTCGGACCTTAATCAGTCGTTGGTCTCGTCTTAGATTCAGGAGCCGTATGTCTATCCCATGCCCTCTACCGTTTGTTTTTACAATCCTAACTTTTTAGTTACTGCTCGTTCTTCGGGCGAGCCGACGGCTCCGTACATCGCCCCTTGCTTGCCCGAGGAGCGTGTCTTGACAGCTGGCGAATGTTGTTATAGAGCGGAGTACCCAAGGGCTCCTTATTCGAGCTGTCTAATGTTCTCCAAGGGCTGTCGCTGCCAAGCGTTCTTCGTGCGTGTGCATTCGTTCGTTAGTTCACTTGTTATGCGGTAAGGAGATGAGGACTCCAAGATATCTTGTATCTCTGCTCCCGGGCTTCAGGCTGTAAACAAGGGAATACATCAAATCTTTCTCTCTGTATATGTAAACCTGGTTGTCTCCCCAAATTATCTGATACGTTTGATGTTTTTACTGAATAACCCTAGACTCATGTATGTATATATGTGTATATAATTTATTATATATATTTTGGGTTTTTTTACTGGAATGCTGGTACATGTTTTCGTAACTGTTGTTTCTTTTTGTCCTTTGCGCTTTAGAGATTACCTCAGAGACCGAGCTGTTGTGTACAAAACATGACGATGAAATCAATGCTGTGACGTGCGAGGAGAGGCAGCAAGTGGAGCCGGAGGTAATGCGTTACAGCCGGCCAGGGGAATTAAAGGAACAATTACGTCATTTTTTAAAAAAATATCTTTGTTTTTTTAATAAAGCCCTTGCCGCATTCCACACAATGTTTCTTTTGAGAAACACTCTGCAGAGCTGCTTTCCTCGCCTCAAACACCATCATAGACTTTCATTAGTCACAGTGTCCGACTGTGTGATTAAGACTTAGCCGTTCTATTGTTTCCTGCAGGCGGTATGATAAGGAGTCGGGGGCGGGGGGGTTTAGTAGATTTAACTCGGATAACAGAGCGAGATCTCATACAAATGGTCAATATACAGCTGCCTGAAAACATTATATTATGGGGGCAAAAACTTTAAAAAAAAAAAAAGAGAACCATGCAAACTTCATGTGCTTCACTTATGTCTGGAAATGACCCATGACTGTCCCATTAAATGTCTAGCTGGACCTGGTCTAATATCAAGTCTCTGGTGTGGGCTGAAGTTGGGGTAATAGTTATGTTTTTTGGCGGTAATGTAGGTTTTTTTTCCCTCCACTGCATCTTCATTTGCATGTATTTGTGTCTTTAAGGAAATGGGTGCCCAGTCGGACTATAAGAGTCCCATGCCGCCCTTCGATAAGGACTACAGCTTGTCCGAGCTGCTGTCTCAGCTGGACTCCGGCATTTCGCAGACCATGGAAGGCCCCGGAAGCCTCAGCCATTGTACGTCTGAACCCCAGCTGGCTCCTAGTGACAAGCGCCTCTCTGGCGTGTCTTCTGTCGACTCTGCCTTTTCCTCCAGGGGATCCCTGTCACTGTCCTTTGAAAAGGATTGCTCAGTAAACGGTGAGTATTTTGGAATGGTTGCTTAGTATGTAAAATATCTTTGTTTTATTACAGTTAACACATTGTTTCCCGTAATCCCGCTTTTCGCAATTCAGGACACGAAATAAATGCATATAATGATGTTTACAGTTTCCTGTATGTATCTTAACTTCCTATTCCGCATGATTGCTCCTCCCCACTATCTCTCCTCAAGTGTTGCTGATGGATGTTGATTGGTTAAGGTAACCTTGTACGAAGATAGTGGGGACCGTGTTATGCCTACCAACCAGCCCACCCAACCATGACACCACTCACCCCCCCCCCCCCCAATAGCCACAAACAACCATGTATAGATACAAGCCAGATCGTTTATTGGAATTGTCCAGAATACTCTACGAAATAAAAACTCTGTAATTAACTCTACACAAACTGAATATTACAAAATAACATAAAACCTAATCCAGTCACCCAATCAAACTTCCACCATAAAGTACTCCCCATTGTCCGCTAAACTTCCCATACCTCCAGACACCCTCCATGCATGCTGACCACCAGCTGGCCTTAAAAAGGAGGTTGGGGGAGGATTGAGACCAAACTTGCCATCCGCAACGTATGTCTCGGTCTCCTCAACTCCTTGACCGGCAAGGACATGCCACCCGCCTGCTGTGACGGAAAAAAAACAACTTGGCATCCTAACCACGGGAGGCAGGGAAGTAAGATGATGCCAGCTGGCTTAAAAAAATGGAAATCACCAGAGACCCTTAAAGAGCACCAAGCACCCTATGGAAACATCCCCTACAATCATGCATGTGCCCTTGTCTGGATTTGTTTTGGGAGTACTCCTACCAACACTTATATATTTGTTGTCATTCTCAGATGTTAGCGCCACTGATATCCAAAAGAAGAAGCTGGTCGATGCCATTATGGCTGGAGATACTGCCAAACTAATGAAGATCCTGCAACCTCAAGATGTTGACTTGATGCTCGATGGAAGGTCCAGCCTTCTTCACTTGGCCGTCGAAGCCAGTCAAGAAGAATGTGCAAAGTTGCTCCTGTTGTACAATGCCAACCCCAACATGACCGACGCAAAAGGTTCCACTCCCCTCCACATTGCGGCTGAGAAGAAGTTGAAAGGCATCGTTGAACTTCTCCTTGGCAAAAAAATTAATATCAATGCCAAAGATGAAGATCTCTTCACAGCTCTTCATTTTGCGTCCCAAAACGGCGACGAAGCTATAACCAGGTTGCTCCTCGAAAAAAATGCCTCCCTGAACGAGGTTGATATTAAAAGCCGAACACCTTTGCACGTTGCCTGTCAGCATGGACAAGAGGCCATCGTACGCCTCTTTATCAGACGGGGTTCAGACATCAACGCCACGGGGCAGGATAACTGGGTATCGCTCCATTATGCTGCCTGGCAGGGTCACCTTAACATCGTGAAGATCCTAGCGCGAAGGAACGAGGCAGATATAAACGTCCAGACGTCAGACGGGAGAACCCCGCTGCATTTAGCTGCTCAAAGAGGACATTACAGAGTCGCTCGGATCCTTGTGGACTTGCGCTGCGACGTAAATGTTCAGAACGCCCAGCTGAAAACCCCTCTCCACGTGGCCGCTGAAACTGGCCATACCAGCACGGCCCGGCTTCTTTTACACAGGGGTGCGGACATTAACGCTACTACAGCCGAAGGGCTCACCGCGCTGGACCTGGCAAACATTAACATGCGTTTGGCCGCCGCCAGTCTTCTAAGGGATGAGAGGGAGAATGCCGAGTGTCTCGAAATAGACTCCCATTTGGTGGTTGAAAGCGTAACATCGGTTTGATGACATCATCAAACTGCTTAAGCGTATAATCCTTTTATTTTATTTGGGTTTTTTTTATTGCAATTAGTGGCCGTCAGAGGTTTGGTTTTAAGTTCTTTAAAAGACTTTGGACTTTTTTTTAATTTCAACGAGCTTCTCTCTGTTTATCCACGTGTGTTTCACATCATGCGTTTACTCTGTGTAATGAGGGATCAGGGTACAAACTTCTGCTTCGTAAGCCAATGATTTTATTTGCAGAGGATTATTTTTAGTTGGTTCCGTAGATCCAGAAACAAAATGCCAGTGCATACTATATATATATATATATATATATATATATATATATATATATATATATATATATATATATATATATATATATATATATTTTCATATTCATTCTACCCTCAATGTCCCCGTGCAGCCCAGTATGCAAATAATAATATATATATATATATATATATATATATATATATATTTTTTTTTTCATATACCAACATTAACTTTTTCTTTTGATCCGTATATTTGCATGCCGTCCTGCAAAATCCGTAGGTCATTTATTTCAATTTTCTTTTAGTTCTATTCTTATAAACTCTCTCTGTTTTAGTGCCAACGTCGCTTTTAAAAATTAGACTGTTTTGGCATCTGTGATCCTCTCTGCCTAAACCAACAATATTGGTATATATTTTTATTTTTTTTTATTGAAAGTTTTACGATTTTAAAAGCCAAATTATTTTTTTTATACAGGACCAAACCATTTTGTTTTTAAAAATGTCCATTTTATTGGAGTGTCAAAGTGAAGTTGGCGAAAGTGTCCGTTTTTGCTGTAGATGCAGGATTCGTAAACGTCTATCTTGGTTATGTTCCGTTCCATATTTTATTCAAATAAGTATTCTTATTGTTCTTGTATCTTTTTCCTGCCGAGTCGAACAGAGGACACGGGAGAGCCAAGCCTGTTAGTGATTGCTAACTCATGGTTTAGAATCTTTCGACTCCTTGGACCTTTCGAACATAGGACAGCACTGTCAGATTTTAACCTCTTCTGACACTCTGAAAACACATTTTGTGCCTAAAAGAAAAAAAGAATCATTAAAATAGAATAATTGTCATACTTAAACCAGTGATTAAAGGGGACCGTCCCATTCCACCTAATCTCAATCCTCGCTCTTCCTCCTATAAGCAATTTTTTAAAATTTATTTACTAAATTTACAGTAGGAGTTCCGTAAACGAAGAAAATGTTTTTTATGAATTATGCCGGCTATTTCTCTGAATGAAAATAGAAATCCGGAACATTTAAATATAACAATAAATGGCCGGTGCAGGATTAAATTATGGTTTCATTTCGGGTGTGATCGTTCCCCTTTTAGCCATGTAGTAGGATCCAGATAAATGATCCATACGTTGTAGGGTTCTAACATTCCCTCCATTAACCCTTCATTGTATTGGATTTATAAATACTTTATAAATGGGTTTACAGACCATTTGCATCGCTTATGTAGTTTTTACATTATTTCCCCCCCCCCCCCCAAAAAATAAAAAATATAAAAATATATGTATATATATATGCACGTTGTGATGGACACGTGCGAGCTTTCTTGGCTTTGGATGAGCTTGTATGATTCAGCGACTGGTTAACACCTTTTTTTTTCACCCAAATTACTGGCACACAAATTGAAGCCACACCTATGAATGTACATGTCTAAAACATTGCAATTTTATTGTATCTAGAAGTGTTTTGTTTGCTATTGCAAATCCTTGGTTATTTTTCAAAAAAAAAAAAGTTTGCTCAAACTCGAATTGTTTTGGGATCAAACGTAGTTTTTTTTTTTTTTTATTTTGTTAACCCTTTTAGAGGAACGGTTAATTTGTAAATACATGTAAACGAGATTACACGGTTAATATGAATATACTGTGTATATCGTAATGCAAGCCAAATTCATTTAAGCATATGTATCTTTCTATGACAGGAAATAACGAAGTGTATCAACTGTGTATGTTTTAATACACCATTTGTTTTTATTTGCTTTACTGTTTTTATCACTGTAATATAACCTTTTTTTTAAACAATAAAAATTCTTATTTTAGCGGCTGTCCTTTTTTTTTTTTTTTTTTAATTTCTGGTTTTATTAATAATATTGTTTCTTTTTAAAGAAACAGATTTTTTTGAAATGCATACAAGATTAATTTTTTAAAAAAACAGATTTTTTTAAACATGCTTTTAGTCCACCAAAGTGAATTTTTCCTAACCGTTTTAATTCACCAAGTGGATATTCCCCGCCCGCCTCCAAGGCTTCTTATAGAATGTTGGGCATTACATATGTTAGTTATGGACAAAAATTGATTGGAACACATATTAAAAAATGTAACACAGTGCAGCTCTTGCACTGTCATAGCTACCATCTGTCCTGAATTAGCTTGATAGCCACTTTCATTTATTCAATTGACCAAGGAATAATCTTAGTGTGGTTTATAAAGGGCGGTGCAGCTACTTGTCTGGCTAATTTTGCTACAAACTCATTTAGATGCTGTAAACGGGTGTTTAAGCAAGTCGGAGCAAGCAGTGTTCACGTGGCGTGAGCCAAATCTTCTGCAATACAACAGCGAGACTTTTCTAAGAAAGAGGGGATCTTCAAAGAAATTTAGTATTGTGTGCAAAACACATTTGTTTAATACAGAACTGTTGCCTTCATTGGTCTTAGTATTAAAGCTAGTGATCAGTAACACTTCAGGGTAAAATAAGTGCAAACAAATCTATTCTCCTTTTGGCAAGGGGTTGTACCATGGAGCAGGCAACCAATATGGCTGCTTGCCATATCTAGCAAGTAGGAAAATAATCTGGTCCTTGTTAACATCAATATTTACAAACACCCTTCTTACTGTAAAGACCCCCCCCCCCCACAAAAATACATACATTTAGTTTAGGTGGTCGCTTAAATCTAACTATAGCAAAGCTACAAATATTGGCCTGGCCACCCGTGAGGAAAAATGTGTCCGAACTCCAGCACTAAAAAAAAAAAAAAAAAAAGCATTGCTTCTGTTGTCTGAGTAGTATAGTGTGATTGGTGGCATACTAAATTATTACTTGGCACATATACTGTCTCTAAAAAAAAAAAAAAATCAAAAAAAAAATCCCACCTACAGTTCAAAAAAAGGTGATATTCCTAAAATAAGTGCCCCTCTGCCAAAGGTGAACTCATTGCCCTTGAAATAAAGACTCGTTTTGGAAAACTTTTATTGAAATGTTTGCGCTGCTCTGTTACTCATCTGATTAGTAAACCATATGGTAAAGTGCCTCTTTGGCCCAGGGGTATGTAACGAATGCCAAATTGCAGAAAATAAATGGACAATTTACCAATAAATTAGGCTTACTTAAGATGTCAGCTGGGCTGGATACCTGCGAGCCACCATCGAGCTGATCAGCCTTGAAATTCTGGAATTCTCTGCGTTTAGTCATCGAGATTTGCGTTATCGTACAAGTCAGAGCAGGCAGAGGGAAATGTCAGATCACCACCACCCAACAAAAGGGTTTGTCTGTGAAATTATCCAGAGTCCGCGCAGTCACAGGGCATGGTAACTCTTTGTGCTGCGGCAGTGGTGCCATGTAATCCGCTCTAGGTCCTTACCTGTCCATTGGGACCTGGTCTGAGGACACACATTGCTATACTTACCCCATTTATTCTTCTACAGCCTCCTCTTCTTGCAGGGCCTGGAGTCACCTCCATCACCATGCAGATAGTTGAGTTCCCTACGTCCCATCTTCAACCCACCCCATCAATAACATCACATCTGTGTACGCACACGCTACTTCCCACACATATGTAGCCACCTGCGCGTTGTTGTTGTTGAATAAATCATGACACGGTGTCATATGTCGTGTAGTTTTTCGGAGGCTGCATTTACTTACATTTTATACAAATGTCATAACTAACCACAAGCTGTAGATTGTTATCTGTGTCAACATATCACATGTATATATTATTTATGTCTATGTATATATATATAATCCATTGTTTATTCTATAGCATGATTTGTAAAATTATGGAGAATCTTGGAGATATGGATCACAGATGTGTGTATGTGTGTGGTTGTCTTAAAATATTTCTATTTAACCATGTGATTTGCATGTTTCAACTGGAAAGCCTATATTTTACATGAAAAAGTGTAAGAATGATGGGAAGTCTTTTCCACTTACAGTCTTCCTTCTAAATTGTATTCATGAGTCATACATTTTTATATTGGTGTTATGAATAAGCAAATATTATTTTTTTTTTGGTTAGGAATTTATATTAAATCACCTTCCCCACTCTGCACATAACACTATCCAGCAGCCCATCCCTCATCCCACACACAACACATTCCAACAGATCTTCAATCCCTTCCTGCACACAACACGATCCATCAGATCATGCCTTCCTGCACACAACACGATCCAGCAGATCCTCCCTTCCTGCACACAACACGATCCAGCAGATCCTCCCTTCCTGCACACAACAAGATCCAGCAGATCCTCCCTTCCTGCACACAACACGATTCAAGAGATCCTTAATCCCTCGCTCCCTGCAAACAACACGATCCAGTAGATCCCCCATCTCTCCATGCAACATGATGCGGAAGATACTCAATCCTTCCAAAAATCAGCAGATCCTCTCTCACCCTGCACACAGCACAATCAAGCACATCCTCTCTCCTCCATGCACACATGATCCAGTAGATCCGTTCAGGCCCTCGCTTTCTTCACACATCATCAGGCGGAGCTCTGGGGTGAATTATTGAGGCCGATCATTCCATGGTGAAAAATGTATGACATATAGAGAAACTTACTCCTGTCTGCTGTGGTCATACGCTTGATATTTTTGGTCAGATTTCGCCCAATCCAGATGCTCGCACCAGGATGTTCCAGGAACATCATTTTTTGATGCTCTTAATGCATGTCTAGCTCATGATTTGTCACATGGGATTTTCAAATTAACATCCAACACGGAACCTTGGAGAGGACTGTATTTTTAGATGAAAGCTATAGTTATACATTTAGGAAATACTATATTTAGATGGGACCACCATATAAGCAGCTTCTAGGCCCTCCATAGGTCCCCATTTGAGAACAGAGGGACCTAGGAACTGTCTTAATGTTGTATCATGGGATTTCACCTGCCAAGGAGGGACAGGTACTCTTTTGGAATGAACTGATGATTCTACAGCCCTGGAAGTCACAATAATGTATATAGAAATAGGGCTGGAGTGTTTTCCTTTATCAATTTAGTCACAGTCAGGGCTGGACAGAGGGGGAAAAACGCATTTTGAGGCCATAATTCATGTGTCTGTATTTACTGCAGGAGCGGCCTCATGCCACATGGCACCAGCCACCAGAAGTTTGTCTAGTATGCCAGGGGGCCAGTCTGGGCCTGGTTACAGGGCTCAGCTAACCCATAAATCTGTGCAGGTCACATCAACAGCAGGCCCCCAATGCAAGCTTCGACAAACTCCTCCACGCCACATGGAAATGCTCCTTCATCGTCAGCACACTGAGTAGGCACATACATGTGTGTTAGTATGTGTGTAAGTACGTTAGTTTTACATCACTAATTAGAGTCCAAATTATATAATCCTTATTAAAATAAATGCAAATTCCCCCCCGATTTATGAAATCTAGTGGATTACTTTTCCTCCGATATTAGGGCAAATCACAAAATGGAAATGTGTTGTGAATGTAATCATTTTCAGAGAATAAATAAAGGAGCAAAAGTATTAGACATGGAGGAGAATTCCTTGGTCTGTGCGGTAACCTCAAGTGTTGTAAGGTGTACTAGTAGCAGGAGGTGGTAATTAACATGCGTCTAAGTACTTTAATGGCGCCTCTAATAACGGCAAAATTTCCAAATCATTGCTGGAATAATAATGGGCTGCTGGGATGTCATATATGACGTTGTTATGTGATGAGTCAGATGATGTACATTATATTTCCAGCAAATCCTGCTGTTCTCTGCTTGTGTCAATTTGCTGTTTACAAATAGTATAAAGGATATACAGTCACTGGCCACTTATTTAGGTGCACCTCGCTAGTACCGGATCGGATCCCCTTTTGCCTTCATTCTTCGTGGTGCTGGAAACATTCCACCACGCCGCGTTCAAAGTCACCTAAATCCCCCTTCTTCCCCATTCTGATGCTCGGTTTGAACTTCAGCAAGTTGTCTTGCCCACGTCTACATACCTGAATGCATTGAGTTGCTGCCATGTGATTGGCTGATTAGCTATTTGTGTCAACAAGCAATTGAACAGGTGTACCTAATAAAGTGGCCAGTGACTGTATATACAGTATGTGTGTGTGTGTGAATGTTGTATTGTATATTTGAAATCATTTAAAACATTACTATATATTTGGGGCCCATGTGATGAAATAGAATGCTTTCCCAAAGTGTTTTGCATCAGATGGGGCCTTGGAGCAAATATACCGGATGGGCCCCTTCTCTGTGTTCACTGGTGTAACGGATGCCTCCTGTCCAGCACAACCATACCAAACCCCTACTCGCCCAGGGCTGTGCATACTGATGGGCCAGAGAGCCATACTTCCCCTGCACGCTTTGTATGTGTGTCTGTGTGTGTGAGTAAGCATATTACTGTGTGTGCGTGTATACATATGTTACTGTGTGTAAGTGTGTATGTACGTTAGTATGTTACTTTGGGTGTATAAATAGGAAACTGTGTGTAAGTATGTAACAAAGTGTTAGCGCAAGTAAGCATGTTAATGTGCGTGTGATCAGCCAGCGAGGGGGTGTAGGTCAGAGACCAAAGCAGGGTCTGGATAGGTTGAGGCAGTCCGGTGCCGTCAACATTGATACCTGTAGAAGTCCAATCATTTGCAACCTACTAGGTTACTGGTGTTGTCAGTTATGCTGTCCCTTGCTGACAGGGGAGAGTCCAGGCTGTCTTTAGACATCCAGCGTATCAGAAGGGACTTTCTGAAAATGTAAAAAACTCAGGACGTACTATTATGTCCTAGTGGTCGTCTGGAACATGGATATGGTGGATAGTGCACCAATTTACCAATTCCCTTATCATGGAATACATCTAACGAGGTGGAGAAGAAAGTTGCAGTCACGTCACATGTATCATGCCACTTCTGCTATATACCAGAAAAATATAATAAAAAAGAGGGAGGAAACAACACAAAATAGACAATATATCTTTGACAGTGTCTGATATTTTGCAAAATTAGGTGCTACAGAAACAAAGTTTTACCAACTATCTGTAATCTTGTGCCTTGAATCAGGAAGAAAGAGAGGAAGATAAAAAAACAACATGCGCGAGCTAAAAGACTGAAATCAGCGGGATATTGGGAATATTTCCCAACCTGGACCCAGTGCGTTTCCTGCTACCTTTAGCCTTTCTCTTAAGTATGGACCTTGTTCTTGCCAATGATTCAATAAACACCCACATCTCACGCTATAAATTGTCGCTCTGGGTTTATGATTACAGAATATTACCCTGCTCGGAATTCCAAACACTAAATATTTCCGGAGAAAACGCAGCAAAACATTTGCTTGTTCTTGTTTTTTTTCCACTAATCGCAGCTAGAAAACCATACGTCCACTTTATGCGACATATTTCTGTAATACACTCATATATATGGACTACAAGCACTTAACCTCTTAAAACATTGGTTTTTCACCCAGAAATGCTTTAACTTCCCAGTTGTGTGTGGTTTAACTGGACACGGGGACGCAGGACAGAAAAATCAGCAGATCCTCTCTCACCCTGCACACAGCACAATCAAGCAAATCCTCCCTCCTCCATGCACACATGATCCAGTAGATCCGTTCAGGCTCTCACTTTCTTCACACATGATCACCATTTTTAGAACATGAGAGAAGTGGGGAATCTATCTAATGGACCTCTATGAGATGGGCTGTAGGTATTAGGGGCCGCTTTTGGCCAAAGTAGAAAAGACACAATGGCTGTGACTTTATGGCGTAGAAACAGGATGGCTTCTATACCGTTTCTGGAGTAGTTGCTTCTGTGTCTGCAAGGCCTGCTAGGAAAGTTCATGATTCCATGAAGGCAGGACAATTATAGTATATCCATGTGTCCTGTGAGTTATATATACGTCTAGGAAAGCCCCACCAGCGCCACAAATGATCATTCAAGGTGGAGGAATGTCAGGTATACCCACCATTAATTATTGTGCCACAATGTGTTCACTAAGCCTGCACAGCTGTAGAATCATTAGATTCACATGTGAAAGTTGTTGAGTACAGGGGTTATAAAGTCCTTGTGATGTCAATGTTTGACATATAGTAGGGTGGGATTGAGTGAATGAGTTATTCTTGCAGCAGAAGCTCACTAGGGCCTACTGTTCATAATGTAGTCGGCAAGATGAAGCTGCAGCTCTCCTGCCAACCCCCTCTTAAGTGAATACACATTTATCATTGACATAGCACCATCATATTCTAGAGAGCGGTACAATGTACATTTAGCTGTCCCTGGACAATCTAAAAAGTGTGCAATGCCTAATAGGTAGCGTGTTGCCTATAATATCATGCATTAATTATTAGTGTCTGTCTGGATTTTGCACATGCTCTGTAATAAGATTAAATATTGGGGATTCCGTCATACTATAAAGCTTTGTTTCATATACTTATTGGTCATTCTTATTCCAGCAGGAACCCAGTAATATGAAGTATATGCCTTTTATGCTTTTTAGGTTTGCGCTCCCCCTTTCTGTATATATTTTTTGCTATATTCTAGATTCCAGGATAGGATAGGATGCCTCAAGCCTTAGAATATAAGCCTTAGATCGGCTGAGAATTCACATTGCAAGCTCAGTAGCAACATGCAATTGTAATTTTTTTTTGAGTTTTATCTTGGGAGACGCAGGTCTTTGTTTACCGAAGGCTCAGTTCACCTTCTTGGGGCTGCCAAGGGCACTCTGCAGTAAATAACTGCCAAATTTGTCATTTATTAACCAAAATAGTCTTGGCCACAACTACAGACTCATCGTAGAACACATTAAGGAAGGGATCCATTCCGAAGTTTCTGGGCCCAGTACACATTGACCAGTTTTCTGCAGAGTTAATAAGATAAAGTGACTCGATAAAACTGTTCAATGTCGAGATTGATTCACTGAGGACCAAATTGGCTCAAGTACACCCATAAGGAAGCTCAATCTGGAATTTAATGGTAAATGTAGAGAAAGGTGTCCACGTGCTTCTTCATTTTGAAGGAAACTCACAGCCTATTCCCTGACTCAGTCCACTGCTGGTGGAGCCACCATTGGCTATTTTCTTCCAGGACACATGAAAACTTCACATGTTGGTAACCAGCTAATATAAAGTACGTTCGCAGGCAATGTGAGTAAAAAGCTGGCTGAAGACATCCTCTGATCACCCCTGATTGACCCAGGGAGCTGTTAATTAAATGGAGATCTCAGTTGATGATGCAAAGACCTCTATTGAGGCTCTCATCTAACATCGCTACAGGGTGGCTCTTCAGATAAGCTGGGATGGGAGCTACACCTCTGGACTTGCTCGGTCCCGTCTCTCTGCACCCACCCAAACATACTGTAGGTGTCCCGATCTGAAATATTGGGGGGTATAGGCGGAGAGTAGGTGATCCTGACCAAACCTTGATTGGAGATTGACCATACAAACCTGGAGCACGGGAAAGATGCCCTTCACCTGGAGACTCCCGATGAAATCTAGTTTGAATATATATACATATATTTTGTACCTAGTATCCCCTGGAAGTCTAGTAGAACTCTATAGCTGGGCCGGGATAGACCTGCATTCTCCGTAAAGTTCATGGCGTCCTCCACCTCAGTATGTTAGGTGCCAGGATGCGGCCTTATGTCAGAGCTCAGTCTAGAGAAGCGGCACGTGGGAGGTGGAGAATTCCACTTGTCCCTCCATTTTTAAACTGATAAATACACTACAGAAAATAACCCAGGGATTGGAGAGGAAATCTCCCTAATTTATCACTGTTTAGTACATTGCCTCAAAAGATTAAGGGCAATATTTGGTGACTAGTAAAACATAGTCTTATTTTCAATTCCATTCTGTAACTTAAAATCATGTCATCTAGCTCTGTCATAAAAAAAATAATTATCTTTTGGGATATATTGAATCGCTTGACTGTCAGGCCCCATCCGGGCTGCGGAGCTGCATGTCTTTAGTTTCCCTGTCTTGCTACAGTGTCCCTAGTCCTTGCAATAGTTCTCTCTTTGCAGTAATCCATTTAACTACACTGTCCTTATCCATTTCTTTAGAACATTCCGTAGTTTTTTTATATTAACGGCTGAAGTTCCATGTTGTATATTATATGTTGAGATTTGAGTGCCAGAGGTATTTTGTTGGTTTTCATATAAACAGAGTTTCCCCCAAAGTTCTTCACTGGTTCCTCAGGGGTCAAACGCAGAAGCATCAGAACAGTACCCCATGATAACGCCGCCTTATGTTTATCCAGCAGATTGGAAGGACGGTGGCATGTGGTCTAGACAGGTTCCCAAGACGAAACGTGTCAGACTATATGAAGTTTGGATTTTTGGACGTTACATTGATCCAGCCTACCATTGATTATGGAAAGACGCAAAAAGATTGGAACAAGTCTATGTGATTGTTTCCCCTGACCAGGCTTATTTGCCAAATCCACCGATCTTAGGAAGTAGCTTGGGGATTCATTGTTTAGCGACCTATTATTATCTATTTAAAACTTTGAAAATGACCCCAGATGAATCTTAAGTGTATATAGCTACAGGGATCGTAGCTGCTGTGTCACCTTTAATGACGGAGAGGGTCATCTCAATCACCCTGCCAAAAAGCAGGAGTTGTCCCTTATAGTAGTATTAACCAAGCAGGGGGTGCAAGAAGCACCGTAAACTCTATTAACCTTCAGGCAACACATACTAGGCGGGTGGTCATTTAAACAAACAGCACAATAACGTGGCATATAGGGGGTCTCAAGTGAAGATTTAGGGTATTTAACTAAACTACACTTGTCCCTTCAGGGCACATTCCACGCTACTTGACCCACTGATGACAAGGAAGCACCTGTGGCTCCCGCGATTGCCACCCTGTTGATGACTGATGGGAGGCAAGAATCCAACAACTGGAGATAAAGGGGAACTTCCAACAATTTTATCTTATTACCAGAATCACACTAAAATTATATCTCACAAATATCATAGCTCTGTTATCCGAGCCCAATCTACTAGACAAACATCCTGACTTCTTAACATGTAGTAAACAGAATGGCTCAGTCTTAATCACCCAGCCAGACACTTTGACCAATTATAGTCTATGGAGGAAGGGACTTCTTTAGCGTTGTCATAGAGAATCAGCTCAGTGTGGTGTTTGAGCAGGAAAATCACCCAAAATATCACATGACTGACAACAATGGCAGCCTCCAGGTGCAGATAAAGGACGTTTATTGGGGCAAAATTAGATAAAACATATTTTTTTCCTTAATGCTTACCGACATTCGGCCCCCGTCTAGTCGCCCGTTTTTCCTGCTGTAAAGACTCAGACCTTAATCTTCAAAAATGAGATCTATGAATGAAAAGATGCAAATCACATCATAAAAAGCAAAACTGAGGAACTCTTAATGGTTCTATTCCAAAAAGAGGCTTCTAACAAAAATAAAAGCTGAGAATGAATTGTTTGTACCAAATCTATATCTTAAAATGTGGGTATTTGTTTGAGACTGGTAGAATGCTGGGTCTTCCTGCCATAGAAACATAATGTAAGGACGTTTTAATGACAAGGTATTAGATAAATGGAACAGCCTCCCAGTAGAAGTGGTAGAGGGTAATACACATGCATGGGATAGGCATACGGCTCCTGAATCTAACGATCTGATTAAGGTCTGAGTCTTTACAGCAGGAGGAACGGGGGACTAGACGGGGGCCGAATGGGGCCGATCTTCCGGCAGATTCTTTGCTAGAACTAAGACAATGTAGAGGTCAACGGCACGCTACCCACGCTTACTCGTGCCAAAATACTCTGCGTTACAAAACAAAAATCGTGGCCTACATAAAGCATGTGATGCTGTTCTCATTAACACAAAGACCACAGCAGAATTACCTCACTGCTATAATTATCCCAACATACGATATTAACTCTTTTTTGCTATTTATAGGGCAGGAACCCATTTTATCTTCATCACAGAGGTATTACGACATAAGATTGTATAAATACCACAACAAAGTGTGACAATTACACCTAATGAAAGGGCTGGACCCGAGGCCAGCAGCATTCTTTTTGATGTCGTGAGTCACCAGTCATTGTCTTCACGAGTCAATAAACGTATCTCTGCCTCAGTAACGCAATGGAGTGCCAGCAATAAAAGAGCACTCGTCAAATCTTCTTCTTCTGTCAGACCCTTTCCCCATACGGGGACAGAATAGCGATGGCCGGGCGGCCATGGCCTTGGAAGGCTCGAAGCCGCCTGATGACGTCAGTGTGGCCTACAGCTGGTCACGTAGCATGCGGCTGGGAATATCTACCGGCTGGTCACGTAGCATCAGTCCCTGATCTGACGCTGGAGCAGATCGGGGGAGTATGCGGGGATGTTGGCCGGTGGCCCACTGGGCATTTGCCATGTTTGCCAGTCCAGGCCTAATTCTAAACACTTTCACCAACTCAGAGAAGTGTACAACCTCCACTCCTAATACCCTCAACCTGCATCTTGAAGATACCACCCGTCCTCAAGATCTCCAGGCCACTGAATCCTCCTCATCACTCGCACTACAATCTAATCATCCTTACCCAAGTAATCCCTCTCCTTCCATCACATTATCCCTCAACCGCCCAATCTTCACCTTCTGTTCCAGTCTGACTTCATGCCTTAATCTTGTAGTCAAACTGCACATTGTTAATTGTAATGTTATTGTTAATTGTCTCTGTAATGTAATAGCCGATACTCTATAAATGGAATTTAACATCGGTTTATGAAGAACAAAAATCATATTTCCTTGGTTCCATATCAACAGAAAATGTGCTAGGTGTTGATGGATTCCATTAATACGAGTTTGGATGTTATTTTATTGAAAGAAGACGTTCAGAGTTATAACAATTTTAGTCAAGAATTATTTTTTTTATCATTTCGGCACGGTCCGCTATAGGGTCAAGGATCAAGTAGGTTCTGGTCCTTTGGCATTTTATGATTGACTCTCAAATATATTTATTACAAACCTTTAAAGTCTTAGCAAATTAGATCATTAATCATCTACTTTGTAAATATAGCAACAGAGTAGCAAAGAAATTGGATCAATGACAAAACGGCCAAGGCTTTCTCCTACCCGGAGGAATGTGGTCATCTTGGCCATGACGCAATACGTTTTTTAGGGATTCCTGGATACCGCACTGTGTAACGCGGCCCTGAAGGGGATCTATTAACAAACATTATATAATTAAAACATGGTTTTTCCTTAATCCTACTGATAAGCTTTTGATTACATGGTTGGACATGGAGTCACGATGTCAAGTTGGATTGGGTCATGGTGAAATAATATTTTAGAACGGCAGAGATTGACATACGAAAATTTTTTGAACTTTAAATGAATATCTCTGGGTTTATGGGTCAGATCAACTAGCTTTAAAAAAAACAAAAAAATACCACAAAAAAAACAAAACTGATTAGAGCTCCACCAGCCCTTCTGGCTATAAGTCTCACAAAATTTCCCATAACACACTATGAAAATAAATTTGTGGATTTTTTTCTTCAGTTTCGTTCTCAGATACTTCCCAACAGATTTACACGAAAGTTAAAGTTTGAAGGGGTTTCCTTTCTTAACAGGAATCCAAAATGGAGGAATATACTGTAAGACATAAAGGAAAAAAGAGATGGCCCCTGCTTGCGGCGCAATAAAAGACAATTACATTATTACATCATATGCTGACATACACATTCACACTAATGCCATACAGCGTCCATTCACACATACTAACACCACATTCTTATTCACATGCATGCACATATACACTGACCCTGCAGTACAGTACATATACACAAACACACAGTGACGCTAACACTATATATATATATATACATTGACTAACATACATATATATATATATATATATATATACAGTATCTCACTAAATTGAGTACACCCCTCACATTTTTGTTATATCTTATTATATCTTTTCATGTGACAACACTGAAGAAACACTCTGCTACAATGTAAAGCAGTGAGCGTACAGCCTGTATAACAGAGTAACTTTACTGTCCCCCCCCCCCAAATAACTCAACACACGGCCATTAATGTCTAAACCTTGGCAACAAAAGTGAGTGCACCCCTAAGTGGAAATGTCCAAATTGTGCTCAAAGTGTCAATATTTTGTGTGGCCTGGAGTTCACCAGAGCCGCCGGAGTCCTCTCCCACTCCTCCTCAGCTCGCCCCTGGGCTAAGTTCACTTATTTACTGAATCACTAAATATAACACATGTTAGGTTTGCGTAGTCCATTTTCTTATGCAATGGAGAAAAAAACATTACTGGCACTTTAAGGTCTCCTTTATTTCACATACTCGAAGTATGTGAAAATTACAGGGAAGGGACGGTGGATTTTATATAATTCCGGGCAGCCGATCACATTTCACAAAGTATAGGGTGCAGTATAATTCACATCCACCCGAGCCAATCGGAAAGTGTAACATTAAACCAATTGTGCCCTTTGCCGTTATTAAAAACAACCGTTCTGACTCATGGAGTAAAAATCTGAACAAATAAAAACAAATCGGAGGCGCAGAATGTGTTTAATTATTTGTGGGGTGCTGCATGACACATATGGGGGAGATTGCCCACACTAACATATGCAGAAACACACTAACATAACCACACCTCACACACACAAGTGCACAACATACCTTCTAACACAAAAAGACACAGTAACACAACCAAAGTAACACAACAAGACACACTAACACGACCACCCACACAAACATACACACACTAACATAACCAGACACACAATAACGAACCCACATACCCACTAACATATACAGACACACACTAACATACCCAGAAATATACTAACATAACCACACATGGATGTACTAACATAGTTAGCACCGGCCCGACGTACATGTACTGCAGTGTCTGCTTGTCTTTCTTTCGACTGACAATTGTCACCAAACAGGCCATTAAGCTCTATGTACAGTTCAGCCAAGGGACTGTAAGCCCTCAAGAGCCAGAGGGGTAAATTATAACCTCCGTTTGGCATAAATCTCTCTATTATCCCACAAAGGGAGGACTGGCAACATTCAACTCGGATTTGGAAGGAAACACGCTCAATGCCTACAAACCAGTCCTGTCCAAACATATAAACTGTAAGGAAATGTAGAAAACCCCATAACGATGTTTTTTTTTTTTTGTTTGTTTTTTTACTACATTTCTTTTCCGTTCATTTGTTTTAACAGGACTGGTCCATTAGGGAACACAGAAAGAATCCAGTAAGGGGGTAAATGGCCTAAAGATCTCACTACTGGTGGAATTTCAAGTAAAACTGACAACAAGTCTAGAATCTTTAGTTTATAGCTGCCCCCCCAGCCCCCTTTTGTTTGCCACCCACAGGGCTTAAGGTTACACAATGATTAAAATACATATTAATATGTGAACTGAGCAGATGAAACATTAAACCCATGAAAGTGTTTTTATTTCTTATTATACTTTATACTACAAAGTAATAACAATTGAGTTTAAGCTGCAAACCTTTCCATTTGCCAAGTTAGAAGGTGAACAAAGAAGGTGGCATCATGCCATGCAATTTCAAGTGCCAGTCATCTTAACGCTTTGATGTACCCAGTTTATTATTTTTTTTGGTAAATGCTTTTTTTTTTTATAGGTGAACACACATTGCACGGCGCCACTCCCTGTCCCGAGACCTCACTGTGTTGTTTTAGCACACAACTTGTATTGCGCAACACCTGAAGACCTGTAGTGCAGCGCTGCGGAATATGACTGCGCTATATATATATAAAAAATAATAGTGCAGTAAGATACAGCTCTGATATGTTTATTTAACGGACCCAGAAGCAGTTAAAAGTGCAATAAAATTAGAAACAAGCACATAGGAATGATGATTCATTTTTCTCTTTTTAAAGGGAAACTTTTACTCTCACGACTTCTACTGTAATGTGTTTATTGAAACTACTTAGAGCCTGTCCTGTTTATTTGTGAATCAGTGCAGGTGTTTTGGAGATATTACTTTTAAAAGTTCACTTGACAGAATCAGCATTAGCTGATACATTTCCTTTCCCTATCCCGTCTTCTCATTCATCCATGCAAAGGCAGTCTGAACCAATCAACAACTACCAGCAACTTCGCAGTAACGGATTATTACGATGAAGATCCCAAGAACAGGACAATGGCTGCTGCCACAGTATGCTAATTATCAGACAGATTATCTATATGCACCATAACATAGGTTTTGTCACATAACATAAGTTTGTCCGTTGGGTGACACGTAACATCTCTCAACAATATAAGACCTTAAATGGGCCGTGTACATTCTGCATATCATATACTAGACGTGTGTTCGTACGAATTGCAAATATACCAAATTTTGGCAAATTTGACGGTTCATACAAAGCACCAAAAAGAGACAAGATGACCCCCACAAAATGGACAAAAACTAAGCAAAAACCTCCAATTTTTTTTTCATTCACAGGCCAACATTCACTCACACCCTCATTCAATTTCTCAGGCTCTCTAAATCAGGGGAGAGGATGTCACAGAAAGCACTGTGATTTTGCCCTAACTTGAACTGAAGGCAGGAGGATTGAGGGAGAATATGAATAATAATAATGTGACACGAATATCCGTACCTATTAACCGCATTCCTTTTGTACAGTGGACCTGTCAATCTGTGTTCTTCTAATAAAGCAGACACTGTATAAAATTACCCTTGTGCAATAACGGAAACAGGTAACCAAAATAGTGTTTTATAAATAGTGTGCAGCGTACCTGGGTAACACTATACCTTCCTCTTAGCTTGGCAGGGATTCTTTTAATTCTTCAACATTCTATCACTGCGGTTCTTTTCTAACAGGGATAGGGAAGGATTTAGACACATTCTTCAAATTAATCTTAAAGAATGTCTCCCGATGACAAGGTGTCAAGAAATCCTTCATACATTGATCAAAAACTAGTGTGTTCGGAGAAGTCTTGTGGGAAGGTGCGGTGTGCAGAAATGTGTATTTCTGTTCTGTTTTACATTGTTTCAATAAGCGTTGTTTATCACAATAGGAAGACAAACTGGATAATGGGACTACTAGCTCAGTACTGCAAAAACACACTCGGAACTGGAAGTGGTCCAAGCTTTATAGTCAAACAGGGAAAAGAAAAAATGTCGGTGCGCTAAGCTAGTCTCAGGCTCAAATAATACAAATGTATAATATGAGGCCTACCAAACAGTGTGAGCATGCTGCAAATACAGTGTGTTGGCTGTACAATGTATACAAAAAACAAAATACTGTCTGCGCTTCTCACCCTAATAAAGTTGGCAACAAATATATAAACATAATATAAATGAGAGGTTTTGGTTATATGAATTGGCCAAAGCATAATTAAGCTCACCTGCCACGTCAAGGCACACTCTCAATAGGGTGAGATCCTACTCTCACCTCCTACATAGTGGGCACACAAAGCAGTGTATACTGCTACCAAAACCTTATTAATGTGTTGGGGGAGGTACAATTAAACCTCCTCCCATTTAACCCCTGGACAGCAAGCTGCAACCAGACTGATGAGGAGCCAACAACCTCAAATATGTGCAAACAGGGAAAAGAAAAAATGTCGGTGCGCTAAGCTAGTCTCAGGCTCAAATAATACAAATGTATAATATGAGGCCTACCAAACAGTGTGAGCATGCTGCAAATACAGTGTGTTGGCTGTACAATGTATACAAAAAACAAAATACTGTCTGCGCTTCTCACCCTAATAAAGTTGGCAACAAGCTTTATAGTCACCAATGTTGGTGCAAACCGTGAGCGAGTGAGCACCGGAATGTATGTATGTGACACTTCAAGGTGCAGCATGTCACATGAGCGCCATCAGGTAGTGGAAGGATGGCACCAACCAAAGCATGGGACTGGATGTATCTTCTCACAGAAGCATGCTGGTACCTTCAGTCTACTAGGGTAGGTTACCATTGTAACACATGACCATAAATGTGAGCCATCACCAGGGGAGGGCTGGCACCTTCTGGCCTGAGGGGCAGGCAAAGCCAAGGGGCCCCTTCTCTCCATCTTCTTTGATAATTAACATAGAAATTGACACATATACTTACACACACTCTAACACATGCTTACACACACACACTTACACTAACAGACATATACTCGCATCAGCACACACTCTAACATACACATGGTAACCCACACTCCTTATACTTACATATGCACACTCATGCTAACACACACACCTATGCATACACACTAATGCTAACACACGCTGCCTTTTTACACTTACACATACATACTCACGCTAACACACATACACACTCACTCACTCCTTAACTCCCTTTGCTTGTCGTTCACTCGCTCCCTTCTTCCCTACCTCCTTTACCCTCTTGTTTGTAGATGCAAGCTACCTCACTTTTACCACAGGGCCATTTTGTGTTACATGACCGTGCCGCATGCCTGCCTCCCCGTGCGGCCTGGTCCAAGTCAGAATGGCCCTTTTTGGTGCTGTCCGGGCAATTATCCCACCTCCCGGCCGTCCCTTGCTAAGAGCACTGATGCTCTATAAATGTAATGTAAATTTTGGAGTCCCTATCCGTTCTTAATAACTTTGCATTCAACGGGTTTTGGACGCATCCAGAACAATTTACTATTATCTCTATCTGCTTTTTCAAATTTTAATATTTATGACCTATCATGTGGTATGAAGAATATAGTAATGCATACTAGTCAAGCTACACAGTAGCTGGTAAATCTGTCTCAAATATGTAACACCTGTACGATGCCCCTAACTTCATGATGTCCTACTTCACCTCCACCACTGCAGGAGAGTGAGAAGGTCGAGGTTCTATAACAGGGGCGTCCAACATGCGGCCCGCGAGACCTGGAGGTGCGGCCCGCGTAAGATCGGCAGCCAGGGCAACCGATCTTACGAGGGCCGCACCTCGAGCTCTGCTACAACAAGAGCCCTGCTACTTACCTGTGAGAGGGTCTTTTGTAGTGCACAGAGGAAGCGGAACCCAGCAGAGTTCACGTGACATCACATGACTCTGCTTCAGTCCTGCTTCCTCTGTACAGTACCAGAGAACGCAGAGCTAGGCCGCGCCCCCTGCTGAAGTCTGTGAGCGGCATCGGGGGAGCTGCAGTGCAGGTAAGTGGGTGGGGAGGGTGTTTGAATGAGTATGAGTCATTGAGGGAATGAATCTGTGAATGAATGAGTATATGAATGAATGAGTGTGTGTGTGATAGCATGGATGTGTAAGTGCTGGAACCTAGGCATGATGGGACTATGATTGCTGTTAGCAATCACACTCCTATCATGCCAAGTCAGCCAGTACATGCTGAAACCTAGCTAGCTGCCCCCCTTGTGTATTGATGCTGCCAGCAGTATGGGGTCTGCACATCACTTACAGCTAGGTTTCAGCATGTCCTGGCTGACTTGGCATGATAGGAGTGTGATTGCTAACAGCAAGCACAGTCCTATCATGCCAAGTCATATTGCTATTTTTTTTTGTCCAATTATGGTGTGTTACCTACTTTTATTAAAAATGTGAGTTTTTATTATTATTTTTAAAGGTGGGGGGTCATTTTCGGTTTTGGCTAAGTGAACCGTGAATGTTTTGGTCCAGAATTTTCTTAAAGGCCATATTTTCTCACAGTGAAAAATGAGTGCGGCCCGCGCACGTATACAATTCTGATGAAGTGGCCCACTGCAGAAAAAACTTGGACGCCCCTGTTCTATAACGTACATTGATCCCGGCGGCCCTGCATGTTATGTTCCTTTGAAGCCTCACAGATTAAATGATAAAGTGGATCTGGTGAGGGCTCAAGGGGAGGGCAGGTCCAGCTAAGTGGTCAAGTAGTAAAGTAGCCCGAAACGTGTACTGAAAGGGGATACATAGCAGTTCCATAAAATAAGCAGAGAAAGGATCCAGGTATCATGTAATGACACCTAGACTCTTACACTCGCGCAGCCATCGGCCCGCAGGTATCCAGCCCACAACCCAGTTCCAGGACCTGCTGTGCCCTCTGGCACCGGCCCACCGGGCAGTTGATCCGGGAGAAGATAGGACGGCTTGTGGCTATAGGTGGTTCTGTTATCCTGTAACTTAGTTTTCAAAGTACTTCAGTGTTCAGTCTGATTATTCTAAATGTTCCTTTGAAGTTTTTTGGAGTGCATTCAAAGGTGTTGTCTGTTAGAGTTGGCCAGTGATGGGGATTTATGAATTCCCACGAAAATATAAAAAGCGAACGCTGTTCACCATTTAGCCTGGTAACCAGAGCACCTGCTCTCCATTTCTAGGCAGAATGATGCCCATGGGGGGGGGCCAGCATGGGCTATAGTGGGCCCTGACTGTTGTGCGTAGGAGGGGTAGGCTTTTTCGGGGGTGGAGTTGGGGGAAGATTATATAAGTGGCTGCTTTCCCGGGCTTAGGAACCATTCTTGTGGTTAGCTTACCTGGTTGCGTGTCCCACCCTCCCTCCCTTTTTTTTTGTTTGTTGGTTTGTCTCGTTTGTCACAGTCTGTGGGGCGGCAGCTTGCCAGGTATCCAGGGGGTTAATGTGGTGGTAAGTGAATGGTTGGTAACATCTGGTGGGAGGTTCTTGGCTGTCAGTGCTGGGAACCTCAGGTCAGGGTGGGGGCATCTCGGTATGTCCCTTCCTTAAGTGGTATTTGGTTATGGTACCTGGATTACTTGGCAAGCTTGGTGTGTTTATTGTATATATTTACATGTTGGTGTTTGAGTCCTTGTCCTTGTTAACGCACCGATGTTTATTGTTTCAGGTTTTGGCGTGACAATGACTCTAATAAATAAAATTGGCTGTGGCCTTTTCTTATCCATATTCTATGGTGTGCGGTGTCATTATTGGGGTTTTTAATGGGGAGTAAAGCCTAGCCCGGAAGATCGAAGCTACAACAGTCAGAACTTTTGGCCCTCTAGCTGTATAAGAACAATAGAACCTGAAGCAGTGAAAACAAACAGATATTTCAATGGTCTAGACTGTAAGGCTGTGAGGAGCCCTGATAGAAGCCATCTCTCCCTGTCTTCTGTGTTGAGTCCTGGGATATGAAATCACACCCCGGTTCACCCCATAAGAAGGATGCATGGAGGTGGTAAAGATACTATCGTGGCTGTGAAGGCAGGGCACATACCTCCATAGTGTAAATGCGGCACTTCCGATGTAGATCCCATCCCATTGAGCAACATGCCATCTGGGAGCCCGATAGTCCAATAGGGTGATTGGCCCCTTGGTAATGCCGTACAGGGGCTGCCCGCCTAGTCGTTCTAGGCCAAAAATACAACACTGGCCTTGATGGGGGAAATAAATAAACTGTTATTTTATATATATAATTCTATTTTATATAATATTCTGAATTCTAGTTTATGAATTTTGAAGTTATTATTATACAGCCGAGGTATCCCAAATTAAAGGGGCGTCGGGGGCAATATTTATAAAGTGTATTCCTGTTGATTCCGTATCAAGTTTTATTTTTGTAAGATTGACAAATATGCGTGTGTGTAAAAAAAATTAATTAATTCGACTGGCAGGAAATCAACAGTGCGACAGACAATTCTTTCCCCCAGCCGCGTAGTCTCAAATGTCTCGGATATTGTGAATTTACACTTGCAGGGGCAAAATATCCGTTCGTTTTATTGTTACCCTTGGCAAGAAGCAATTACACTGTTCCACCCCCAAAAAAAAGAGTCGCTCCTGTCATTCTTAGGATCTTGATTGCTTTCTAAATTGCCATGGGTGTGTGTTTAAAGACATGCTAATTGGTGAAAGAGGCTATACGGACAGGATACTGCCTGTTGGATATACCTTTTTACAATTCGCACTAAGACTTCAGCTGTTAAGAGCTTTTCATGCACCCTGCCAGGTTAACCTCTTCTTGGCCATTGTGTGTGAGTGGGTGTTCTCCACTTTGCTCTTTGGGAGAGGTTACCTGCAGGGTGTGTTTGTTCTGCTCAGGCAAGATCGTACTTGCGCTTATGGCCTTTTAAAAGGATTCACGTGTGTTTCTTACTCATGGTGTGTTTGTTTTTTTTAATGAACACAAAAGATTCCAAAGAGTTTTCCTAAACTTTTTAATAATTTCGCTAACAGTCTCTTTAATGACAGTATTTTCTAACTAGATACATTTTAATTTTCGTACGTCCTTTGGAAGCCTGGGGACCCCTGTGATCTTTTTAAAGGGGTTGTTTGAAAAAACACACTGTAGAGGGTAGAGAGGCTTTATTTTTAACCCCTTCATGGCAAAGCCCGCACATGTACGGGCTCACAATGTATTGTTTTTAACGGGTTTTAGCACAACCCATTGTCCTTAAAGGGTTAATGCAGACGAAGCATATAGATAATATTTTTTTCTCTATTAAATACGTTAAGAGTGCACTTACATCTAGGAAGGGTGGGAATGATAATACAGGACAGTATACTTACCTCTTTATCCCATACCTCCCTAATATGATCCAGAGTCTCCGGGTAAAATGCTGCTTCCCCGGGTCTCCAGGTCACTTTTTCTTTTTTCTCCAGAAAGATCCCCCTCATGTGCGGAGCAGCCTTTTAAGCATAAGGCAGGGTTAGCGGCACTTAGGTTAGATGGGGTTTTCCATGCTTTAGAGGGGAAGGTATAGTAGGAAGGGAAGAAGCCAGAAAGTGGGCATCGCCAAACCAAGAGGAAACTGACCCAGGAACCCAGAGAAGCAGGGCTTTACTCGGAGACTCCAAGTCCCCACATATGATTAGCATGCTAGTTCTTTCACATTTTATCACTGATCTTAATTTCAATAATGTAAACTAGCCATTTACTTTAAAAACAAAAACAGTACATGCAGCTTTAATAAATGAATTTAGTTATACTAAAAGGTATAAAGGGGATACATTTATTTCAGTAGGAAGGCCCAGCTTCCTGATCTAGGCTGGATAGTCCGGTTGAGTTATCAAAATAGCAACGTCTTCTGCCATGGCAGCACCAGACATCCCCGGGAGGATAGTACCTCCTATTACCTAAATGTCTCTAAAACAGGGCTGATTGTCACCATTTTGCACCGGCAGACATGCTTATTCCTTTTAGGAACAACCTCTTTCCTTATAGATTCACATATGCCCAGTGGTGTAACCCAGGCTTATGGTGGCAGACCTGGGGGGCACATTAATGGAGGCAGAATGATCGGGCACCAGAATGGCCTGCTTTTGGCTGGGACACTTCCACCGTGGACGCTCTTTGGTTTGCTTGCTTTCCCTCCATAGTATTTCTTGCTCTGTGCTATACGACAAAGAATGCAAAGATATGATGGCACTCGGCAGAGACAAAATGCAGCTGGACGACCTCTTTGTAAAACATCAAAAAAATTCCATAAAGTAAAATCAAGTTTAGCTTTCCCAGAGAAAAAGACACAAAGTCAAAAAGTAATTTTGTTTACAACTATACCCTTCTTGGCTTCATTCACACACATTTTATTTTTCCTTGCCCTTTGAGGCACATATGCGGAAAACAATAGCATGGAATACAAAGTATCTTCAAACAACCGAAATTTACTTTTGTTAAAAAAAAAAAAAAAAAGTCTGTTTTCCATGGGGTTTCTCGTAGTGTTTTGTTTCAGTATTTTCTCGGGCTCTTTAACTGATTTACTGTAAGTGACATGTAAATTTCACATTCGCCGAGCTTTTTGCATCCCCATTCTTCCAGGTTAATCTGCATTTAGTTGTTGTTGTGGAGCGACCTGATCACGCACTGTGAAAAGAAGCGTCTGGAAAAGTCAGATCTGGATTCATTCATTTACCCACTTGTGCACTCGGCTTTACTTCAGTTGTGCCGGGAACCGGAGTAGCTGTTATTGTTTAACAGGATTCCGTAATGACAATGAAGACAACTAGACCTTTAATCTTTAGGGGCACAATTCACGAAAATTGAAAAGTTCCTTGACCCCTGCAATTATCTTTACAAATCAGTCTAATAGTAAAAGACCCATTGATATTAAAATAAGACTGTGGAGCTCAGCAATTGAATTGTTAATATTAATACCTCTCTAGTGTAGATACAGATTACAGATAGACCTACAGGCAGATCAATTGTCAAGTCATTAACGTTCCCAGGGCTTATCTCATTTCCAATCAGAGGATAGATTTTCACTCTCCATGAAGCTCTCACGTGGCTTCACTTGATCCAGAAGACAAATCGTACAATGAAGATGCTCAAAATGGGTCTTCTTCAGTAAATGACCGGAGAGGATACGCCAATCACCTGGTTAGAGAAGGCGTCGCTTCAAAGGCTGAGTTTTTCACGATGATTTACTGCTTTGCTTTTATATTCTTTTGACTGGAATTAGAGAAAAAGGGTGTGCTAGCATTAAAAGTTTTGTCCCGAGGCCACCAATGGCTTAAAGCGTCTCTGATGTGTTTAGGTTAGTAATGGATTTTCATCTTGTGTGTCTCCAAGCACTGGAACATTGGTGAACTCCTACCATTTGAAGACAAATACACACCTTGGGCATTACATTTTAGCTGAACTGGGAGAAACACAGATATCCAACCATCTTTAGCACTTTAATAGTCTATCACAAAGATTCTACTGGAGTGACTCGCTAATGGTGGCAATTAAATGGTTCTCATAATGATCCTTGTAAAAATGATGGCTTGTTAGGACGCATTCTGAATCAGGCCAACTATATTTAAGAAGGTTGTGATACACCAATGAGAAGGCACCATTTGTGATTTTCAGATCATTAAATCAGAATAAAATATAAGTCTTCTTCAGATTGGGTGACCCTGCATGAGACTTGGCCATGGTCAAATCTAATGAAGTTCTAAGCAGTTCAGAAACAATACTTTCATCATTATACCCTAGTCATTCATTCACCAAGCGTTAAATAGCGTTACATACCCATATTTGCTGATAGCCCATGGCGGCTGAGTTTCTTGATGCAATCTATACATTCTCCTTGGTTACTGAATTTACTGCCCTTCTTAATAATTATTACCCTCTTGTTGCAACTCCCATAGTTGTGTATTACACTGTTGTCTCCCCTGCACCGTCCATAGGCTTGGTTCATTGATAGGTACGTGCGCTGACTACGTTGGCCTCAAGTCAATGTCAAGTTGGCGAACCACAAGGAGATACGTATTTAAACTTCTAATCTTAAACACAAAACCAGCTGGAGTGGAACGGGGGGTGGGGGCTCTCCTAACTAGATCTTCTATAATTATTAAACATACACATAAAGTGCTATCACTGCAGTGGCAATGGGAGAAAACCATTCACGCGCTCAATCTCAAGGTTGACTCAGATAAAGGTGGTTGCTGGTCTGTCGATTAGTGACCAGTGGGGTATTTACCTTTGGCGGTGCCCTAGGCATGATGCGCCCAACTGCCTCTTCCGTGGCTTCCATCCTTACTACAGCTGGCACAGATTCTATAGTGAAAATGGGTCCTGTGTGTCTGGCTCATTGGTCACTGGCACACCGGGACTGCCACCCCCATGGACCTGCCACCCTGGGCCTAGATACATCACTATAAATGGCTGCTGTAAGCACGACAAAGAAATAATACTAATATTATTCTACTAATAATGCTAATAATATGTGTAAATGTACATGATACTTCAAAAAAATATTTGGCTTTTATAGGACAGATTATTTTAGTAAGTTTGGTAATTATTTCATACATTTATATTTTTGGAAGGTATTACTACAAGAAAATAAATGAAATATTTCGTAGACCTGTAGGTTTTAGTGTAAAATAGCTTTATATATAACAGGAATCTTTAAATCACCTATGCTGGGAGAATATACAGAGGAGTCGTCAGTGTTCCGTTACAAGCTGTTACTTGTCTGCGATTGTGAATTTGCGAATGATGTTATGAGAGTGATGATGAATTGTGACTGCGAGGAAGGTGAATGATGCGATAAGGACTAATAGATTAGTAAAAGTGAGATTCGTGTTAGCCGGTATCCCTGCGGTGATCCGGAGATGACACACGCCGGGGGTAGACTGGGAAATGGTTTATAAATATATACGGTGAAGCCCCGAATGTCTCATCGGACAATAATGATGAACCTTTACATACATTTTTACAGAGTTAATATGAATATATTAATTTATGATCATTAATTGTACAAATATATTAATATGGAATTTGATGGAAGAGAAGAACCATTTGTCCCAACTAGCCTGTTTTTCCTGCTTCAAAGACTCAAACCTTAAACCACTCTGTGGTCCTGTCTTAAATTCATGCATGTTTGAATTATTTTACTGTATTAACCTCTACCTTTTCTGCTGGGAGGCTGTTCCACTTACCTACCTCCTTCTCAGTTAACATTGCCAAATGGTTCAAAATTTTGAACAGTAATATGGTGGAATGACCACAAAATCGATCCCCCGAAGCTGTCAGGAATTGTCACATATTAGAAAAACTATTAAAATGATGGAAACACCAAGTGCACCAAAACACACTACGGGTCAAAAAGTAAAAATAGGAAAGATCATATAAACAGGGCTAGACTGGTGATGATGAGGTGGCCCTGGCTCTTAAAGGCCAGCGGCAACCTGATGCCGTGAGTGCAGCCGTCGGCTGAGTATGTGTGGCCCTGTGCTAGGTTTTTATGCTCTCATATGGCCGAGCATATCCAGACGGTAGCCGCACTCTGCAGCACCGGATCTGCCGCTCCAGTGCAGTTAGCCAGAGGCCCAGCGGGCATTTGCCCAATGTTCCGATGGCCAGGCAGGATCTAGACACATGGACCTCTAGTTAACATGGACTTCTAATTAACTGGGAGTCCAAAGACTAAGACTTAAAAACAGATACATTTACGGTCAGATGGTAGCCCTGTGCTGGATATTAAGACTATTAAATAAAGGGTAGATTTGTTTTATGGCCACGTTGTACGGACGATCCATCTGTTTTGGAATACTTCTGACGTGAACATGTGATAAACAATGTTACCGTACCTTATGAGACTGTTACAATAAGTTGCAAGGTCATAAGCTGGAGGTAAACGCACTTCTATTATATTAATGTAGGGATCTGATACTGGACACCAAAACATTCTCGTTAGAAAGCTCAGTTGTCGTCCTGTTCATCTCTACCATTATATGACTTCGTTATTTAGTTTTTCTACCCCTATCTTAATTCTTTCCTTGTCATTTCAAACCTGTTTGCTTTGCACGTTTCAGAAATCTGGTTTTACTCCCCTCGTCATAGTCTCGGGTTTATTCTCACCTCTTCGTAGTCTCCATGACTCAATGGCTGGAATAAGAATATACAGAAACATATAAACAACCGTCAAGCCGTCACATTCCTACTTTTGTTCATTTTATACTATTTATGCAACTGTATCATCTATTTGCATTGACTTGTTATTTTTAAGATGATTATAAAGAGCCACAACTTTATTTACAAAAATTCTAGATTAAGTGTTGTTGGTCCAGTTGAAAAAAAAGTTGTATTGATTAGAAAATCATCTTAATGCATCAGCATGGAGGTAAGTTGCCCCCTAACTCTTTTTAACTCAATAAGGATGGCTTCCTTGGTGACCAACGGCTGGAGTGACTCGCAGACTCATATGGCAAACTCTACTCCTCATTAAACTCGAGTGACAGGTAAGCTCAACTTATCTTAATTGATGTTGTGTGCTACCCAACTCAACAACAACTTGACCCTATTCGACTTGCAATTTGCAATTGTCCAATTTGACAGCACTTGAAACGCCTTGACTTTTTGTGAACAGAAGAGTTGCTGTTCAAGTTAACTTGAGGGCTCTCGAGTGGTTTTGAGTTACATCGGTCTAATTAGATAGAGCTGACTGTTATATATGTTTATGGTTTTGTGAAAAAGAAAGTACACCCTCTTTCCATTCCATGGTTTTACATATTAGGACATAATAACAATTATCTGTTACTTAGCAGGTCTAAAAATTAGGTAAATACAGCCTCAGATGAGCCACAACACACAACATATTACACTGTAGTCAACAAAAATAAAGCCAAAATAGTGAAGCCATGTGTGAAAATTACACCCTTACTGCTTCCATAGCAAATAAGATGCTAAGCAGCAGACAGGTGCTTCTAATCACATGAGCTTGATTAACTGATCATCAGCAAGCGTGACCACCTCTATAAAAGCCAAAGTTTTAGCAGTTTGCTGGTCTTGAGCATTATTTAACATAAATAATCTGCCACTCACGCATTAGCGGCAAGTAGCTGTCAGAACTTTTTCTTAATAATATCTGCATTTTCTTTGGAAGAGATTTGATTCTCACCTGGACATTAGCCTCATCTACACTGACACTTGCCCAAGCTTAAATGTTGCCTTAAGTAAGTAAGGATGAAGAAGCATCTTCCAAGGAGGCAACAGGGGAAGTAAGAAAGAGAAGCATGGTATGTGTGGTTTGATGGTTTTTGTGGTTTTATGGTATTTTGGAAAATCTACCCATTGTACAAAAAAATTGTTCTTAAAGATCACTTCCGACTTTATACAGATTACGAAATGGCTTGGTCACTTCTACCCGCCAATAACTGTTGAGGACTAGAATTTCTACATTCCTGATCTACTGTGTGTAAAAAAAAAAAAAGTTTCTTTGAAAGTATCCCTTGAGTGTGAACAAACCAAGGAAAACATGTGGCACACGTATTACAACAAAAAGAACAAATGTGACCGATGTAAACTAAATGAACACACAGGTGTACCACCATTAAGCGAAAAGAACTTACAAGACAGATACAATAAAGAAAATAAGACAATGAAACAATGAAAAGGACTATAGTGAAGTATTTAAGACACGCATGCTATAGTAAGATACACTTACAATTTGTCAGGGATTCATCAACATACCTTGGAACTTTCTTTTGATAATCAAAATAATAACTTTTTAATAGCTCATATTTAAGATTCTCATGGAAACCTTGACATTATTGAAAAACATACTTAATTGAATAACCTGCATTCAAGCAGGGATATCAACTATAACATACTGGTAGCAAAAGCACCGATCGATAGTCTTATATATGATGACAGAGGTGTAGAATAGGAAGGAGTCAGCTCCAGACTGTGTGACCCTGAGAATCTGCTTCTTTACCCTGAGACCCTGAGGTTGGGGCAAAAACTCTGAGAATCAGGGTTCCCAGGTATGTTCATCAAGCCTTATAGGACAAGCGTGTGGATATTCTGTTCCTAGTGGAGAAACACAGCAATAGTGAAGTATATAAAAATGTGTGCTGATTATTATTACTATTATTATTATCTTTTATTTATATAGCTTATACAAGGGAAGGGAGACACTTACAACATAACATGAATAAACCGGGCATATCTGTAAATAAATGGTATTGCTCGCAGGGCCGGCCTTAGGGGTGTGCGACCGCACAGGGCGCCATGGTTGCAGGGGCGCCTGACCGGGACTTAGATTAAAGCATCGGTTTTTTTTTTGTGTTTTTTTTTTAAACTTTATTTAACATCATTCATGTTAAATAAAGTTTAAAAAAAAAGACGATGCTTAAATCTATGTCCCGGTCAGGGGCGCCGAGCGGTTGCTCGTGAAGTTCTCGGCAACCGCTCGGCGCCCCTTACTCTCCGTGACTCCGTCGCTGTGCCGGCATCTCATGTTGAGCACCGGACTATTCCGGCTCTCAACATGAAATGCCGGCACCGCGGCAGAGCGAGAAGACTGATGCCTCCCGCTCTCACCGCAGGACTCCGGCAACAAGGTAAGTGTGGGGGGGTGTAGTTTGAAGGGGCAGAGGGGGGGGTGTAGTTTGAAGGGGCAGAGGGGGGGGTGTAGTTTGAAGGGGCAGAGGGGGGGTGTAGTTTGAAGGGGCAGAGGGGGGGTGTAGTTTGAAGGGGCAGGGGGGGTGTAGTTTGAAGGGGCAGAGGGAGGGGGGTGTAGTTTGAAGGGGCAGAGAGAGGGGGGTGTAGTTTGAAGGGGCAGAGGGAGGGGGGTGTAGTTTGAAGGGGCAGAGGGGGGTGTAGTTTGAAGGGACAGGGGGTGTAGTTTGAAGGGACAGGGGGGGTGTAGTTTGAATGGGCAGGGGGGGTGTAGTTTGAATGGGCAGGGGGGGTGTAGTTTGAATGGGCAGAGGGGAGGGGTAGTTTGAGGGGCGGTAGTTTGAAGGGGCATGGGGGGGTAGTTTGAAGGGGCAGAGAGGGCGGGTAGTTTGAAGGGGCAGAGAGGGGGGGTAGTGAGGGGGGGCGCCAGAGGAGTAGTCCGGACAGGGCGCCACAACGCCTAAGGCCGGCTCTGATTGCTCGACTCCAGCAGCATTCCGTGTGATCTTCTAAAATGCTAGAATCAAAAGAAGAATAAATACAAGAACAGAATAAAATCCCACTGGTGCCTTAGTGGTTTCCACAGTGTCTCCTGATACATATTATTTCACTAAGAAAGACAGTCACGGTTCCTTTCATAGTGCGTGTTACTTGTGTAAAAGAAGGTCTCACTTTTGAGTCACCGTCATAACCTTTTAAGTGTCAAAGAGATTTTTTAAGACCCCCCCCCACGAAATGGACAAAAAACAAGCAAAAAGCTAAAAATGTGGATCTGAAATTCGTGGGCCCCTTTACTCACACTCTCATTCACTCTCGCACACGCTCATTCACTCTCTCACACGCTCATTCATATTCTCTCACGCTCTCATTAGCTCTCTCTGAATGTCTCCCTGCCCTCTCCACCAACTACTTCTGCTTCCATATCTCTGCTTTTTTTCTAGTATATGCTTGTTCTTCATCTGTTTGTTCTTCTCTCTTCTGTCTTCTTTCTTCGTCCGCATCTCTGAGGACATCACCTCCCTGTGAACTTCTGTAAAAATAACGGAGGTGGAAGTTCCCTCATTTTTGCACGCGTTCACAGAAGCTTTTTTTGAGTAAAATAGTGGAGCTTCTGGGAACTCTCCCTCTCCCCTCAATCCTTCGGGTAAAATGCAGGAGTTTCTGGGAAACCTCTCTCCCTCGATCCTACAATTGGAGCAAATGACAGTGAATGTGGGTGTCGGAAAATGAATTTCGGGTTCCAAATTTTAAAACCCACCTCGATTTTTGACCGAAACGGTTGGGGCAGGAAATGGAATTCGTTGTCCGATAATAAATAGGCCAAAAACGAACCGACAAAAATTACCCTGAATCCTCTTTTGGCTCATTTGCTCGTCTAGCTTTTTTCATGAATGCCGTAATAGATGCCACAGGGTTCCATTATAGACAATATTAATAATTAGTGCATATCGTAAATTGTTTTTTCTAATGGATAAGTTAACAAAAAGCAAAAAAAACGAAAACATTTATTTAACTCCTAATGGACACATACCGTTCTTTCTCTATTATGTACCTTGCGATTGGCCAAGGGGTTTACTTTTTATCTCAGTAGTAAAAAGATATAAATGTCCTCACCACCTTCTAACAAAATATAGTAAACCAATATTCTGGCTTCGCTTTACAACGAGGCTCATACGTGAAACCTGACATGGCGTATAATAGGATAGCAATCTCTTCAGCCCACGTAGTACACAGCGAGGCTACAGTTACCTATTAGCCCTGAGTGCCAAGAAACCTGTTAGACCCGTATTCCTATCTGTATTTTCCAGCAGGAGAACTATACCAGGTCCATTTAGAAGGTGAACAAGGTCAGCTTGTCAATATACAATATTGTGTGTATTGTATATTGTGTTTCGCTTTCTATTGTATATTTTTGGTTTTGCGGGTTTTTTCTTCTCCATTTTTTTTTTTGAGATTGCGACAAAGCCTAGAATATCAATCTTCTTCTTTGTTCCATGAAACTCAATGTGCAAACATATCATTCCTTAACACTATGACCTATTGTTCATTATACGCGCAGTTTTGAAAGGTATGTATTATCGCTGGAAGGTTCTTCCAGAATGCTTGAAAGGAACGCAATGGAAAAAAAAACCAGCTTATATTAATAGTAAGTATTCTACATTCCAGATCTCAAATCACTTTCCCTGAAACGCTTTGGATTCTTCAGTGGTTGTCTTAAGAGTGGTGTCAGACCACCAACTTCACACCAACAAAATGTACTGGATTTAATCAGAGGACCCCTAGCTCTTCACTTGTGATTATCCGTGGGACAGAGAGTAATGGCCCAATGCAGATGTTTGATGGTATCAACACTAGCCAAAAGGCAGAAGAGATCACAACTTCCATGTTTCTTAGGTTTATATTATAATTTCTTCATAAATCTGGAATATTTCAGTCTTGGAACACATCATTATATTTGTTGTGTCTGATGGAGTCACTATACCCTCTCCTGTTCCATGCACCCAGGTGGCATTGTGTGCGGTAGCGTGGAGCAGGCATTTAATATGCTGCGGTTGGTTTGGTTGTATGTAATTGGCATGTCCCGGGGAGACACATGACCATTTGTTTGTACACCATTGTCATAGCTACACGCCGAAGGCATAACAATGGTTTTTCGCATCTTCCACGGTCACACCGGCCCATTTAAGTCCTATGCAGTTGGTCTCCAGTGCCAGTTCAGTGAGCTAAATCCTCTGCTCAAGGATGTGATTTCCATATTACCATGTTGTCTGATTGTCGACCTTGCTTCTATTTGTTACTTTGATTGAACCCTGCTTGCCCTGACCTTGTGACCTTATGACCTCTGGTATGTCGTTTTTTTGGCTGCCATCTACTCAGACACTGTCATATTACTACACAGGCCGCTGCTACCTCGTCCTTTTGGTCATAGGAGACAATATTGGGGTAAACAGCCGATCAGCCCACCATGTCCGGCTGATATACAGTCCCCACACAGCTTACACAGTGAAAGGGAAAACATATATACATCGGTGGATATTGTGTAAGAAATGAGCTGTATTGTTTTTGCCAAGACGTACTCACCAGCGGTCAAAAGTGCAATTTCTGAGCAACAGGAAGGACAAACCGGTTAATCATGTAAACAAGTTGGGGGAAATAACGAAGGACGTGTCTCAGACAGGCTGGTCTCAGACTAATTGGGAGCCAAGGCTAGAGTTCTCTTTAGTAGCCCTCATATGGGAGATGTAGTCCTGCAGCAGCTGGAGGGCCGCAGGTTGGACACCCCTGCTGTAGGAGGTCCGGCTGAGTCTTCTTGGGGCGAGACCTGGATTGTCCCCAGGTATGGCCATGCCCCCTGCCCCATGGTTTGCACTTAGAAAAGTTGTAACCAATAAACTATGATTATTATTGTAAATGATCATACTTTGTACGTGAGTACGGGCGATGGGCAGGGCCAGACTGGTGATGAGGAGGGGGCCGTGGCAATTTAAGACTGGCGACTGCCTGATGCCCTAAGTGCAGCCGATTGCTATTAACTATAAAATAATTTACGTCTGAAGTATAATCAGGCTTTACTAATAATTTTCGGGAATGGTGGTATACCACAAAGCGAACACTCAGCTATCACATGTTTTAAAGTGCATACGACAACTGGAGTGTCTCTTCATGGAGCCACGGCACTGGGTAAAGCACTGCGGAGGCTGTGCCGGCTCATAACAGTTCGCCATAGTCTTCCATGTAACCGGCCTGGTGAGGAGCAGCAGCAGAAGAGGAGCAGCAGCTTGGTGTTTGTTAAGCGATAATCTTTTTTTTTTCGTACAAAATCGCCACCTTGCGTTAATTTCCTCCATAGGTAAGCAAAAGTTGCACACATATGGAGTGACATGTCCTGACACAGCCACTAACATCAAAAACAGCATACTCACATGGAGATGTAGGCTCCTCGACAGAATGTGGGGGCTGGGGGCTTAAGAATTTTGTATCATACCTTCATACAATTTAAGTTATATAATGTTTACCATATACTTATTTGTAGAAGGAATACAGTTTGTATTTTATAGAGTGCCAGGGGTTAAATAACCTGTCCTCAGAGCCCTCATCCAGCTGCTTAGAGGAGTAGAAAGGGCTGCTACTTGGTAACAATGTAACCGGTTATCTTTGTGGTTACTCTAGTTTGAATTTGAACAGTTATTACAAATGAGTTTGGTGTTGTCTTTCTAGTTAATTAATAATCAGCACTGATACCTTAACATGATCTTTTTCTCCTAATAAAGAACTAGTGTAATTAAGAGGCTGTAAAAATACAATCAGTAACTAACAACACACAACTAGACTAAAAAAAAACAACAACCCGGCAATGATTAATCATTCACATAACAAAACACTGCCATCGACAGGCTTATTTCGTGGAACACTAGAGCCATCATATGGACTTTGGTGTATGTGATTGCCAGGAGGTCCGTTATATTTGTTGGGGTGGCCCTGGCAAAGTCCCTCTGGTGTATTAAGACTGAGCCATTCTAATGCCTACAACAAATTGGCATGATGGGTTTTTTTTCTAGTAGATTATAATAACACACCTTATCGCATACAAAAACACTACGGTGCTAACATTGTATTTTACACAAAATAATTTGTGTTGAAAAGAAAATAGGTTTTTATGTCATTTAGTGATTCAAAAATGCAAGATAAAAAAACAGTGGTTTCGAGTTGCCCCTTTAAGCACAGAATACGCTGTAATTAGATAGCATTTAGGCTATTGTACACCTCTCTTCCTATATTTCTTTTTTTCTATAATATGGCTGTAATTGGCATTGTCAAGGTAGATATTAGATTTCACAAAATGATAAGTTCCTCAGAATAGGTTTTTTTTTAAAGAAACTACTGGTATTTTGTATTTGGTTTTTCTTATTATTTGACTATATTACAGCTGAAATAAAAATCCTGAGCCTAAGAATATTTCTACAGTCATGCATTATATATATATATATATACGATATATATATATATACGGTATATATATATATATATATATATATATAAACATATAATTCCCCCTCTTACCAAGGAAGCACCCAATATCACATTTATGTCCTCGTAATTTATACAGATTCCACATATTTATTGAAAAAAAATGTGAAATAGATGTTTTTTTTTTAACTCCGTAGCCGGTGGCTTTAAAGCTATGGTGCTTTACTGCTTTTAGAAAACCAGCCCTAAGGCCACGCGGACCTCTACATCAGACTCTGAAATAACAAAACATAACAACGACTCGCCGTGCCTACACTTTTTATACCTTTAAATGCCAGAGGCAAACGTCTGCGAGGAACAGGAGAATCACCCGAAAGGTGTGTTAGCAAACCTCTCCCATTTCCTGCTGCCAAGATGTTATCCAATGTACCGTATGTGTATATATATAATATATATATTTATATATATATATATGTATATCACGGAAAAGTCCCTGAAATTGTGGGAAATGCAACGTCAGGGTGAGCTTTCATAAGGAAATGTGTCCTCCAGGATCTGAGTCAAAGCGAACAGACACTTTGCATGCCGTGTTATCGACTCCTGACTCATTGTCTATAGTGTTTTATATAATAAGTGTAGCTGCTGACTCAAAACTCCTTGCACGCAAAGGCTACGAAGATAAAACCATTTTAAAATCACCAACAAACTGTAAAAAAACATTACTTCAGGGGGGTCGTAAGAGGACATTATTGTTTTAGAGAAGCAGAACATACAGGGCTTTAATCGACAGAATAAACATTAATATTTTAGGTAAATCCCGATCCATAGAGAAAACCGATTGCCTTTTGGAGTCAAGAAGGATTTTTTCCCCCCCCTCTATGTAGCAAAATTGAAAAAAAATGCTTAATTGGGGTTTTTGGGTCAAAAGCAGGAAAGATAGGTAGCAAGATTGAACTTGATGGACTGTTTTTCTTTTTTTTTTAACCTAAATTACTGATTCTGAGCATAAGAAGGGTGATAGTGGGCATTTCTACGGGTTTTCTATCCATTATTTTTCTGTAAATGGATTTCGGACCGGAATGGACCCTGTAGCTCCCTCGCTGACACTGTGCGTTGAGAAAAAATGTAATGTCCGGACGCGCGGCAATGGAGGGAGCCACAGGCCACAGAGCTTACAGCATGTAGTAGATACAGGGACTTGCATGCCAAGAAGTGACATCATTTCCAGGTTTCCAGCGGAGTGTGGGCGCTAAAGGCCACATCCTGTAGATCCCGTGGCTTGCTTCATGCCCAGAAATGACATCACTGCCTGGTGCACAGTGTCAGTGAGGGAGCATAAAGGACATCCAGGAGGCAAGCAGGTGACATGGTTTAAGCGCCTTGCAGGAGGAGGAGCAAGTGGGGCCCTTTTTGTGTAACTGCCCCAGGGCCCGAGTGCATAAGTGTGTTACCATACTACTCGGTGTCCAGAAAAGGCTGCACCCACACCTGATAACTTGTTATCTGACTCCATCACTCAGAACATTACACAATTGTAAGATCTTGTAAAGTCATGCCCTCGGTGCGGCAGACAGCCCGTGTCTCTTGCGATTACAATCACTCCAGCGCTGTTCTGTAACACTAGGCGTCTTTGGGGGCAAATACAAAGAAATGAGAAGCTGGAGTAATTGCTCTCTGAATCCAAGCTCTTAATAAACTATATTTCTCACACAATCCCTCGGGCAATTTACAGATTAGCACTTGCTTTACATGCATGTGTGTCAGCCAAGTTCCCACGGTTTGTATGGAGAAGCATGTCCTGGGGTAAAATGAGTGGGGCCTTCTGTAACCTGATAAGTGAGCGTTGCCCGGGGGTGCCGTGATTTTCTGTGAGGAGGAGAATTTGACAGATAAAAGCAGATACATGGTAATAATCACATCGCTCATTTTCCATTGGACTTGTAAAATGCTTTTGTCCAAAATTTGAATATAGTTGTGGGTCTGCGGGAATATACGTTTTTTTGCATTTTTCCTTTAGTGCCCCCAAACAGCATGTCTGTGCCTTATTTTCCCCTTGCAAAATACTCACTAACACATACTGTATGCACACACTCACTCTCACACCACACACATATACATACACATTCATGCTTATATACACTTATACATTGACATTCTTGCTCACGTTTCCATATACATAGACATTCATTCTCACACACACTTACACAGAGACATTCATGCTCACATGCACTTATACATAGACATCCATGCTCACATACATAAAAACATACCCCGGGCCGGCCCCTCCTTCATTCAGTATGTTTAATCTCGGAGTCACGTGACATAACTTAACGTGACCCCTGTGCATCAAAATTGTTTTGAGAGGGCCCTTTCTGAACAACTTCAGAATGAGTGGTCCCGGTTGTCTTCAGGTTGTTTTCAGTGCAGCTCGCACATACACAGCTACTCCTGCGGGGTCAGGCAGTGCCACATTAGGTGACCCTGCTCAACTCTGTCTCCCTCTTTGAATTAGTGGCACGAAAAGGTAAGTCCGGGACCTGGGCATGCTGCTGTCTTTTTCTGGGTGGGGGTGATGGGCTCCCGGATGATTCTGGTGAAAAGAGGTAAAATAAAAATACTTTGTACCAGAATGTTTTTATATAGATAGTCCTTCAGTGACTACTGCAGAAAGACCTTAATTGGCCCTATAAAGCACATAGTTAAACCAATGAGAATTCTTCAGTTTTCTCACCCATTGAATTATACATTATACAGGGTCAGCTCAAACTTTCTTGCTGGAGAAACCTGAAGCGAGATAGTTAAAACCACAAATGCCCTGCAGACTCTCCTTCCTACTCTCCCTTAAGTAATAAACTCCAATATGAGGGGTTTTTTTTAATACACTTTTTTAAGTACAGGATTCTTTCCTTCTCATAAGTCCTGACTTTCGTTCAGCTTTCAGATGATGTGGAAAAAAGTTCCAAATTCCAAAGTGTAGGTTGAACTGGTACGAACTCGTATTTAGGTATTTTCCACCAATACTCTGATCGTTTCGGTTCAAAAACAATGTGTGGCTCTATATTTTGACACACTATTTATAGAGTGTGTCCACCTTCTTTGTAATTTCAATCCACACTGCAGTTATCGAAACCAAAAAGAAATAGATGAAAGTGTCAACATAAAAAATTTAACTATTGCTTTATCTGGAATAGAAAATAATTTCTCCCTAAAAAAAAGTGCTTTCTATACACAAAGAGGACTTAAAAAAACCCTAAAAAATACATACTGTTTAGTAGTTTTAGGTTGATGCCAGAGGAGCTCAGTGTCGGCAACCAATAGAGACGCTCATATGGACCATTAACTCCTGACGCCGAAACTTGGGAGGTTCCAGGAGTTAAAGGTCTGTCCGAGCAGCTGTCCTTCATTGGTTGATGCCAGAGGAGACCCCTGCCGGCAGCCAATAGAGTCGCTCGCGCAAAACTCCTGGCGTGATCCAACAGATTCCCATTCCTGTAATCCCCTGCGTTGCTACATAGGCAAGGTAGGCTAGAGCCAGGGAGATTAGGTAGGAGATATTAATGAAGACGAACACGAAGATTCGCAACATTCGTGTTCATTGTCATGTTCTCCCGAACGCACAAGTCTAGTAAAGAATATAAACATAGCTCCTGATAAAAAGTAATATAACAAAGGAAAAAAATCCATAACCAAAGCAACAATGGAACCCAGGAGCAGAGTTGGCTAAATTCGGAAATCCTGAACAGGCAGGAGCCTAAACCTGTACAACGCTTTGTGATGGCCCAAAATGCTGTAACATAGTATCTCTTAATGTTTATAATTATCTCGCAATGTTCTAAATATAATCTATTATCAAAATTATGTGTAAATGATAAAAAAATCCCCAGATTTCAGTGTGTATAAACTGAACCTTCATTGGGTGCAATAATACATTTCCATACTCATCCTAGCCCAACCACAACTCATGTGACCCCATTTTGGGTCATCACATAGCAATGCACAGGCTTGGGTTCCTTTTTACGCACAGGTCCACAGGTAGTTTTTAATACTTATGAGAAGAAACGTGATGTAAGACGGCATTCTCTGACCTTTTTAATTTTGCGAGTGGCATTATAATTATTTTTTAATTATATGGTACCATCATATTCAATTAGGTTATAAAAATGCATAGGTTGGCATCCCCTCTCTGCCACAACTCAATGGACCGGATATTACAGAAATCACTTATCTGCCCAACCAGTCCCTTTACATGATGGATACCCCCCCCCCCCCTGTCAACAAAGCCTCTATTGCACTGTAACTTATCTTCCAAATATATTCTTAAGAGGCGAAGCGCTGATATATAATGTCTTGCCCCAAGGGTTGGCATATCTGGTTTGGTAATAGGAGCCCACTTTTTTTCATTTCCAAGATGAGTAAAGGATTTTGGAGGCTACACCACTCCTATATCGTGGCAGAATGAGTGAGTGAATGAGTGAATAGTGCAATATTAGCCCCAGAATGGGCTTTGCTGTTCCCTGACTAGAGGGAGTTAAAGTTCAAGTTGCTCCTTAAGCACTAATTAGGGATTTTTAAAGCCCTATGCAGAGGGCAATCGCTCTCTCACCTGTGAGGAGGTGTAGCGGAGACACAAGAGGCTGCTTACACTGCAAAGCAAGCAAAAGGTATTTTTCTTTGCTGTTTATTTAACCCTTTCAGGACCCTGCTTTTTTTTTTTCTTTTTCTTTTTTTCATGTTTCCGCTAAATGACCAGAGCAGTTTTTGCAAACTGAGGGAAAAAAAAAACTCCAAAAATATATTTAGGTATTTGTTCTGTTTTTTGGAAACACTTCATATGCCTGGTATTTTCATTTATTTTGGCACTTACGGGGTTATCTATGAATGACGCGCATCTCTGTTTCCAAACAAGATTTTTGAAAAATGTGGTCGGCTGGAAGTTGCGCCCCAGTAGCGTCCAGAAAAGGAAAAACTGCCAAACAAAAGTATATATTATTTGAAAGTTGACATCCAAGTATTTTACTTGGGGCATTTTTTTTATTTAACCATTTTAGCACCAATCTGTCCTAGGCATTGCAGTAAAATTTCATTTGTAACAAACCTATTTTATCTATTTCAGTACATTTCTTTCCCTGGGTACATGAAATTACTGGAACAACTTGTGATATGTATTTAGGAACCCCCCCTGAGTACAGGAATGCCCCGTATGCATTGTTAGGGCATGCCTTTAAGGCTCAGCGGGTTCAAAACTGCAACATGTGCATTACAGTTTTCAAACATGGAATTTTGACAGATAAGTTTGCTAGGTCCACATCTCGCTTAAGACACAGTAGTGGTCCCATATTTCAATTTAACCCCATAAAACGATATATTTTCAAAAACTAGACAGCTCAGGGAATCTAGTTAGAGGAATTTTGACCTGTCCCATGTGTGTGTGTATATATATAATATAATTTTATTTTAGGAAATTTAACAGTATTATGACCTACCGCCAAATGTTCATGCAAGGTCAAAGGTCAATAATGCCTTCTAGAATAACTGGCTTCTGTATAGTCAAGACATTCTCTTGAAAGTATTCAAAAGATGGGCAGCGGGGTTTTGGGATTGCACGGTCTCAATCCACAGCAGGAATGAGTGAGTGATACATTAAATCACATTACTGATATGCAGAAAAAGATGAAGGCAAAACAACTTTGTATCTATCTTCTGCATGAAAGAACGATGTCTGGGCCATGTCTGATGCTGGGTCAGGCTTAATCTGGGCCATGGCTGATGCTGGGTCAGGCTTAATCTGGGCCATGGCTGATGCTGGGTCAGGCTTAATCTGAGCCATGGTTGATGCTGGGTCAGGCTTAATCTGGGCCATGGCTGATGCTGGGTAAAGTTTAATCTGGGCCATGTCTGATGCTGGGTCAGGCTTAATCTGGGCCATATCTGATGCTGGGTCAGGCTTAATCTGGGCCATGGCTGATGCTGGGTAAGGTTTAATCTGGGCCATGTCTGATGCTGGGTCAGGCTTAATCTGGGCCATGTCTGATGCTGGGTCAGGCTTAATCGGGGCCACGTCTGATGCTGGGTTAGGCTTAATCTGGGCCATGGTTTATACTGGGTTAGGCTTAATCTGGGCCAGACGCTGACGCCTCCCTCATGCCCCTGTCTGTCACTTGCCTGTCCAATTGCTTGATGCCAGAGGAGGGCCCTGCAGGCGACCAATAGAGTCGCTTGCACGGCCCTTTAACTCCCAATTGTGGGCCGTCACAATGTACTGCGCAGGCTTAGGTTCCTGTTTGCCTAACTGGTGTCCAAGTGTAGTAAGATCTGGTTCTTGATCCAACTGGCTTGCAGGGAAACACAATAATGTCCTACAACCGCAGCTTAATTGTTCCAAAAAGGAACCCAATATATTTAGGAGTTAAGGTTGGAAACAAAAGGTCCTGAATACAACGACATCAAATGCAGGTTCAGTTTGTACAAATTGTACCAATTGTGGAAATTTTCTTGTTTCGCTGTTTTTCTCTTCTAGAGCTACAATCATCCCGGTGTTATTTGAGTAGCAACCTATATTTAGAACATTATATGAGAGGTATGCTTCTTGCTTATATACCGGAAACCACACATTAATCGTTTCTAATAATTGAAACCTAGCAAAAAAATGTGTTGCCAAAATTAGATACAGGCTATTTATACGGCATTCACAGTAGGCTACATATCGCTCTGTAACAAACCGCATTCTAGAAAGGACAATCGCTAATTACACAATGACAACAAAGAGCTCTTTGTTAAAAGTGACAAAATAGCAACCATTCTAGATTCATTTTATAAAATATTATAAATAATATATAATATAAATATTATAAATAATAATATCTTTTGGCCTTTGAATTTACCAAGTGGTGAGGAGAATCTGTATGAACATTAAATAGTTTGTTACTATAGAACGCAGTTTGGAATGGAGAGGCATCTAGCGGACATGAAAAAAATCGAACAAACTTTCCAGTCTATAGTTGACTTACCGGAATCATTTTCCACTATTATTACAACTACTTTGTATTGTGCCTCAGAAAAGGGCAAGAGGGGCTGTTTTTCTCACTCTTTGCCTTCATTACCCAGAAAACTCTTTCCAAAGGGATCAAAAATCTCACGCAGGTAATTACAGACCTGTGAGCTTGACATCAATGGCTTGGTTATTATTAATTATTAAAGCTTAAGGCATAATATTCAGAAATACATTTTGTCAGTGATATATGTATCTTTGACTTTTCCCTAAGACTGATCCTGGGCAGCGCCCATCGCTGCCCTCCCTGCGGCCACCGTCCTTAGTGCCGAGTGCCAGTATATGAACTCTCAAGGATATCAAGCATGCACAGCACTTGGGCAAAGCACATAATCGAGGCAATGGCACAGTGTGGGGCTTATAGTATATAGTATATTTGGGGAGATCAGAGATCTCCCTTGTAATTGGCCCATTGAGTGGTGGCAAACCGGGCAACCCTATCACCCGATGAGCTTTTTGCAAATAAATTAGAGACAGTTCTACAGTTCTGGAAAATTGACTTAAAATAGAGTTCAAAGAAGTTGTTCAAAGAAAATTCTCAAATTGGATGAAGGTGTAAGTAACTCATAATTCTGTACGAGACCCACCGTGGTTTAATGTGTTTATTACTAAACTTGCAGTGGGCACTAAAAATCATGTACCAGTGTTTGCAAATGTAGGTTCTGTCTGAACTAGAGGTTATTTCCCAGAAACGGGATTTGGTCAAATTTGAGCATAGGTGCCCAAGTGGCAAATAGAATTTAACTTTAATAAATGTAAAGTTACGCAATTTGACAACAAATTTGCAAATTATCAGTTTATTAATTTTTGCCCTGGATAAATAATTAAATGAGGGCTTCAGAATATTTGTAGAAAATGTAAAAAACCCTGTTGCATCAGACAGTGAGGTTTTGTAATGTATGAAAGGGGGTATTCTTTTTTTTTTTTTTAAATGTATTTTATTATTATTATTATTATTATTAAGTCAATGGTAAGACCTGACCTTGAATGTGCAGTGCACATTATAGTACTGCCGAGACAGTTTCATTAATAGACTGGCATTATTTACGACAAAGAGCTAACCAGTTCATATAGCTTAAAACCAGTTTTGCTTGTTACGTTTCAAGCATTAATGAATTAAACATTTATTCACAATGAAATCACCTGTATTCAAAGAGGGGTTTCAGTTGCGATACAGTAGTAAGGAAAGCACCATTTGGATGCTCAGAAATCATTAAATTAAGTAACGAATTGAAGAAGCTCAACTCTGCAGCTACAGCGCCTTTAGAAATATTCTGACGTATCTTGGAGGCCTTAGTTAATTTCCATTACCCAGAATTCTCTAATGTCATACTAATGATGTATTGTTATCTTGTAGAACAGGTTTTTGAGCCCTCTGGGAATATGAATCTATTTATGAAATGTTGCTTATTTCCTGTCTCCAAAGGTGGTATTATATCGCCACCTACAGGAAGAAGAAAGCATTGCACAGTATTTAGGCATTAATGTATGTTTGGCACCTACAGACAGATTATTCTATAGCATAAGAGACACATGGGTCTGGCTGATTCCATAATGTATTTAAATGAGCAGTTTTTTAAGAGATCAGATATACAAGAGAATGAAGCAGTCATGGGAATATCTTCACATGATTTTTCCTTTAAAAGTAGTTATGCAATTTTTTAAAAATGTATTTTTTTGCATCTTAGAATATTTGTGACCAACGCTGTTATATTCAGAAAAAGATTGGGGGCTTTAGTATATCTGGTGCACCTGCCTCCGTCATGTTATACAAGTGGATACAACTTTTCCCCACGAACGGTTAAAGTGTACATTAACTGGACACTCCAGCTGCCATATGCTCTTTAACGCATTTTTACATTTTTTTTTATTGAAGTCCCAAGGTCAGTGAGTTAGCGGTGAAAAAAATAAAGTGCAGAGTGCCATAAGGCCACAGTGGACACCAGATCCCCTTCAGTTTCTTCGGGGGTCCCACTCCTGAAGGATATGTGGCCCCTTCCTTCCCTCCCCGGCCATTTTCTCTCCCCAGCTCTTTCGGACCTTTAAATCCTGGCGCAATCCTATGGATTCCCGTTAACCCCTGCTATACTACGAAATACTTAAACTAGGCTAGAGGCAGTGACTTGTATGGGAGGAAAGGGCCAGGGACATTAGCTAGGAGATATTTAGGGATTTTGTCTTAACTAATAGGCTAGCCTAATATATATACGAACACGAAGAAATGATTGTTCATGTTGTGCTTCTTCGTCTTCGTTTATCCGCTGCCATATTTGTTTATTTGGTATTTAGTACAACGAAAAAAACGCAACATTCGTGTTCATTTTCATGTTCTCCCGAAACTTGATCAGCCAATCCAGATTTAGGTAAACATCAGGGGTAAATCCGCCAATTATCATTGTGTGTTATTAGTTTAAACACATTGTGTCCACTTAGATCAGATCGCATTTCATGAACAATTAATGCAGAAAACCAGGTAATTCTGAGGGGTTCATTTACTTTTTCTTGCCATTGTAATTATTAATAAGGTCATAACACGGGTTTCGGACTGTAAACCACTGTGATAAATTTACCTGCTTTGTTTCATAGCAAGTGGAGTTAATAAGATTTTAGAGGGGGAATAGGGGAAAATCACTAGATAACTTCCCCAGTATAATGATAGTCCTTAGGTTCCACCTTTACCACCTGGGGCATGAACCCAAGGGATTACGTTTCCCATGCCCAAGGAACACTGGTCAGACCCAGTGGGGATCAAGTACAGAGTAAGAAAAGGAGAGGCAAAAAAAAGAAGAAGAAGAAGAGGGAGAGGGAGAGGGGATCAGAAAAAAAAAGAAAAAGGAGGAGGGTCTGTGACGGTCGATGGTTTTTCTCCACTTTTGAAAATTTTTTTTTTGGTTACCCCCTATTCGCATGGGTTCCTGAGGTAGTGCAGACATGGGTACAGGTAAGGAGGCAGCTTGATGGCACAGAGGACTGGAGGTCTGGGAACCAGCGGGCATCGTGTTGTGTTCCGGGCACCTCTCTCTTAGCTGTCTGTCAATCTGTATAATTAGAAGGATGGTTTGTTCTAGAGAAGACGGCATTCATCAAGCTCATCCTTGAGCAACTCTGAGACTCCATATCTAAATTGATCCAGAAGCGCTGGTTTGTTCCATGTGGTCACAATGGCTAATCACATGAGCTCAACAATGTTTTCTTCCATACTATTCTTGTTTTAAGGAGCAAAGTAAGGTGGTAGCAAAAGTCACCCTATAGGGGTCATCATATTTAATTATTGGTAGAGCAAGAATAATAGGTCACAAGTTTATGATCTTTGGGGAGCCGGACGCATAAATGAAGCTTGACTCCCCCTTTCTGGGTGCACGGTATACATAGGGGCGAAGTTTCATGATTTCACTATGGAAAAGGTAAGTCATATATGTGGTTGTTATGTCTGTATCAAGTGTATGCATGATGAAAACCGCTCCTGTATAAACATATGTTGTATCATGAATCAGGTACTTATATTTGTTGGGGATTAAGGGTTAACCAAGTCCCCGCAACTATTTTCCACCCACACTTCAAAAAGGTTAACTCCGGTCCATATATCAACCACCCTCTTTCCATCCGTCGATGATCTGCTGTAAAGAAGACTACAAAGCTGAATCTATTTCTCGGCACAAATATTGCAAGAGACGTCAATCAATACTTGATGCAAGGAGACCTAGTCATTTGAAAGAACTAAAAAGCTTCCTAGAGTTAATTAACTATGTCAGCGCATATCTCGGGATTTTCCATGGTTGTAAAATCACTATATGGTCTGCTAAAAGGGTAAAAATCACCCACGTGATCATATCCATAAAGATAAAGCTACAACAGGCTTCAACGACTTAAAGGAATGAACGCAACTTCCAGTGTTAGGGCTTCCAGGTTACACCAATCCTTTTACTTTGTATTCTGTGAAGAAAGAGGGCAATCCTAATGGCGTTTTCACCATAACACACCTGAATAAACTGAGACCAGTAATTTACAGCTGGCCTCTTGATTATGTAGCCCAAGCCTTAAAAAGGGTGCTTTAAGCAGGGTATACGGCAGGCAGCCCTGCTAGTACAGACATGGTGCAAATGGGCCAAAAGAGTTTCAGACAACTTTCTAGGCAATAAATTGTGCTCCCTGCACATTCAGTTTGGTTGAAATCTTTAATTCAGGAATGACATTAGTTTTCCCCGTACCCGCATTCACTCTCATACTCATTCTCGCTCACTCTTACTCCTTCTAAATGGAGGATCAGGGATCAGTGATTTTATGCCCAAAACGCTGTGCATTCAGTGAAGTTCTCTCCTCCGATTGCCACTATTTGCCAGTTGATAAACAAAGTAAGAGACAGTTCCAGTTCCTCAGCACAAGGGGGAGCTGTTGTCATGAAATTTTGCACTAACATTCTATTGGCATTCTAAACATCTTATCACAATATTGCTATATGGTAATTCATTAACATATAATATATAATATCTATGGGGTAGGATTTTTCTTGGGGAATTGATGTAATTGTTTTAAAAGGTGACCTGGATCTGTGTTTCTGGAGTGGTAATGCTGCCAATATCTTCCCAATTTCCTGTCCCAGTAATATATCTGACATTACAGGTAGTGTGTTTATTAATAATTGTATCTTTTTTTGATATACAAGTATTTTAGCGCATTTTCTTACCACTTACTACAGTAAGATTCTCTTTTAAAACCTTTAACACTTTTTTTTAACATGTGATACTTATCATGACAGCATTTAATGTCATTTAATTTGAATCTATTGAAAGCTGAGCTCTTTGGGGCACTGAAAAATATTGTTAATAGTGTTTTATTTGAGGGGGTTGTTAAATGTTTTTCTTACATGTATTTAAATTCTTCCCTTATTTTATGTAAATTCATCCTATAAAACTCAATACAAATTATTTGCAGTTAGATCTATAATACAGGTGTATTAATATATTATCTCAAAGCATCTGTAACCCCTCAGGGGGATTTCAGTGATTGCTGTTGTGTCACTGACTCAACTGCAGTTCTTATGGAGTGACCAGCAGATGGCGCTAAAAAGCACATGGCATGAGGTAAAAAAAGGGCCATTGGAGTTTCGGGGAGAGGAGTTCAGGGTTGGATGCCAGAAGTGAAGGACCTTTGTTGAGGGAGAGTGAGAGAGGCCTAAGAACAGAGGCCTGCTTGAAATCCTTGCTCAGAGAAGTGTTGCAGAATCTGTGAAGTTATAAACCTAAAACTTCTCCCCCGTCTCCACAACAGCGCACCCTGAACTTAGTCACGCTAATAAAAGATCTCCACTTCTACTGACATAATGAAAGTTTCCATATAAGTCAAGCCATAGTGTGGAATAGGATACTTATGGGCCCCAACTATGTTAGGTGCACCAACTAAAGGTACCCAGCGGCCGCTAGGGCGAAGATTAGGGTGGACCACTGTGTATATTGCATATTCTGAAAATCTCATTCGGCCATATTTCATGTTTTCTGTTACATTTTTGCATAGTGGTTTGCTGTGCAATACAAAGTAAGTTAGCCCTGTGTCAGTTTTATTAATCACTCAGCTATGTGCCCAATGGGACCCTACATCCACACCCTTAATGCTTCGTTGGGTGGAGGCACTGCCACAGTTATGTACCCCAACTCCCAGGTATCGGAGACTCAGGATTGGCCTGCCGAGCGCAAAGAGGTAACTGGGGTAAGGGACCAGAGAGATATTGGTGGGCCTACCCAAAAACCTGTTACACATCTAAAAAAAACAGTACAGTTCTCGCCCCTAGAAGACTGCAAGGTCTGTACAAGTAGTCCCGTGTTAGGGATATTAATGAGACAAAATAGGCAAAACCAATATTTTATCACATACGCAAAATAACGACGCTATCAAATATTGTAGTACCACATCCACAATATGAATTTAAGGAGATACCCTATATTTTATCTCCGATCCTAAATTCTTTCAGATCGCCGAAAATTATAATTCAAATTAGATAGATATCGCCACGATAGTCAATCAAAAATATTTATTTATTGTGAATACAATTTATCAAATCTATATATGAGTCACAAAGTGCATAATATAAAACACAACGTTCTTAAAACATGTCAAAATTGAATCAATTTAAATACAATATATTATCGATAGTTATCAATATGAATTAGTACTATATGAGTCTAACACACAATTAATTTCCAGTCCACTCAGCAACCAACAATTTATAATAATCAGGGCAGTAATAAAAATATCACTATTTCTCTTATATTAGTTTAACTAATATGACAAATTAAAAATAATTTAATAATGTCTACGAGTATTAGTGAAATTCCTAATAGATGCAAATGATGTCAAACTTCATCTACAGGTAAAAATACCTTTTCATTATTGTTATTATCACGGGTTATAAGCTGCAGTCTCACAAGCCGCCATATACAATAATGCAATATAGTACTTCCCAGAAACAGGGAATTCTATACGAAGAAGACAAAATTCATCTCTATTCAGAATAATAAAACAATTATAATTACCACCGCTTGTTGCTGTTGTCCCACCGGTCCTTGTAGAAGTTAATCCAGGTTCATTGGCAAGAAATTAAGTGGAAAAGAATATAACTTTCTACCAGTTATATAGGTTAGAACTCAAAGTAACTCCAAGAGTGAAATATGGTGCCAGAATCTTAAGATTCCAATTCTCTGGGGTAAATTTGGTGAATAAGTCCGTCCTTTTCCTTTTTCTTTTTTTTTTTTCTTAATTATCCAAGACATAAGCTTAAAAACAGAGCTTATTATCATAGCCTCCACCTCTTGATTGGAATTCTCCAATCATAACGGTGGGTTTTACCCATTAAAATTAGGATTTCTACTCATATTTACACCGTTGTAATTTCTTAATTTACCTGTGAGAGACGCTCTGGTCTAAGAATTAATTTAAAACCATTACATATGTGTTTGGAATTTATCCTTGGTCACCCTTAACGCCAGGTGTTACCTCCTAGATAGTAACTCAGGCCTTGGTAGTCTTACCATGGATCCCCCATTCCAAGTTACATTTCTAAAGATATGCAGCGTCTACTCCTTAACTTTCTCATGGAAGATAACATTAATTGTATCATATATACGCTGAAACATCATTATACATGAATACTCCTTTGTTCTCAATTATAGAGGGAACAAGGACAAAAAGAAATAATCACTACATGATTAAGTAAACTAAAATGGTTCTGACTCCATTTTGTGTTCATGTAAAGTACAGAATATATGGAATACATGTTTTCTATGATAAAATATCTGACACCCGTGACCCAAAGGATTAGCGTGTTGACCTTGAAAACCGGAGATCTCCAGGTCAAACCGGAGAGTTCCCAGATATCGATACGTTTCTGCACACAAAAACTATACATAGTGTAGCTAGATAAGCATAAACAAAATATATGTAAAGCATGGCGTTGACCTTCCAAAAGATTTTTAAATTCAATTATTCAATAACAAAAGTTTATAAAATCGTTTGGGAATCGGGTTTCATGGACTTGTCAGACAGGATGTTAAATGACTCAGCTGAATGTAGAGATCAAACGAGTCATGGTCAAGTGACCCGAGTCAAATAAGCTCCCTCCTTTAAATCTTGTAAATCTGGAAAATACAGCCTTAGGACGTGAAACAGATTAATAAAGATAGCATATGTTATTTCATTGATCACATTCATTTCCAAAATACCTACAATTACTCAATGTTTGTTGTGTTTTCATTTAGTTTATTGAGCTTGATATGGGATAGGCAATTCTCCAAGACCTTACCACATGACCCTAAATAACGACACAACAGGTCAATTGCTGGTTTTGGCCACCATAACATAGCCTTGTAACAACATGCCAGCTACTGAGCTGTAGAACCCAATAGGAACCATGGAACCATGAGTCGCAGTCCATCTGGTCCCATTAGGATACACCTCTCCAAGAAGTTCTAGGAGAGCATCTTGGTCATGATCTGGATAAGTGTTGGCCAGGGGAACACCTACACTATGACAATACAAAAAGGGGACAACACAACAAGAAAAACACTGCATAAGTATCAAGTGAGACCCATAACAGGGTAGGGTGGGAATTCTTGAGGCTTGTCCAAAATCCATTAAGCCATCTCTCCCAAAGCCTACAATGTTGGCCAGACTCCACCAATAGGAAATATGGATGCTGAAAGGCAATATAAGGTCCAGGCCAGTTTCCTTTTGGGACCATAGACGACATCATCAGCCATTTTGAAACGGAAACTTCAGTAGATCTAAGGCTTTTGTTGTAAAAGGAATGAGTATGGTGAGAGATGGCAGAGGGTCATATGATAAAGATTCAGGGTCATTAAAGAGAGTTCGCCCTGTAGAAACATTTTAAAATTAATTATTGTAACATTGTCAGGGCCGGATTAACAGCAGCGCACATAGAGCGATTGACTGCTGCACAAAGCGGCAATCCGATCGGGTCCTGCAATGTGTGTCAATCATCCTCTTTCACGGACAGTGAGGTTGCCGCTCAGTGAGTGAGGGAAGTAAAAGATGTAAGTACAGTGTGTATAAATGTATATGTGTGTATCTGTATGTGGGGGGGGGTTGGAATGGATTATGAAAAATGCAGACAAGATTAAAAAAAAGGGAAAAACAGTGAGGGAAAAGATGTCAGCAAGTGAGCTGCAAAAAATACAGAAGGATGGGAGGGAGGAAAGAACAGAAGGGAAAAAAAGGAATAAGTGGGAGAAAGCAGAGAAGAAAGTAGAAAAGAGGTTGCTAAAGGTAGGAAATCCAGAGAAGAGCCCCTATATAATTCCCCCAGGGCCCAAACCACCTTTATACCACTTGCATCTTAGGTGTGCCAGATAGCCAGTCCGGGGGGGCAGACGATAGTACCAGACACATAAATGGCTTAGTCACATCTAATTATGAGCACTTTAAACTAGACTTGGGCATTCGTATTCAGGCAAATATGAAAACGAACACGAAGAGTGCGTTTTCGTTGTTCAGCCCGAATACCGAAAATACGAACATGGCGGTGGCAAAGCGTATATGAAGACGAAGACACACAACACAAAGAATCTCCGTGTTCGTCTTCATTTACCAATCTCCCTGGTCGCTTCCCCATCTAGCCTACCTTATCTACGCAGCATCGCAGGGGTTAACGGGAGAAATCCGTAGGTTCGCTGTCAGGAGTTAAAGGGCCGTGCAAGCGACTCTGTTGGTCGCCTACAGTGGCCTCCTCTGGCATCAACCAATTGGCGCCAAAGCTGCTGCTTAGTGCGTACCGCGTTAACCCCGTATTAACACCTTCTAAAAAAAAAAAAAAACAAACACAAAGAATGTACACGAATATTGGCCTGAACACAGGAACGGGCGAATATTCGTGAAATACGAAGATTTTTTCCCCCCACGAAGACGAACACGAAGAGTTGGCCGACGCCCAAGTCTACTTCAAACCCTGCTCATAATTAATAATAAAATTAAGGTAACCCTCCACCCCATATTCAAGGGTGAAAGGAAAGGAGCAAGCATCGGCCCTTGGAGACAAGCAGAAGTCACTTCTCTTTTGAGCAAAACAAAAAAAATTATAAATGAAAAGGTAAACACGGATATGCGGCTTCACTTGAATTAAAAGGGAGTATGTTGCGCAAGCTGAAGAATTCTTTTCAGTCTCGCTGTGTCATTATATAACTATGTAAAACAGGACCGTGTATTTGCATGAGTGAACCGCGGGTATTGTTAGAGGAACAAACGTCTGTCTTGTGTACCGCCCTGGAAGCACGTGCACGTCAAAAAAATAGTTCTAAACCGAGTGTCTCTGGATTACACGTCCGCCAAGTCATTTCTAATCCATTCACTAACAATAGGATCAATACATAAAGGTTAGAACAGTTAATTCTTTACTGTAAATCCATTCAACCCAGAGAATGTTCGAAACCCACGATAAATTCATCTAAATTAATTGCATTTTTCCAAAAAAAACTTAACTTTTACAGAAAGATGATTGTATACCAACCTAATAATTCAGCATCGATTGATGATCGGAAATGGATATACTTGATCCAAGAAACGATGGTGTTTTAAGTGGAAGGGGATACTTTTTATCGAGCTAACAAAGATGGCATGTGTATCTTCTGAGGTTCCAAAGGCTTATTTCATGGGTGTGCAACCTGCGGCCCTCCAGCTGCTGCAGGACTACATCTCCCATAATGCTCTTTCAGCTAAGGGGCTGGCTGAGGAGGATGGGCGATGTAGTCCTTCAACAGCTGGAGGGCCGCAGATTGGAGGCCCCTGGCTCATTTGGTTCTACTGGTTACTCTATGTCGGCCCGATAAAACGTATCACATTTGACTGAACGCTCCATATACATCCCCCAAACCCTTATTAAAATCTATATATTTTTTTTCTCTAAAATATACCAAAATTGCCAATCTCAGTGGTTGGGCAATCACCACTCAAACTGCTGTCAAGGAGCAAAAAAACACATCTTGAGCTCACAAAAGTTTCCATAACATCAATAAGTTTGTTGTTCTTGTTTTGTTTAAAAAGAGATTTTCCTTATGTACGTCCTGGTATACTTTATGTAATCTGTTACTCGGCAACATCCAGGAAATGATGCAATAACGTTCGTATTTTATTGTACAAAGAGAAGATGGTGTGATCTAAGCATTTATGACTGTATAATCAAACAGCAATTCTATACACTAAACGAACGGAATGTTCTATTGTGTTGGCTAAACCCCGTAATGAGGTTGTAAAGTTAGAGAACTTAAAAGTGGGACGTGAGACACGGAGGATAAAAAGAGTTAAGAGGAAGGGGTCCCTAGGCTATACGGAAGGGGGGGGTATGACTTCTGGCCTAGGTGGGCAGTTAAGGGCATGCCAGTAGATAACCTATGGGTGGGCGCAACATTGTGGTGGAAACTGGGGGCCGGAGTTGGACTTACACCTTTAATCTGGACCCCTAGTTCACAAAGTTTCCCACTTGCCCGCTCCTCGTTTGTCAAGGGGTTTTTTTGTATGCATTTTGCTGTTTCTATGTTATATGTTTTATTTTCTCTTAGCCAACGTGTAGTAGTAGAGATCTTGGAGAGGAATGGGGAGCCCAGTCGGTGGCTTATCGCTCCCACCAGGATGGAAATTTTGGGTTAGATCTGCCTGCTGGGGGGGGGGGGGCTGTGTCAGTTATATGTTCTTTATTATTTATGAGTTATTTATGAAATTGCTGAGGAATTCCTAAAACTGTGGCTAATGCCCTGTTTCTGGTAAAAGGTAAAATGGGGGACTAAGCAGTCGTGTTTAACGTTGATCACCTGTATAAATGTGGTCTGGAGGCGCAGGTTGGACGCCCCTGAGGCAGAGCATTCTGCAGGGTAGGCGAAGCAAAAGTAAAAATGTGTAGCTGGGAGGAAGGAAAGGAATGTGGGGTGACAACTCAACGACACGAATTACAACGTTGAAAGAAAGATGTAACGCAAGAGTGGCGTTGGCGAGCACAGGGTATAAGTGACATTTCATGTCGCAGGCAACTGAATAAGGCAGAATCATGCAAAAAATGGAAAAGTCTGAAAATGCAAGTCCAAGAAAAAAAAACCCCCACAAAGGCTAAAATTTTACAAAAGTGGACATATCTACCCTACATACACTAAAGGAGGAATGTGACGCTTTTATACTCTCCCAACATGCGATGCCAACTGCAGGACCCAATCTGTCAATGGTGCAATATATATATATATATATATATATATATATATATATATATATATATATATATATATACTATTGTTCAAAAGTTTGGGGTCACCTAGAAACGTCCTTGTTTTTCAAAGAAAAGCAAATTCTGTCCGTTTAAAATACCATGAAATCCAGTGCAGACAGAGTTACTGTTGTAAATGACTATTGTAGCTGGGATTTTTTATGGAATATCCTCATAGGCATTCAGAGGCCCTTTATCACTCCCATCACTCCTGTGTTCCAATGGCCCTTTATCACTCCCATCACTCCTGTGTTCCAATGGCACGTTGTGTTCGCTGATCAAAGTTTAACCTGTGTGTATATAATAATGGTGTGTGTGTATATATATATATATATATATATATATATATATATATATATATATATATATATATACATACACCTTTTTCCTCTATGGAACGTTAAATAGTGTTAAATATAGTTACAGATGAATGAAAGCAATCTGAAAACCTGACTTAAAGAGAGAAAACAGACCTTATTTTGAAAGGTCTGCAATATAATAAAAGATTGTAAATTTGAGACAGCAGGGTCCTCTTTTTCCTGTCTCCTTTTTAAATAGCGCTACAGAATCTGCAAGTGTTATACAAAAAATGTAATGTAATGTAATGGGTTAACCAAAACGTATTAGACTGCAAGCTTAGGGCTTCCTAGTGTCAACGTGTAATGTGTGCCTTCACTTTGTCCAAAGATAGCAATAGTAATCCCTAATAATCTGATATTATCCATTAATAATAGGCCATTTTTTACATGTATAAAACCCCAAGTTCTAGCACAGATGGAGTTACCATTAAAGAAATAAAGTTTTCAGGCGTTTTGTCAATAAACTTGCATTAACGGCTACACGTTTGCTTATCTAGGACTGGAGCCCCATTCTAAATAGACAGGGTGAACCCTGGTTTGTAGAGGATTTGTTAAAGTACTTTCTAAGGAAAAACAAACTTTCCTTTTGGAGAAGCTGCAGCTTCAGAGCTGCAGTCCACCTGTCCCATTTGTACACCACTCTTGGCCAGTGAGTTGCAGGAAAGCTTCCCCATGGAAATCAGTGGGAGCGCTTTCTGCGTGAACTGGGGTTCTCGTTTCTTTCTTATGGAGACGGTTTTCCAGCATTTCCAGCTGGGGGCAGGTAAAGAAGCAAGTGCACGGAGGTGGTGGATACTTCACGTATTTACAACGGGGCAGAAAACGACAATTTAGGGGGCAATCACCCGTCATACTCATTAAAGTACATATGATGGCTGAAGTGTCCCTTTAAAGCCGCTCTGTCACTATTCCAGATCCTGCCTTTTATAGTTCAGTAAACAAAATAAATTAAAATAAACAGTACGTGTATTAGGAACGATAAGAGTAGCCATTCTAACTTCCGGGTCTCAGGAATTATGCGATCTTCCAGATGACAGAAGAGCGTGAGATAGAAACCCTCTCTCCGGTCACGGTGAGAGTTTGGAAAAAATGAGTAAAATTGTTATATCATTGTTTTAAGGGGTTTAACTACTGTATTTGCTCAAATATAAGACAAGGTTTTTTCAGAGCAGATGTTTGTCTTTTATTCAAGGCCGTTTTATAATCCGACCTTAAATAGAGGTCTGACTATAAGACTAAGATCTGGATCCCCTGCAGAGCTGCAGGGGACCTGGATCCTCCTCTCTGGCAGCAGGTGAACTTCTGCGCTATGCAGACAACCCCCGCTGCTGCCTGGCACTTCCTCTGGGGCTTCTATGATGGAGCGCCAGCATGACATGTCCTTCCGGTGCTCCACCATAGATGCCCCTGCGGAAGTGCCAGGCAGCAGAAGAGGTTGTCTACCCGCATCGTGCAGACATCCGCCAGCTGCCCCAACTAGACACCAGGGAGTCTGGAGCACGGGGGAGCCGGTCTGGGGGGGGGGCAGATTCGCATATCAGGGGGTATAAGGCATATCTGGGGGGCAGAGTGGCAAGCCGAGGGGCAGATGTGCATAACTGGAGGGCATGCTGGCAAATAAAAGGAAATAAAAATAGATTTTGCTCAATCATAGTTTTTGTTAAATACAAAAAATAGTTTACATGTGAATTAATATTTACTAGAAAAACTTTTCTATAGGGTAGTCTTATATTCAGGCTTTTTCTTTTTTTCTGAATTAAAATTCAGATTTTTTTGTGGGGGTCGTCTTAATCGAGCAAATACGGTATGTTACATTTCTGGAAAATTGTTTATATTGCTCATTTGCAGAAAAATACTACCGTCTGAACTTCAGGTACAGAGGACATCTCAAACGTCTTTCCTTATTTAGTTTTGTATTTTAGTGCTAATAGGGAAGGATCTACCAGCTCCGGTGCACCCCGGAGGGTTTAGCCGTAGTATATAATATAACACTATAGCGACACAGTAACTGCTTAAGACACTGGAAGTGTTTAACAGTGGGACACCTGGATACATACATACCTAGTATGTTTAAAGGCCTCAAGCAGTATAACAACGCTAGATATGTGAACAACAAAACAATGTTTCTAAGTAAAGTAGGAATTTAACTAATGATGAAAAGTAAATTTGCTCAGGAGGTTAAACCTGTTACAACCATCCAGTGACACCAAGTTTCACCATGGAGAATTACCATCCATCCATTTCTCTAGTCCTCCGCTGATGTCTCTCTTCTCCAGGAGCTCAGAATATTTGCTGGGTATCACACAGGGCCCGCCACCAGAAATTTTGGGGCCCTTACAGGACAAATGATCTGGGCCCCCCTCCACAGGTGACCCCCCCCACACACACACAACCAGAATTTTCTTTTCTACTCATTTATTTGGAAGCAAAGATGGTACAGACAGGTTGATTGGGGCACTGACAAGCTGTTTAGGGACAAAGATGGCACAGACATGCTGTTTGGGGGCATAGATGGCACAGACAAACCATTTTGGGGCACAGGCAAGCTGGGGCAAAGATTTACAGACAATCTGAGAACAAAGATGACACAGCAAAGCTGTTTGGGACACAGACGGCGCAGATAAGCTATTTGGGGACACAGATGGCACAGAGACACTTTTTGGGGGCAAAGATCACACTGACCAGCTGTTTAATATATATATATATTAAAGGATACACTGTGCTCTCACAGTGTTGAGGTAATTGAGTGCAACTGGTACAAGACTGATTTTACCCCTTACTGGCCATTGCATGGTAAAAAAAAAATTAAATTTACCTCCACCAAGTTCCCTACCTCGGGGGCTGATAGTTGCTTGGTGGCTCCAGTCATTGTGTTGGGAGCTGTTGATCTGTGCTCAGCAGTACCAGTGAAGAATTCCCCCCCCAAAACGTAATAATTGCACCAGCAGTCAGCTGTATTTCAGGTGCCCATCACTGCTGCAGCCAAGCATTTTTTGAGGATAAAGCGTTGGGAGTCTTTCTCTCCCTGAGCAAGCCCCCCAAGTCAGGTGACCACATCGGCCATGCTTTCCAGGACACATATAATTTTTACATTTTACTGATCAGCCCAGATAAAATGCCGCCCTGCCTTATGTGAGGTGTATAGACTTATGGAAGGGAACCAATTATAGGTCAGCATTATGTAAAAATTATATGTGTCCTGGAAAACATGGCTGATGTGGTCGCCTACAGCCAGGCCCCTTACAACTGTAATAGTTGTACCCCTGATGGCGGCTCTGGTATTAGTGTTCTACAGCCCTAAAAGTCAAAATAATGTGTATAGAAACACCAGACTATTTAAGTTAGATCCATATTCGTCCTTTTTCTGTATGCCGACCAGTGCAGGCATTCTTTAGTTACTGGAGATTATTACTGGAGAGAATTAGTCTCATCTGACTCCGCCCCCAGCTGCCTCTAATAAAAGCAGGAAGTGTACCTCAATAAACATCTTGCACATGCTCAATAGCGCCTCCATTCTATTCTGAGCACTGATTTGCTTGCATTTATGGAATTGGGTACAGCCCACTCTGAAACTCCTCCCGATACAAAAACACATACACATTAATTTCATTAAAAAAAGCTTTTTTTGTGTTTTGGATTTACAAAATGGGCAAGTGAGTTTTTGTGGAGCACAACTCCTGTTACCCTCAACCAGACTGATAATAAGGGCGATGGGAGTTGTAGGCCTTAAAAAGTAGACTTGTGCATTCGTCTTCGGGCGAACATGAAAACGAACACGAAGAGTGCGTTTTCGTGTTCGTTCCGAAGACACGCCGAAGAGAAGACGGTGGCGGTAAAACGTAGACGAAGACGAAGACACACACCACGAAGATCTTCGTGATTGTCTTCGTCTACCATTCTCCCCCCCCCCTTCTAACTTACCTTGTCTTCGCGGCATCGCGGCAGTTCCCGGAAGTGGAAATCCGCAGGTTCGCCGTCACGGGTTACAGGGCAGTGCGAATGAGCCTATTGGTCGCCTACAGTGACCTCCTCTGGCATCAACCAATTGGTTGATGCCAGAGGAAGACCCTGCAGGTGACCAATAGGCTCACTCGCACGGTCTTTGTAAGTTAACCCCTGACAGTGAACCTATGGATTTCCAGTGGCATCTGCAGGGTAAGTTGCAGCATTGGGGTTTTAAAACCCCAATGCTGCAACTTACCCGGCACATCCCACTGGTCTCCCTCCCTGTTCAATTAGTTAAATGTCCGTACGAGCGACTTTATTGGTCGCTCATACGGACATTTAACCCGGCACAGACTAACTAATTGAACAGGGAGGGAGACCAGTGGGATGTGCCGGGTAAGTTGCAGCATTGGGATTTTAAAACCAACTTTATTGGTCGCTCGTACGGACATTTAACTGATAGAACAGGGAGACCAGTGGGATCTGCCGGGTAAGTTACAGCACCAGGAGCCTAAAAGTCTGTACGAGCGACCAACAGAGTCGCTCGTACAGACTTTTAAAATCCCAATGCTGCAACTTACCCGGCAGATCCCACTGGTCTCCCTGTTCTATCAGTTAATAAATGCTAGAACAGGGAGACCAGTGGGATCTGCCGGACAAGTTACGGCACCAGGAGTTTAGCAGTCTGTATGAGCGACCCTATTGGTCGCCAGCAGGGGGCTCGTCTGCCATCAACCAATGGCAGACGAGCCCCCTGCTGACGACCAATAGAGTTGCTCATACGGACAATTAAACTCCTGGCGCCAGAGCGGCTTTAACCCCGTATTAACCCCTTAACTGGGGAAAACGAAGAAAAAACGAACACGAAGAATGTCCACGAATATTCGCCCGATGAGAAGACAGGACCAGGCGAATATTCGCGGAATACGCAGTTTTTTTTTTCCCGAAGACGAACAGGAAGAGCCCCCTGGTGCTCTATTAAAAAGTCAAGTGCACCAGAAGTGCTTGGTATATTTGTGGAAATGTGTATTTTCTACCTTTTTGTGTATTTTGTTTAATTAGCAATGAATTTAATGCCTTTTGTGTAATGTTGCGTTAAACTATGGATCTATGTATAGCTTAACACCTTAAGGACAATGGGCTGTCCCTAAACCCATTGAAAACAATGCATTTTGAGCCCGTACATGTACGAGCTTTGTCATTAAGGGGTTAACTGTTGGCAGTTATGGATATATATACCATCTTGGAGTTGGACGCCATTCTTTAGAAGTTAGGTGTCTATGTTTTTCAAACACAACACTGAGTTGATGCTTTATGGCAATGCTAATGAAGCCCATTCTTCCATAGACTTCCAGTGTCCAACTGGGTGATTAAGACCAGGCCATTCTATTGCTTCCTGCAGGCATTATAATAAGAAGTCAGGGTGTTTTGTCTAGTAGACTGGGATACGATAACAGATCTAAAACACATACACGTGGCAAATACACAGCTGTCTGAAAATACTGGATTATCTAAAAATGAAAACTTTCAAGACAGGAAATACTGTATTTGCTCGATTATAAGACAAGGTTTTTTTCAGAGCAAATGCTCTGAAAAATACCCCTCGTCTTCTAATCGGGGTCGTCTTCTAATCAGACCTCAAATAGAGGTCTGATTATGAGACTAAGATCCAGATCCCCCGCACCGCTGTAGGGGACCTGGATCCTCCTGTCCCCCCCCCCACACACACACTTACCGGTGCGATCCGCGTAGACAACGTCCGCTGCAGCCGGAAGGAGGTGTGGCTAGCAGCGGGGGTTGTCTGCGTTCGTCACGGATACCTTCCCCGACTGTCAGAGATCAGAGTTCCCCGCACCGGGGAACTCTGATCTCTGACAGCCGGGGAAGGTATGCGCGACGGACGCAGACAAACCCCTGCTGCCAACTCCACCTCCTTCCGGCTGCAGCGGAAGGAGACGTCAACCCGCTGCCCCGGCAATACAGCAGGAAATTGGAAGCACCGGTAAGTGTGTGTGTGTGTGTTTGTGTTAAATGGGGGCATAGGGCATTTCTGGAATGCCTTATACCCCTATATGCCACTCTGGCACTTAGGGGGTTAAAAGGCATATTATGGGGCAGAGTGGCATATAGGGAGGTATAAGGCATTTCAGGAGGCAGAGTGGCGTTAAGGGGGCATTTAATAGAGCACTCTGCCTCCTGAAATGCCTAATGCCTCCCTATATGCCACTCTGCCCCATAATATCCCTTTTAACCCCCTAAATGCCAGAGTGGCATATAGGGGTATAAGGCATTTCTGGAGGCAGAGTGCTCTATACAATGCCTTTTAACTCCCTTAATGCCACTCTGCCTCCTGGAATGCCTTATACCTCCCTATATGCCACTCTGCCCCATAATATGCATTTCTGGAGGCAGAGTGGCACATAGGGGGTCAAAAGGCATACCATAGGGCACAGTGGCATATAGAGGGTTAAAAGGCATATCATGGGCCACAGTGCCATATTGGAGTGGCAAGCCTGGGGGCAGATGTGCGTAACTGGGGGACAGGTTGGAAAATACAAGGAAATAAAAACAAAAAAAATATTTTTCTCAATCATAGCTTTTATTTAAAAAAATAGTTTACATGAATTAACATTTACTGGTAAAACTTTTTTCCTTTAGGGTCATCTTATATTCAGGCTTTTTCTTTTTTTCCTAAGTTAATATTCAGATTTTGGGGGGTCGTCTTATAATCAGGGTCGTCTTATAATCAAGCAAATACGGTAATATTTTTTGGGGTATTTTAGGGGAAAAAAACTCTTTAAGCATCATGGGGAGGTGTTATCGTTATTAGCTGACACCATTGACAATCATGGTGTCCTTTGTGGCTGTTTCTACTGTCTCTTGGGAATGGATTGTCGTCTAGACTACCTGTTTTATTCTTGTTTCTGGTGTATGACAACACGCAGCCAGGAGACCGCACATTCTCACAAAACCAGCTGGAATATGCAGCGCGAACCATAAGCAGCCATCTATTTAAAAGTAGAATATAATAATTGTTAGTCCACGAGCAGGCCCGGACTGGTACGAAAAATAGACCCGGGCATTAAGGACTGAGAAGCCCTTTCTTTTGTTGTTGTTAAACCAAATTCTGACAAATTTAATATACCATTTCTTGTTGTCTATTAGCTTTATTTTAGCAGGCTTTTGTCACTGTAATCAATTTGTAATTTGTCAGTCACAAACTCATAGCACTGCAGGGAAACAATCTTTAAAGCTGAAATGCCCCCCCAAAAACTAGTGGCAGTGTGGCACTGGCTTGAATAGGCCTCTGAACCTTGCCTCCTTGGGCCTTGGCTGGTCAGGTCACCCTCACGACAAGTGAGTCTGTCAGGCACAGACTCACAGCACAGCACAACAGGGAAACAATTTTTAGAGCTGAAATGCCCCCAAAAAACTAGTGGCAGTGTGGCACTCCTTGGGCCTTGGCTGATCAGATCACCCTCACGACGAGCGAGTCTGTCAGTCACAGACTCAAAGCACAGCAGGGAAGAAACTCAGACCTCAGACCACCCCAACTGAATTGCGGCGCTCAGCAAATCCTCTAGGCGGAGCAATGTGACGTCCGCTAAGTATAACCCATGACCAGCCTCCCAGGACTGCAATATGCGAAGAGCGAGATGGCCGTCTTTCAAAATGAAAGACAGCCAAAACTCGTTATGGATTTTTTTCCCCTCAATTATAGGTCGACTGGCCCGGCCCGATGGCCAGTTCCAGGCTATTTTGGCTCAGCAGCAGGGGGCACCACAGGCACCGGGCATTAACCTTTTCCGATCTCCCACAGCATAGTTATTCCGAATTGCTTTCATCATTTCTTGAATTAATTGACTTTAGAGTCTCTTTAGAGGTCTGTGTAGCTTCTCGCTGTAGATGGTTATTATGGATCTTGTGCCCCAATGTGCTTGACGACACCGCAGAGTGAAATCAGCACCGCGGGATTGTGGTCTCCGCGGATCGGGTGGCAAAATCAAAACAGTCCTGTCCACAGCAGGACTTTTGGGAGGTTTATAAAGCCCTTACCAAGCAAGTTAAAAGCCCCAGGGAAGGATATTTAATAGGCAAGTTAAATAACGCATGGCTTGCGAGCCCCCATGGACTGGCCACCTGGGTGCTGCAGTGTGAAGCCAACGGCTGGATATGCTGGCCACACGCTACGTGAGCATAAAAACAGAGATGACTTAAGTGCCATAATAATATATATTATGATGATTTTAATATATACGTGTCACTGATGTAAATAAATTAATGCCAGTCCCATGCATGTTTAAATTCCCTCACTGTATTAGCCTCTACCACATCTGCTGGGAGGGTGTTCTATTGAGCTACTACTCTCTCAGTAAAAACACATGAACCAACCTCCCAGCAGAATACGACGGTAGAGTCTAATACATGTATGGGATACACATATGTCTCCTGAAGATGTGACCGATTAAGGTCTGAGTCTTTACAGAGGGAAAAATGGGAGACTAGACTGGGGCCAAATGGGGCTGATCTGCTGGCCAATTTTATGTTTCTATTTAATATAATCAACTATTTTTTTTTTAATTAGATAAGCAGGTGCAGGAAGTCACATTTAAAATAACAGGGTCAGGGTCCGCAGTTTGACTGCCAAGGTTCCAAATCAGCGGCCGACGTCGAAGACTCAATGCCGGGTAGATAAGGCTAATGAAGTATGAATTGCTGCGGAGTACAGTGAGAATGCCAGATTACATTTCCAATTACACGCTTTCATCACACCTATTCGCATGGCGTTCCCAATAGCCTGGAGGACCTTTCAAGGTGATGAATGCGTGTTTGTAATGGGAAATCGAGAGATACCTGAAAGCTGTATAAACAAACACGCGGTACGTTATATAGAAACCACTCGCCCCACAGGTTAGGCAGCTGATATGTCATCCAACAAATATGTATTCTGTATTCTTAAACTAAATCTCTTCCTTTTGTACATTTCCTTTTTTGATGTTGAAACTCTTTGTTATGTCCCCATCATATGATAAAGGACAAACCTGTAAGAGATAAAGAAAGTAATATGAAAAAAACGGTATCTACGGAGAAAGAACTCTAATTAGAGTGACTGGAATGCCGCGTCGAGAAATCAAGGACTCGACAATAGAACAGAAAAGCTCTATGTATTAGATTTTGTTGGCATAATTGCTAGCAAATGTATAGATCAACTGTCATCTTATTCTTTTTCAGTATTCAGGTATTCTCCTGTAGTATAATAAAATAGGTGCGACTCTCTCTCTCTTTGGGGCGCACAGTCTGTCCATTAAAATAACATGAAATGGATGAGAAATCCAGCGCAGATGGGGTTAATGCCACTGACGCTTCCTACTTCGAGTTCTGCGCATCATCTGCTGGTGTGGTCCAATGGGATATGACATCATACGACAACACTCAGAAGCAGGTGGTTCATAGATGGTGATGGAGGAAAGAGTCCCATAGGATATGAAGACAGCCCTGTTTACTTTTCTCAGGAGGAGTGGGACTGCACGGACCATCCTGGAGAAGTGAGGAGGAAACCCCAACTCATGGGCCAGTTTCTAAAAGGTCCCATTTGGGCAATGTTTCGGTAACAGTATCAGTTCTTTGTATACTGACAAACTCAACTAATAACAACTGAGTATGTTGCATTGTTTGAAAAGTGGTCTTATCACCATAGCAACCAATACAGTGTTTTCACTGATTTAATATTTGGAGAATTAAAGGACCCCAGCTTCACCCGCGTCTTTCCTAAGCCTTAATAAGGTATAAGATACAGAGGTAGGGGCTCCTCAAAGTTCCACAAGGAGTATTAACGTGGAGGGTTAGACTTATTCCTGATTGTCCACGACCTCTCCAGAAGCTCGGGAGGCTTGGTTACTTCATGTTTGAGAAATATCAGGGCACCAGGATATATTCAGTGGTAGAATGATCACAACTCCTATCACTAGTGGAAATCTTCCAGTTGGGGACTACTTGGTGGACCTTTCCAATCATAGAAGCGAGTGCCACTCCATCCCAAGCAGAACATTTCACATACCCCCCACAACGAAGACATAACTGTAATGATAAGAAATACTAATGGGGTCCAGTTTAAAGAGAGGCTGGTAGACAATAGGAACAGCCTCCCAGCAGAAGTGGCAGAGGGTAATACAGTGAGGGGAGTTAAACATGCATGGGATAGACATACGGCTCCTGAATCTAAGACAAGACCAGGATTAAGGTTTCGTCGTCCACAAAGTGACCCTGATATATCTGTTAGTATTGAGGTAGATGACGAAGGTGCGAGTGGGACTCCTTCAAGCCTGGTGCTTTCCTGCAGATATGTTTCTAAATACCCCTACAGCTCTGAATCAAGACAAAAAAGGGTTAAATTCCATATAGGAGCAATAAAGCTTGAGTAAGGGGCCTTAATACTTCTGTGTCTGAGAACAATAATGAGATATTGGAACAACGTTCTGTTGTGTGCCTTTCTGTATTGTAAACAGTCTTGTTTATATTGCTTGTTACAGAAACATAGAATCTGCCGCAACTTCGGCCCCATTCGGCCCCCGCCGGTTTTTCCTGCTGTAGAGACCTTAAGCGGTCCTTGGTGTCGTCTTACTAGCAATCCAAAATTACCACTCCACTTATGAGTACACCCTAATAGCAGTGAATGGGTTAAAAATACAGATTTCCATTAACACTTGCGTTGCCGAGGGTTAATATTGTTCCCCATATAATGGTTACATTCTGGTAACTAAGTATTACATTTTATCAACCCAGAACTCAAAAAAAGAAAAAGAGACCGAATATAAAGGCCTGCATGCGTAGCGGAGAAAAGACTAAAAAAGGGAATTATGCTCCGATTTAGAGCCGTTAAAAACAAAAAGCCAGCCATGCGTTTCGCCCTTTTGCTCCGACCGCTATTCAGACATTTGCACCCAGGCCTGGACTGGGACAAAAAATAGGCCCGGGCATTTAAAACTGAGCAGCCCATTTTTATTTATTTATTTATTTTTAAAGCCCACCCTTCATGTACCATCTTTGCATTTCCCCAAATCACTTAAACATTCATGATAGACACAAACACTTACTCACTCATTCACACAAATCATTAACACATATTCATTAATGCAGTCTGACAAATCATTCAAGCAATTTATCCACACATGAATTCATTAATTCTCATACGCATTCACACAATTCATCCACACATTTATTCATTCATTCTTGTACGCATTCACACTACCCCCTCTCCCCATCCCCTTCTTATCTGCCCCTTCTAACTATGTTCCCCCTTATCACTATGTACCCCCTCTATCTCCCCCTTTCTATCTAACCCCTCTCCCCCCTCTCACTGCACCCCCTCCCTTACCCTACTTACCTTGTTGCCGGAGTAAGCAGCAACTGCGACCGGGTCCGCCACTCTAGGAGGCCGGGCAGCCCCCACCAGGGCCGGCCTTAGGGGTGCGTGGCCGCACAGGGCTTAAATTAAAACATCGGGGTTTGTTTTTTTTTAACTTTATTTAACACTTTATTTAACATCCTTCCACGCGTTCGCCATCACTGCAATAGACCATGACTTTTGGGACTTTTGTCTATATCTGTGACCTTGCCAAGTTTGACTTGGATTCTCCGGGTGAAATGCTGCTTCCCTGGGACTCCGGGTAGTTTCTTCAATTTATGGGCACTCCCTGACAATGTTCTGACCACTTCCTACCTATTTACTACCCTCTGCTACCTACCTTCCATCCGCTAAAGGCTGGGGCTAGCCAAACCTGGGAAGTTCCCAAGTAACTCTCCCCACTCCCTTTTCTTTGTGCAAAGGGGTGAGGGACACACGGTGGTCCGGTGTCTCTGGTGGTCTAACCGAGTGCAGCTCTTCGATCAGCACAGATCTCTTTTCTCCTGTTCGTTGATGGCTCATGTATTCCTATCCACTTAGGGGTCAGGATATGTCCTCAGCAGGGCCTTGATAAGCTGACAGCTCAATTCTTTTTGGTGCCAACTGGTAAGTCTTGCAGTTAGAAGAAGATACTTTAATTCCTAACTTGAGGTTCTTGTGGAATCATCACCATTCATCAGACCTTAGCGGACTTGGTTAGTTGGTCTTTAAGGTCTTAAGTCTTCACAACAACTGCCTAGAATCAGGTTCCCTGGTGACCTTTAATTTTTAAATCACCCCAAATCTATCAAAATTGCTCTTTCCTCAGGAAACCGGTGAAGAAAGGTCTGTGTATGTGAGAGGTGCAAATATCTCAGCTTCCTGACTAGGTTGGTGGGTAGTAGAGGGTGAGGAGAGGTCAGGACCCTGTGACCCAGGCTTTTGTGGCAGTTGCAGCTCCTTCAGCTTCAATAAATGTGTTACTGGAAACACTGTATCAAAGTTAAATTATTTTTTAAAAAAAACACACAAAATGAGTTGTGCTTAGCTGCTATTTTTCATGAAAAAAGGCTTTTTTATAACTCTACAATCAATCAACAAAAACACATAATTTTATTCTCTCTAGAACGCAAGCATGTACTGGGACTTTAAACTTAATATGGACAGTAGTTGTCAAGGAACAGTCTCTGGGTTAATGAGTTAATATGTGATATATCTTGATAGATCGCTACTCTTGGTAAATAGGATGCTCTGGCACTTTCTGGAAGTGGCGTTATTTTAAAAATGTGTTTTCCCCTTCATGATGACAATGAGGTATGAAGAATCAACCAGTGAATCAGATCTTAAAAATACTCTTCCATTTCCTTTACTGGTAATGAGCAGCACGGGCTCGGTGTCATCGAGGTGAGGTTTCTTAGTAATCACTTAATTATAGAGTCATACAACCTCAATCGCCGGGGGAGGACTAGCAGCTTCTGGCCCAGAGGACATGTAAATCCAAGAAGCGCCATGCTCCCCATCACCAACTGTAATTAACACACACAAACACTAACATACACGCTTACATGCAGACTAATACATATTCACCTTGTGTGGAGCCTGAGCTTGCATTCATAGCGGCTGCGCTACTACAGCAGAGTAGTGGATTACAGAGGGGTAGCGCTACCGAGCCCACCTCTGCTAGCCGGCCAGGCCTGTATGTAGAATAGGGGGGGAGATTGAGATTGGCCCCCTGCACCACCGGGCCAGCTTGCCCCCTTGGTCACTCAAGTAGCTGAACATGACAAGGAGCAGGCTGAAGTGGAACGGTCATTTAGTTTCAAATTTGATCGTAAAGTAGCTGGGATCTGGGGCAAAAACTCGCATTATCTCTCAAATCAATGTCCAAAATCCTAATTCTTCCTCTCACTCTTACAAAGGCTGCCTAAACCAATCGATGACAATCAGGAACTCTAACAATGTGGAAGAGATAACTTAATGCGGAGGAATAACCATACGGATCATGCAAGTGTAAAGTAGAGCTATATGGGGGTCACGTTGAGTGCCTACATTGATTTTACGCATATTATCAAGTGTGACATAAAAAGGAGGGGAAATGATGTCATTAAACAAATACATGCGGGGACAATGCCAGCCGCTCTCTGATGACCTGTTCATTAACAGAGGTCATCCTTACAGAGTTCATGAAAGGAATGCCCACAGATGATGTCAAATTCGATAGATGCCGTTAAATATGGGCTTGATGACTTTCGTCAGAGAATAATATACTGGTAATAAGGGCGGAATTAGATATTACTTGTTGATCCCATGAGGAATCAGAGGCCATTTTGGTGTCAACAAGGAATTGTCCTCTTTTTTTGAGGCACAAATGGAAATCCCTTCAACGTTGGTTTTGCCTTCTTCTGGTTCAACAGCGTGGTCAAACTTGACGGACTTGTTACCGCGATCATCCACTAATCCGCTTTGAGCCGTCACAGAAAAAATTCCACCTGTGAGAGGTCTTCACAGTCCATTGCATTTTAAAGCGATGGTCTATATCGAAACCTGTGAGACGGATTATATAAGTGGAAGCTCTATCTACACGTATGTATTGTATGTTTACCCCGAGGTAGGGCAAGGAAACTATTGAGCCCTCCAAGCCTTGTTAAAGTACAACTCCCATGAAGCTCAGCTAACCTGGTTGTAAAGGTAGCTCTTTAGAGGAAAAATATGTTTTAGCTAAAAAAAATTAAATGCCATTCTTCACATGAGCATCCATAGTATGGGGGCATGTGCCTCTCCAGAGATGCCCCCTTTGGACACGGTTGATATGTAGATACCTATGGCTTTTCCTTGTCCTTGATTATTTTTTTTTTCTTCACCCTACTGGTCGCCTCTGACTTTTTTGGCCGTAGATGTTTGGAAGAATCCCATCGTAGCGCGGAATACGACGTCGGAATTAAAATCAGTTAATAACAATCCGATGAAGAAACCCAACGTCTCAAAGGTCACCCTACGTTCCTTCTGGAGATAGACCAAACAAAAGAGTCTTTAATGGATGACATCGCCATGAGAATTAATATTCGTTGTCGTCGGTCAGGTTCACCGGGTTTAAAATCCATGACTGTTGAAGAAGTAGTTTACATCCCTGTCTATTCCAGATAACGAGCTGACAGCCTAAGGCTGGGTATTCGTTGTCCGTATCCTCTTCCATATCGCCGTTGGGGGTTTTTTTTACATTTATTTTCCTACTTTTACATGTGGTTTTTTTTCTACCGGATTTCTAGTGTTGAAAGGGTTAAAGCCGGGAGGCATCTGACTAGTCCGTCCGCAGGGAGGTGTAACCTGGCTGGGGGAGGAGGAGGAGAGAACCTTATACCTGTGTCAATAGGTAACCCATTGCCATACACAGCGCAGAGCCACATCAGGGAGTCCAGAACGAGAGAAATCCCGATGAAGGTAAAAAAAAAATAAAAAATAATAATAATCATTACTAGACGCTACAAATGTGATTTCCTCCGATATACGGAAAAACTGTTACGACATAACAATTAAATATATATATAGCATGTTTTAACGGGTTTTGTTTATACTGGCTTAAGGCTTAATGTCTCCGTGTTAAAGAGTCTTGGGTTGGCTCATAAACAGTACATCGGGGTAAAATCCGGATACCAACTCCTATCATTCTCAGCACCATCTTAGCTCTATTGCTGATCGTTTGTCAATGTTTGATTATATATGTGTGGGATCTAAAACATTCTATGCATGTTATATTATTTTGTCCCATGGCTCTGTGCTGTAATGTATGGGATATTTTGTAGCATTTCTTACCTTTTTAACTGAAGTTTTCTTAATGTTCCGTGGAGTCTTTATTTTAAAAAATGTTGCATAAAGAGAATAAAAAAAATAAATTATGTACATATTTATATATATAGATATCTATAGTCTAATTGTTTTGTATATTGTGTCATTGTTTTGTATTGTACGTATAATTCTGTCAAAAGGGGCTTTGTGAGCGTTTAATATATATATATATTTATATATATTTTATATAGATAGATATATAAATCTTAAAGAGATTTTTATTTGTCGGAATTATTAAACTCAGATATTCTCTGGTGGCAAAATGATTTGAGTTAATATATATATATTTTTTAATGAATTATGAAAATTAAGTAGATATTACCCTTTATTGGCTACCTAAAGTATAATAGATTACAAGCTTTTGAGCTCTCTGCCCTTTTTTCAGGCATATTATATTAAGAGCTTACTTAGTCTCAAAAGCTCGCAATCTATTCTACTTCAGTTAGCCGATAAAGTTATCACCTTTACCGAATTTGCTATTTCCCTTTATATTTACTAAGGAGATACAGGATCCAAATACATTAAAGCACGTGTCGGAAGATTAAGACAACCTCATCAAATCGAATTATGTTTTTATTTGCAGCAAATAGCTTAATCGGTAAAAAAAACAGGGGATGAATGAAATGTCATCGTGTTATCACAGCGTCGGTCTCGCTGTTCACGAGGCTTTTGTTCCGTCCGTATCGTGATGTCAGAAGGGGCTTTGCGAGAGTTCTAAAAAGTTACTATTCATGAAAAGCCGCAATTGCCTCTAATTTGTTCCAAATAAGACGTATCAACTTACGCTAATCGTTTATTTAAATAAACCCCAGAATATTTAAAGAATCTTTGATGAAATTCTTTGATGAAAAACATAATTGGAATACTTTTCGCTTTGTTACTTTCATTTTCAAATTAGTTTTTTTCTTAAAATGTAGTTTTTGGGGGGTTTTTTGCATAGTTTTGTTGATTGACGTATTTGTGTCGTCTTTTATAAAGCCCTCTCTTTGATTTTAAGTCAGTTTTAGTGGTTTAGCGTAATATAGGTACGCATTAAAGTAGATCTGCCACTTTTCCCGGCTCCTCCTTTTTATAGTTGAGGGGTCAGACTGGTAATGATGCGCCGGCACTTTAAGGCCAGCGGCCGCCCGGTCACTTATTGATGTGGATCTGCTCCGGGTTCGTGTAGTTCGCACCTGATCCCCCGCCGGAGCGAGCGTGTGGCGCTGTCGGCCAATTGCCTATACCATGTACAACGCTATCATAAGGTTTTGTTCTCAGGATCTGATTAATCCTCCCCATTAAGTTATCCATGCCCTATTGTTAGGTTGCTGGTTGTTTCAGGCGTCCGTTCAGGGCAGGAACCTGATTGGATAATGCTGGCTCTGCCACGAGCTGCCACCCAGGGCTGGCACCCCAGGTGAGAACTCTCTCCATAGAATATTGATGGTTATTTTATGAGCTTCTGTCCCCTTTGTTGGGATTATTTTATAGAAATAATAATTAATTCCATGTTAAATTAGATCTTTGTCCCGTTAGTGTCCAGACAACTACCCCCTACAGCTGTGAATCGAGACAAAGCAAGGGTTAAATTCCCTATCGGAGCATTGAATGAGGGTCCTTAATACTTCTGTACTTTGGTACAAAGTCCTATTGTGTGCCTTTCTGTATTGTAAACAGTCGTGTTTATAGTTTTTGAAATAGAAACATAGAAGCTGCCGGCAGATCGGCCCCATTCGGCCCCCATCTAGTCTGCTGTTTTTTCCTGCTGTAAAGGCTCAAACCATAATCAGCCCTGGATGTCGTTTTCAGGAGCCATATGCCCTATCCCATGCACGTTTAAATTACCTCACTATGTGAGCCTCTACCACTTCCACTTGGAGACCATGCCACTTATCTACCGCCCCCATCTGTAAAGTAAGATAGATAAGGTTTAAAATTTGACGTTACTCCTCCATGAATGATTTTTGAGGGGTTAGCGGTGGTTTCCGCAGTCGTAGCCTGTCTTGTTTTGATCAAAATAAATGATTTCTTACGGCTTTCTATAATCTATTTAAAAGCGTGTAAACACAATATAACCTAATATTCATATTATTGATTTTCAACAAATAGTCTGCCATCTCAGAAATAACCCAGCACTAATGAAGTGATATCACATTATTTAATACATAATAATAATAATAATAATAATAATAATACAAAATATAAATTAATAATAATAGACATTAATAATAATAATAATAATACAAAATATAAATTAATAATAATAGACATTAATAATAATAATAATAAAAAATATAAATTAATAATAATAGACATTAATAATAATAATAATAATAATACAAATGTAAATTAATAATAGAAATAATCTAAATTAATAATAATAAATAGATATTAATAATAATAAAATAGATACGCTGTGCACTTTAATACCTGTGATAGCGGAGTCTCTGCGTTTTTGCCCCATTCTCAGGGTGAAGGGGCAGATTCTCAGGGTCTGGAAATGACTCCTTCCTATCCCCCCCCCCTGCTGTAACCGCATATAAGACTCCTATAACGTGCTTCCAGTATGTTTTATGGTCGATATCCCAGCTTGGTCAACACAACTGGCAAGTCGCTACATACAATCTTCATGAAGGGCTATTAAAGGGTTAATTTTTCAAGGGTCTCAGGGTGGGCTTTTGAGCACAGTTCCCCGGTATGGCGATACATATGGAATTACATACGGCGTTCTATACCCTGCGTCACCTTGATCCTCATTCTATGGTAACACTTTTTATTGTTAGATTCAGGAATAATGCATGTTTTTGTTTACCTGAATTCTTTCACTTTTCATCGAAGCCCTTTGTGTCTGTTGAGTAATGAATCCCCCCAAAAAGTGACCTTTGTTAAGCGTGTATTGTTGCTGATATTTGCATTGAATGCCGCGCATGACGTTCGGTGACACAGCCCTCCTTCTTGGAAATCCAAATGTTTGTCTTCTCTCTCCCCACTATCAGCAGGCGGCTTTAATCCCGAGTGAGCTCATTCCAGGTCCTTCGTCGCCTTTTCTTTCTTTAAGCCCAGATTGTTATGTAACGCACTACTTGTTATGTCCCTTTCACCCATTGTACACCGCGGCGGAATACGGTGGCGCTATATCAATGCGTATATTTTTATTTCACCCTGGCATACCGTATCTATCAATTGCCCCTTGCAGGGTTGCGCTGATTTTAAGATTTTGGGATACTGCCTAAAGCCTTTTCTTTGCTAGCATGGCGTCTAGTGTTACAAGGGTTAAAGGCGGGATTTACCCACTGACTGGGTCCTTTCTGTGTTCCATCCACGTGCGGTCTATACAGTCCCCTTTTTAAAGGATTTAATGTAATAATAAATGTAGTAATAATTTTTTAATAAGAAGTAATATATTTTCCCTAGATTATAGTATGATTTTGCGCCACTTTGGTCCTCTGGTCAATGTTCTTTGACCCGCATTGTTGCATTCATTAAAGCAGATCTGCCATTCTACATTTAATTTTTCTATAGAGAATATAGATATTTTTTATTGTGGTTAAATATTAAAATAATCAAATATTTATATATATATATATATATATATTTTTTTTTTTTTAAACCCACCTTATGTGTATACCGTGGCGAAAGTATCTTAATATCATGTTCTTAGGACTCTATGATTATTCCTCCCCTTTACATTAAGTTGTAAAATTCTTATGTAGTGGAGAATTTCATTATTTTTTTCTAAATCATTTATTTACCTACTTATTTATTTACCAAGACCAAGGGGAATACGTCGACATTACCCCAAGGACTGGTGCTAAAATTATTTTTCCTAACTAATAATAAATAAATAAATACATTAAAAAAATAAAAGGCAGAGAAGTGTTGCTCCGCGTAACTTGTCATTTTGAGTGGTATTTATAAAAAGTATTTATCAGTGTACTTCGTAGGTGTCCACCCTTTTTTTTTGTTTGTTGTACATATTTTAGAAGGGAGCGGCTGCCCTGTCGAGGCGGCATTGGCAGACCTAGCATAAGTTCTATTACACGAAACAAAAAATATATATATATTTTATCATTTAATCTATTGGTGGACCTGGTGGGCTAAATGTATCCCAGATAATTGTACAGCGCTACGGAATATAATGGCGCTATATAAAAAACAATAACTAATAATAATAATAGAATTCAACTTTATACCTCTTCATGTATATACAGCCTCTACATGTTTATTGAATTCCCAAATTCTGAATTTACCTCCTACCTCGGGGTAACTCTTTTATCACCATACCTGGGGACTCGCTGGGTTTGACTCAGAGTCTCGGAGGTTAAGTACTGCTGTCCCGGGTCTCCGGGCCGCTTTCCCTCTTCTCCAGGCAGCAGAATGATGTTGGCCACGCCCACCCACCGCCCCTTTTTCTTCCTCCTCCTCCTCCATCTGTCTTAAGGGCTAGTTCAGCCCCATGCACAGCTAACCCCGCCCTCACCGAAAGCCACTCCCCCAAAAGAGGTAGAGCTCCGAGTGGCTCTCCCAGAGCTCTCCTGGCTGCAGAGCGATAAAAGTTTTATATAAAATAAGGCATTTTAACTGATTGGCGCAATTTAAAATGCATTATAAAATCCATAATGTCCCCCGATCATTGGATGCTCTAATTAGTAGATAAATGGAACAGCCGCTCATAAGAAATGGTAGACGGTAAAACAGTAAGGCAATTTAAACATGCATGGGATAGGCTGTGGCTTCTTTACATCAGGAAAAACAGCCAGACTAGAAGGGCCGAATGGGGCCGATCTGGCGGGAGATACTACGTTTCATTATTTTTCTTTATTTTTGTATTGAACTGCTAAAAACGTGCTTTGGGCCTTAATTAATCTCCCAATTTATTATTGCCAATTCTTCCTATCTATGAGATGGATGCTGTATCCTCTCCATGGCCAAACGCCATTAAAAATAATAAATCAAATAATAATAATAATAAAAAAAACAATAATAAGAATAAAAATAACAATAATAACAATAATAATAAAAACAATAATAAGAATAAAAATAATAACAATAATAATAAAAACAATAATAATAATAAAAATAATAACAATAATAATAAAAACAATAATAATAATAAAAATAATAACAATAATAATAATACATGTTTTTTACAGGATCATTTAACATAAAATATATAAATCAGGTTTGTGTCACTGCCCCCTCTCCCGTTATAATGCGTGGGGTTCCACTGAGGATGGCTGCTTGGCTCGTGGCTGCCTCCTGACCTCAGCGGTGCCAGACACCCGTCCATTCGCGCACGTGCGCCCACACAAGGAAATTAGCGAATGAAAACATACTTTGTTGGCATTGTTACTCCGCTTATTGCACCGTGACGGCTACCGGCATGCCGTGAAGCTTTGTTGGGACGCCGCCAGCGCGTGATTCTGCACGGCGACTGCGCACGTTTAACGCACAGGATTTAATGACATCACACCTCGTCCGATTTATGTGGGAGCGTCAAAATGTCACATGACACGGGTCCCCCTGTGTTTTGGGGATCACGGAAACCCTTTTTTTTTTTTGTACTTCATGTATTTTCCTTTCATCTCTTCATTAGCCGTTTTAATGGCACGGCTTAGCGAGTCACGCGCATGCACGTGGGGTTAGGAAGCGCTAATTTGCATGATTCAGGGCATTTGATTGAGGTTTAGCTGTGCTCAGGGAGGGTAAAGAGCTTAGACGTCATTTCACAGGGAAACCATAAAAAAAATCCTCGGCTGCTTTTTATTGGCCCATCCGGACACCGTGGGGAGAAAGCGACTCACAAGTAAAAGAAATATACGCCGTTTCCTGACAACTCCGAGAGAACCTCGTAAATAACTGAAGGTTTCAATGGAATGTAAACGCTAGCCATACATAGGGGAGGAAAAAGCCACACAGAGGCAACACTAAGAGGATGAGAGCTAACAGGAAGTGGGCATAGCCTGAGCAGGAAGTGGGGGGAAACCAAACACATTACCCTCGCCATAAACACAGAAATGTAAAATTTGACAGCACATAACAACCATTCGGCCCCCGTCTAGTCGCCCGTTTCTCCTGCTGTAAAGACTCAAACCTCAATCAGTCGTTGGTTTCGTCTTAGATTCAGGAGCCGTATGCCTATCCCATGCATGTTAAATACCCTCACTGTATTACCCTCCACCACTTCTGCTGGGAGGCTGTTCTACTTATCTACCGCTCAGTAAATTAAAACGTCCTTACATCACATTAGAATAACATGAAACAGATCAGAAATGCAGCGCAGACGGGGTTAATGCTGTAAATGACTATTGTGGCTGGAATCTCTTCATAGGCGTACAGGGGCCCTTTTATCACTCCCATCACTCCTGTGTTCCAGTGGCCCTTTATCACTCCCATCACTCCTGTGTTCCAATGGCCCTTTATCACTCCCATCACTCCTGTGCTCCAATGGCCCTTTATCACTCCCATCACTCCTGTGTTCCAATGGCTCTTTATCACTCCCATCACTCCTGTGTTCCAATGGCCCTTTATCACTCCCATCACTCCTGCGTTCCAATGGCCCTTTATCACTCCCATCACTCCTGTGTTCCAATGGCCCTTTATCACTCCCATCACTCCTGTGTTCCAATGGTCCTTTATCACTCCCATCACTCCTGCGTTCCAATGGCACGCTGTGATCGCTGATCCAAGTTTAAGTTTAAAAGGCTAACTGATGGTTAAAAAACCCTTTTATAATTATTTTACAGCCAGAAATGTCCTTGTTTTCCATGGAGACAGCTCAGTGACCCCAAACTTTTGAATGGTAGTGTATAGAATGAAATGAACCCCTTTCGGGGATGACGTCTGCCTGCTCCGGTCACAGAGGTTTTAAATCCTTCCCCAGTAAATAACGTTAGGTCGAGAAAACATTCAGTGCGGGTTTTACGTTAATTACGCCAGAACAATAATTAACTTTCATTTGGGACTCAAAGGGTTCCCTGTTCTGATCCTTTTCCAGCCGCTGTATTAAGTTGTCTTTTTGTTAAACCACACAAAATCATTAACCCTTTCTCGGACTCTGAAATCGATGGAATGCTTTGACTGTGTGTGTGAATCCGCCTCTCCCGGGCAGGCAGCCAGCCGCGCATGTTTCGTTACGAAGTACAGATCCGCCCTGTTTGTTTTTAGAGCGTGTTTTTCACGAAGCCCTTCTGCAGGGAACGTTGAACTGCTTTCCTAGACCCCAAAGGAACCAAGAAAAGTTAAGCCAACAGGTAGTCCTCCAGTGGCCGTGGAGCTACAACTCCTACGATCCACAGGCAGCTTTAGCATAACTGCCAAAAATCCTAACTCATATGGGAAAGTCCTTAGGTTCTTCTACATGGTGGTTCCAACCGAGGTTCTACTGTTCCAGAACCGTGTACTCCACATTTTTTCCCTCGAAGCCCAAGGTGCTTCTCAACCGTCGTGAACAACAAAGGTCGTGGTGGGAGCTCCAAAAGTGGGGGGGCCACAGTGGATACCAGGTCCTCGAACCTCATCTCCTGAGGCTGCGCACCCACAAAGAGATTTGCGGCCCCTTCCTTCCCTCCCAGACCGAAGCGGAGACTCACTGAAGTCTTCTGGAAGGAGTGGAGGCCAAAAGGGACAACTCACCCCCCCACCACCACAGCCGAGTCTTCGAGGACCCGGCTCCGCTGTGCCATTTTTTGTGTAAACTATATGAGTGAATCCAAATTCGGCCCCAGCCCATGGCTGGTAGGTTAAAAAATTATCCCTCCTCCACCAGAAGTGCGCAAACTCAAAATCAATTCTCTACTGATGATGTCATAGTTTCAAAGTGCATTCCCACTTACAAAATGTTGAGAATTGTGTTATTGTTCTTTCCGTTGAAGCCTTAATCATAATAAATTATAATAAAAACAACACGGTAACTTTTATGAAGCATTTTTCGGCTTATATGGCAATAACCAATCCGTGTTTGTGTTTTGGGTCACATGACAAATAACCCTTCCCAAGCCAAATTATTAATAGGGTAACATGTTACATTATTGAAGAGTTTGGATATTCCGGAGTTACATTCAGCACAGTAGGTGGGACGGCACCTTTAAAAACAAAAAAAAAACTATTTTGAAACTATTTGGGGCTGAAAGTATGAGATCAGAGGCGACGCACCTATTCTGCTGGTCCTGCATACGCTGAAAACAGAGGTTGGTTGTTCTATATTATTACTATTTATTGTTTTAATATAGCGCCATCATATTCCGCAGCGCTGTACAACGGATATACGTAGCATTTTTTTATTAATAGATTTGTTTTGTTTGTTACTCTTCTTTTCTACTTGCAAGATAATGGCTTTTTAAGATGCTAGCCGGTACGTAACTTACACAGAACCATAGAATTTGCCTGCAGGTCGGCCCCATTCGGCCCCCGTCTAGTCGCCAGTTTTTCCTGCTTAGGAGCCTCAGACCTTAATCAGTCGTTGGTCTCGTCTTAGATTCAGGAGCCGTATGTCTATCCCATGCATGTTGAAATCCCCTCACTGTATTACCCTCTACCACTTCTGCTGGGAGGCTGTTCCATTTATCTACCACCATCACGTTAAAGTAAAACTTCTTTACGTTAAATCTAAAATATAGTGGTATGAAATTCTTCTGCTCACTCTCTGTTTGTTAAAGAGAGCAGGTCATTTATGTGGCAGAGAAACACCAAAGATCCATAAATAGATTCTGATTTGCTTTTTGGTGTTTTTAGAGAAAAAAAGGCAGAAAAAAGTGCCCAGATAAGAATAAAAACAATGGCAACATTCTGCCTGCTACGAAAGAGATAAGAAGTACATTTTTGAAACATTGTAACGCCTAAAACCAGATGTAACTCTGTCTTATACACTACCGTTCAAAAGTTTGGGGTCACTTAGCTCTGCTCTGGTCACTGTGCGGATTTAACACAATTAATGCATTCGAAACACCATTTTTGGTTAAATAACTGTCCAGAAAAAATTTCTGATTTACAAAGAAATCAATAATTTATATCTGGAATTCCAATGCACGATGTATGTACGTATTACGAGAAAGTAAATACTCTCCGTTTAAGTAACTAACTAAGGTTGGTGAAAACATAAGGTCATGCATATCACGTCATAGAACCTGTGCTTTTTAGAAAGTCATTTCTATAATTAGAGAGTGGAGGTGGAATTGGAATTCTAATAGATTTGCGGTTTATTTTGTGTAAGAATGCATACAGTCCTTGACACCCTGATCCCCAGGCCATCCACAACCCAACGCAATGCCAACAAGTCTTTTTAAACTCAACCGAAGATCAAAGAGCGTTTCGAATGTGGACACGTGAGAGGTCATTTCATATATACCGGTGAGAAAGACAAAATATAGGAGTTTTGGGGATTCTGGGGGATTAACATTGAGGAATTCGGTTGTAACATGGAAACTGCATTTGACACCAGAGAAGAACCATTCGTCCAACTTGGTCTGCCAATTGTAATCCGTCCTTGTCTCATGTTCATGCCTATCCCATGGATGTTCAAAGTCCACCACTTGTGCTGAGACTGGTAGGTTATGAGGGACAATTAGATGTGAGGAAGGATCCACATGACGTACTAGCTACAATGTGGCAAAGGTCCATGTAATATGGAATGGATGTTCGTGAAGCTATTCCTCTTCATAGTCTTCGAAGTCCTTCCTTCACCATAATCACCAAAGCAACGGATCAATTAGCAAAGTAGAACTGAAACGAGGAACACTTTGTCACAACTTTGTCCACTATTTGCAAATGTTCTCTTAATATTGTGTTATCTGGAAAGACTGAACATTCTCAAGGAAGTAAAAAGCTGAAACTGGGGAATAATTTCGAAACACGTCCCTTTGTGATAGGTTTTAGCGTCTATCGACTGATAAGAAATGACCATAAACATCGTGAGCACGTTTTAATTACATGGCTGAGAAGATAAGGGTTGGTACATTGTGATTAGATGGGTTGACGCGTGGCGCCAAGGGCTACGCAAGGTTGACCCATAAAGGGAATTTACGCAAGGATAGAGTAGGCATAAGGCTATCCGGAACATGAGAGAAGGCCGATGGCAATGGAAGGCTTGACGTCTTACAACAAAAAGAAAAAAGAGCAATATAGATGGTCCTTGTGGGTCTTCAAACCATTTTTACAGCCGGGTAGGATTGCACTTGGCTTAGAGGCATGCCTAGGGGATATATGGAAACTTTTTCATAGGCCTGAGGGCCCAGTGGGCCACTGACCTCATCATGGCCAGTCTGGCCCTGTAACCTCCTGAACATAAAACAAGATCCAAGGTTACCCTGTCGTTTTCAGAGAAGGTCCCAAAAATTTCCTTTTTTGACTTTTTCGACACCTTTTACCCCTTCTTCCGCATGAGTATTTTTCTCCGACCCTGTAGTGTCTTCAAATTACTCATGGAGAAACATCAGAAGTGGCGCTGCCAGCGTTAACACGATCTTTATACCTCAATTCGTTTATCCAAGCTTAGTTGGGGTTCTTCTACCCAATGCGATGGCCACAAGGTCGGGCTTACTGAAGACCCCTTCAAATTTTCCTTTAACTTGTTTTTTTCTGTTCTAGATGCAAACACCTGACATCTACCTTGTCACAGAAAAAAATATTCCCAGGCGGACAGAATTCAGCCCTGGGCTCGTGCTTCGTCGATTTTCTTGCTCCTCCCAGATAATTACTATTTAATTGTCGGATCTGAACCTCTGGCGGAGAGTGCATATTGACTCTAGGCTAGGCAGGTGAACTTTATCCACCGTGTCAACACCAGCCACCAAGTCAGCGTGGAGCTCAATTCATCAATTAATCAATAGGACGCTTGAAAACAGGAACAAAAAAATCCCCTGTTATATTACTATCTTAGTCCTTTATCTGTTAGTCCTCCCCAAAGACTGCAGGACGTAAGGTTTTAAAAGTGTTTTTGAATTAGGGGGGAAAAAACCACAAAACACAAAGTTTTAAGAATGATTATAATTTTCTATGGCAACAGCCTATCAGTGCCTGTTTTGTTTTTTTCCTACCTTAATGGGAACAGTGATATATTATGGCCTAGGCCAACTAGGCATAAAGTGGTAGGTCCAGTGGGACCTTCTCTGGCCGCTGCTGAATGGGACCAGTTTGATGTCCCCAACTGGCCCATTTACAGTATGGAGGCTGTAGTCAGATATGATGTCATGGCGCCCCACCATGAGGACGGTGACTGGAGTGGGCGGCTTGCTCATTTGTGCCTAGAGGGATACCAATTGCACTCCACTCATGGAGGCTGAAACGCACATCTCACATTGTTGGTTGCCATTGTTGTTCAAAGCCGCATTGAGCTGATTCTTAATTGCAATGTTAACGAGGTCTCGTCCTCCCTAGACCTTTATTAGTCGGCATGTCCAGATGGGTGATTAAGACTGAGCCATTCCATTATTTACAGCAGAGCTTGATTATGTACTCAGGATAATTTGGAACTGCCTGAAAACATGTGGGGGTATAACGTATGGTTATTTGACTTTGTTATCAATTAAACAATCGTCCGCAATACAATGACTTCCACTCTAATTCTTTTTCAGATCTAATGAACCAAAGTCACAGAGTGTTTGGAGACTGGGATTGTTAACGAGCCAGGGGCACGATGTATTACCCGGTATGTTTATTTTGTTAATTCTGTATTTTATGACAAGGCGCGCTGGTTGGTTTGGCAGCCCCGGCATTGGAAACCGTTTACAAAGCTTACTCATCTTGGCTTTGTGACCACACCGTATGCGGAAATTCTTGAAGGAGCCATTATAGCAATTTCTGGCTATTCCTACTATTGCTGATGCGACCACGACCAACGTTTAGAGCCTCTGATGTCACTCAGAGTGTTTCCATACTGAAATGATAGTCCATATTGTCATTAAACAGACCAGCCGCTGACAGTCTATACTGTTACTGACCCATCGAGTACCCAGGAAAAAAAGCAAAAATCACAAAGATAACAGAGTACCAGAACCATAATGGTTAAAGGGTTACAGCATCCCCACCGAAGAATGCATATGAATATACTCTGTACTTTAATACATATCCTTTAAACTGTTAAAAAAGACTTTAGGAGAGGCTGCAGCTCCAGAGTTGCAGTGCAATGCCCCCTCTCTTGCCAAACAGTGTCAGGAAAGAGCATCCACTGATATTCTGGAATCCCTCCATGGGGACCACACAGAAGTTTAAAAGGGACACTCAGTTATAATATGCGTTAAAGTGGATGACTGCATAGAAGAGTATCAGAGCCTGTATGTGTGTATATATATATATATATATATATATATAAATCAGAGTGTTAGAACCATTAAACCCAGCTATAGGAGAGTATCAGAGCCTGTATGTGTATATATATATATATATATATATATATATATATAAATCAGAGTATCAGAACCATTAAACCCAGCTATAGGAGAGTATCAGAGCCTGTATGTGTATATATATATATATATATATATATATATATATATATATATGTAAATCAGAGTATCAGAACCATTAAACCCAGCTATAGGAGAGGATCAGAGTTATTAATCATAGTATAAAAGCACACTACAATCTTTTATACTTGGTATAGGAAGAGAACCAGAACCTTTTTTTACTCCAAACAACTTGGTCTTTGAATAGTACAACATTGTGCACGGCGCATTGCCCCATGTTGCAGCATAATTATAAATCGACTAAGCGAAGAGTAGACAGCCGGCTCCACTGAATAGACTCATAAACCTGTTCATAAACCTTTCCAGTGGAGCCGGCTGTCTACTCTAATACCGCCTTCCTGAGCTCCTGGGCACAACTTTCATACACCTGGAGATTGCCTGAATATTTTGTCTACACGCGTGGAACTCTGCAGTGTCACCATGAACATGCCTTTATACGCGTTCCTATCGAGGGTTTCCACATCGTGATATTAACGCCGACATTAATGAGTAATCGAGTGGCAAAGAACCAGGTTCTGATTGTTACATGAATCAGCAAGCATGAAACTGTCTCTCTGATACGTGCCTTCCGTACCGATGAGGACCGATACCTGCACCGATAATTGCTGTATCTCATGGCGCTGTATCTTATGGTGAAACGGAAAAAGACTAAATAATGACCCAAAGGAACAAGAAACAATGGGAAACGTCCCAAAATATTCATAATAGACACTAAAATTCGAATGCATGCAAAAGCAGGCGGTAGTCCTCACCTTGCGGAATAAGTATGTTGCGTTGCATGTTTATGAGTTTGACAGAATTTGTCTTATTCATATTTTTAGGAATTTGATTTTTTTTCTATATATTTGTTGAGTAAGCAGACAATGGCAGTGGTTTTCATACCAAAAAAAAACAGGGGGGCCTAACATTATTAGACAAAAATACCAAGAGAGATGTAAGACCCATTGTACAGCGCTACAGAATATGATGGTGCTATGTAAAAAAATAATGTGTGTCGCTCACCAATAATAATGGGAAACTCTGCCCCCTACAGCGCTCTCCACTATGTTATTGCACCCCTAATGAAATAAGTGCATTAATGGCAATATACAAAGTAATAGAATACAGCAAATGGCAATAAAATGTAGCAAAACCGCAGATAAAGAATCAGATAACTATATTCACACCGCGTTCCTCTGGACGGGGGTTCATCAGAAGCAGACGGGACAATTATACCAAACGAGGTACAAGATACGAAGCTAAATATTTTATGGAGTTGAATGAGGGAGGCGGGGGGGGGGGGGTCTGGCTATATCCAAGCTATCGCAGAAACCCAGGTTAGGGTCAGTGGACATCATGTATCATTCTGGCCCAACCACTTGCCCGGTAGAGTTATGGCCCAACTCAGTGTTCAACGTGCATATGAAATACCTGCCCAACTCACACGACCAAAAATCACTGCCTAGAAAACCCAAAGGAGCACAGAAATGATCAGGACATGATGTAAATGCTGCCCAAAATTGCCTTAATTACTCTACGCCTCCTGGTGGCTATATGAGGAACTGCAATTACTCTACACTTAACAAGGCTTCTGAGAGTGGCTGAAATTATTGAAATCAGAGGAGCCCGGGGTTATTTACCCCTTTTCCCATGTTTCTGCTGAATTCTGGGTCTGAAGGGCCAGGCAGCCATCACCAATCTTAGCCTTCGGTATTCCGGGTGGTTACACCGATCCTACAATTTGTACAGCTGTCCACGGGAGTTTTATACAGTGAAGGATGCTATACGAGTGAAAACTCGATTTATCGATTCTGATGTCAGCAATGTTTTTGTCAACCTTGAAAATATTTGCTTGCGATGGCAAACACACCCTAGGAGTTTCTTTTCTGTTGTCAAACACATTGTTCTCTCCTGTTTGTTAACTCTTCTGCATACCTGGGAGCCTGAAAATAAGCGCCCTCTAATACCCTTCAAACCATAACCTTTTACAAGCCCATCACGTACATTCTATTGTTGTGACTCACTAATGACGGCAACCGAATAGCTGTAAGGAAAGTCCTTACAACTTAGACCACCTGTATTCAAGGAGGGATTTCAGCAGTAATAATAATAATATTGAGAAAAGCCCAAACCAAGATATCATTAAATCACAGTAGAATATGATGGCGTCAGCTACCGATTCAACTGCCGCCATTGCCAGTCCGACCCTGGGTAAAAACCTCGGGACAGTTCCCACGTATGGTTATCAGCAGCTCACCAATCAGTTATGCTGAGCTCTGAACAAATACCGCATTTGCTCGATTATAAGACGACCCTGATTATAAGACGACCCCCCAAAATCTGAATATTAATTTAGGAAAAAAAGAAAAAGCCTGAATATAAGACGACCCTAAAGGAAAAAAGTTTTACCAGTAAATGTTAATTCATGTAAACTATTTTTTTTAATAAAAGCTATGATTGAGAAAAATATTTTTTTTGTTTTTATTTCCTTGTATTTTCCAACCTGTCCCCCAGTTACGCACATCTGCCCCCAGGCTTGCCACTCCAATATGGCACTGTGGCCCATGATATGCCTTTTAACCCTCTATATGCCACTGTGCCCCATGATATGCCTTTTAACCCCATATGTGCCACTCTGCCTCCAGAAATGCCTTATACCCCTATATGCCACTCTGGCATTTAGGGGGTTAAAAGGCATATTATGGGGCAGAGTGGCATATAGGGAAGTATAAGGCATTTCAGGAGTCAGAGTGGCGTTCAGGGGGTTAAAAGGCATTTCATAGAGCACTCTTCCTCCAGAAATGCCCTATGCCCCCATTTAACACCCCCCCACACACACACTTACCGGGGCTTCCAATTTCCTGCTGTATACCGGGGCAGCAGTCTTCCTTACGCTGCAGCCGGATGGAGGCGTGGCTAGCAGCGGGGGTTGTCTGCGTCCATCGCGCAGACCTTCCCCGACTGTCAGAGATCAGAGTTCCCCGCGCCGGTGCCGGTGCTGGTGCCGGTGCGGGGAACTTTGATCTCTGACAGTCGGGGAAGGTCTGCGCGATGGACGCAGACAACCCCCGCTGCTAGCCACACCTCCATCCGGCTGCAGCGGAAGTTGTCTACGCGGATCGCGTGGACGTCAACCCGCTGCCCCAGTATACAGCAGGAAATTGGAAGCACCGGTAAGTGTGGGGTGGGGAGTGTTAAATGGGGGGGGGGGAGACAGAAGGATCCAGGTCCCCTGCAGCGGTGCGGGGGATCTGGATCTTAGTCTCATAGTCAGACCTCTGAAAAAAACCTCGTCTTATAATCAAGCAAATACGGTATTTGCAGAGAGAGAAAACAATGATCCCCGTACGCCGTTATTGATCCAACACAACGCATCGCAGTCCCATGCAGAACCCTGATACGGAAATTGATTTTAATGTAACTTATCAGCTAAACGAGCAAATAGTCAAAGTACCAATTTAGATACACAACTGCATGTTTATGTTATCTTAAACATATACCTCGCCGGGACTCCTTAGTAGAAATGCTGGGCTTATTTCATATATGTGTGATTGTATGTCAAATCCCTGTATTTACTACATTTAATTTAATTATGGCATTTTAATATAATCTTTGAGAAAACAAACTACCGTAATTTAATTTGTATGCCACCACCTTGTGTCTTACTTGCAATCCCTTATGCAGCCACCAGGGGGCAATAAAACGACAAATTTAATCGTTTTAGGTTCCCTTTTGTGTTTTATGTGTTCCCTTTTTGTTAAACTCAGAATAATACATTGGATGTGATGCTTCCAAGTGTTCTTTAATGATTATTTTTGGACCGATTGGCTGGGATTGCCCCAGGGCTGAATATTATCTATAAAAGGGTGGTTGGACACTTAAAACAAATGTTTAATAAGGATCTCTGCTGTTATGGCAACATAATGGCTTAACCTATCAGTACCATCTACTTCTGTCAGAGATGGGAAAGAGAAGCATTGGGTTATTGTCCTTTAGGAATGGAAATAGATGACTTTCTGCCATCACAAGCGAAAACAGCCTTAATGTACTAGTAATTGGAAACATGGATGCATTGTATTCAGAAATATGTTTTTTGTCGTTCTCTAACACTTATTTTCCTATATTTATTTTCTTGTCATCATAAAGAATTCACAGAATGTTCATCCCCACGGACCTTATGACAATCCTGGCTTCCAGCAAGATTTCATATATTCCAATATCTATGCATCAGCTCCACCTCCCGAACCCCAATTCCCTGCCGTGCCGCATTACATCCCACAGGTCTCCGCACATCAGACGATTCCAGCGGCCCAACAAACCAAGCGTCCCGTATGGTCAGGAAGTAAGTGGATTTTCATGGACTTTAATTTTGGGTGTACATGTAATCAAATGGGTATGGATCAAGAGAATGTTGCAGAGGGAGATGATGGATCCCCATTGGCATTACGGGGAAGAACTTTAGCTGTCTTTAAGTTTTAAACACTTATGGTAAGTGGATCTCATACATTTCCCATACCCTGCATTTTACTATTGAGCACACTAAATATATGCGGGAAATCAAGCCCTGATTGGCAAATGGCTAGTAGGCCACTGGCCAACAACGCTGCATTCTCGCCCAATCTGCCAACTGTCGTGGTAGCGAGGTCCTGACGCGCTCTACTTCCCAACCATTTCCCCCTTAAATGGGGATTGTGTCCCGCGACGTCAGCAGGAACGCCCACTGACGTCGGCAGGACCACCCGCCACGTCAGCAGGACCACCCACTGCAGGTAGTCCTGGCCGCGTCCTACAAGGGTAGGCTTCGGGTGCAGGGCCACCTTGTTCGATCCCGTGTGTAATAATGTTTCCAGGTTATATAAGCAATAGATACATAACAGAAACTTGGAAGCAGCCTCCCTATTTAATGATCTCCCCCCTGTTGGGAAGTTGCTGATTGTTGCTGATTGGTTCAGGCAGACTCTGTGTGGGTGGTCAGGGAAGCAGGGAGTTCACTTAATAATTCCTGTGCCTTTATTAGCTACAGTTATACATTGGGTATATTTTAGAGGATTTATTAAGGAAAATAAAATTACTAGATCCAAATCTTCAAAATATCATAAAAAGCGTAGAAAAGATCAATTAAGAATAATTCCTGCATTTTATATTTTAATGCTCGGTGTAGTTTTGTTTAACTTTTTTGTTGATCCAAATACATGTTTCATAATTTTTAAAATAGGATTTTTTTACATTTATTTTACTAAATATTTAAATAATACAGGATTAGACAGTTTTACTTTAAAAATGAAAAAATATATTTTTTTTCATTATCTGATTTCTTTCTTTTAGAGAGAAAAAGAAATATTCTCATTGTTACTGCTATCTGTGTGCTTGTGGTGGCCGCAATAGTAGCTGCTGTTCTTGCTTGGTATTTTGGTAAGGACCATTTACTTTATTTTTTTCTTTTTTTTCTTGGAAATTGAGTTATCTGTGAAACTAAAGATTGTTTATACTTGGTTAATGCTTTTTTTATTGTCATGTACTCCAAGGCTGTATCCTATTCCGCTTGCTTAGTTAGCTTGAGAATGTTGCCCATAATACCGTATTTGCTCGAATGTAAGACAAGGTCTTATATTCGAGGTCATCTTATTGGTATTGGTAAGTCTGGGGAGGCAGAGTGGCATATAGGGGGGTTTAAGGCATATCTGGGGGGCAGAGTGGCATATAGGGGGTATAATGCATATCTGGGGGGCAGAGTAGCAAGCCGTGGGGCAGATGTGCATAACTGGGGGGAGGTTGGCAAATAAAAGGAAATAAAAACAAGAAATGCATTTTTGTCAATAACAGTTTTTATTAAATCTGAAAAAATAGTTTACATGAATTAATATTTACTACTAAAACTTTTTTTTCCTATAGGGTCATCTTATATTCAGGCTTTTTATTTTTTTCCTAAATTAATATTCAATTTTGGGGGGTCGTCTTATAATCAGGGTCGTCTTATAATTGAGCAAATACGGTATGGTCTCCACACATCAAAGAGTTATTTGTCACCTATTCCCCCATCTATTCCCCCATCTTTATCTAAAACGTTTTGATAACTTTAAATAAATTGGTGTGATTTTTTTACCCGGCTCATGTTGGTGTCCTTGGAAATCTTCTCCTTGGTTTGTGTTTTGAATCCGGGGAATTTTCTCTATTTGTTGCAGGACATCGATCTTCTTGAAGCCCAGTTTTGTCAGGAATCTGATCAAATTTACTATCCATTGTCTAATCTTACCCACATTTCACAATTTTTGTCCTGAGAGCCTATGTTCTTCTGAAGCCAAAATAGTTTTCAAAAAGTTGCGAAATGTAACTTTTTGGTGATTCAGAATGGATATCAAAGGGGGTGTCCTACAGACAGCACCACGTTTCAAGCCGCTGAGCGCTTCAGTAGGATCCATTCTACTGCCAATGTCTGCATGGCGATGGCCGCCTATGGGCTCGATTTCATACATGAGAAGGGATAGCCACGTACTTTTGGCCATCCAGTGTAATCTTTGCATTTTAACCTCCAGTAGCAGAAATATTGACACGTTCTCCTGATTTGTTTCCCCAAAGTGACAAATGCAAATTGCGATATGAAATGTGGACCATCTTCAAGTTGCGTCCAGTCCTCCAAGTGGTGCGATGGTAACTACGACTGCCCTTCAGGAGAAGATGAAACTTACTGCGGTACGTATTGTGACTGGCCAATGGCACCCCGTTCCCCCGTTCCATCGCTTGGCATTTACGGAGTATAAAACCAACATGGACAGAACGTTAGCAGTAGGGTCACACTACGGAGAGTGCGGAGAGTTGGCACAGACCAATAGTAAAAACAATGGAAATGAAATAATTTTCGTGAACGCTCCCACTGAACGAGTGACCATCAAGGAACGTGAGTGGAGCCATTGGACGTCCGACCAGTTTGCCCAATGACCAGTCCGGCTCATAGCATAGCACTCCAGAGTCACTGAAATGCTTCACGGACATACCTAATAAATTATATAATAAATAAGATTGTGTATTAATATAATTATTAATTAAAATACAGGGCCAGGGGACTAAATAATTAGTACCAGGGATACTTAATTTCTAATTAATTCGTCGACTGGCTAGCCAAATTGGGACATTGTGTCCTTTAGTGACAGCGTTATTTTTGGACAGTTTGTTGTCACAGCTGACTGTTCTGTGATCATTTATTAATATTAACCCTCTGACAGCAGGGCAGGGTATCGTAACTTGCGTGGCGGTTCTAGATCCCATTCGTAGCTTTACCTTTTATTAGTAAGCTCGCTCGAGCCGGGCCCTCCTCACCTGTTAAGTCAACTTGTTGTGTTCTATACTACTTACGTCCTGTCTACCCGTTGTACTGCGCTGCGGAATATGATGGCGCTATACAAAACAATAAAGAAATCATAATAATAATGGTTTTGGTGCCTTTTTTTTGTTACAGTTCGCCTGTACGGACCAAATTTTGAGCTGCAAGCCTATTCCCCCATCAGGGGCGGGTGGATTCCTGTTTGCAGTCAGGGCTGGAACACAAACTTCGGAAAAGCCACCTGCCAGGAGTTGGGGTACAACACGTGAGTAATTAAGCCCCCCCTTTCTAATCAATCGCATTTCTGCACATTTTCTTTTGCTCTTTCATTTCTGTGATTGTTACTACCGGGTTCTTTTTTGATTTTCTAGAAAAATAAAGTATATTTTTTTTTTATGCGTGGCTGTATGTGGTCACACGATAGCCCAGAAAGTCGCACGCCCAACCTTAATTTGCGTTCCCCGCAGGGAGCAGAGTGCAGGCAGAGTTGTTTATAAGATAATCACGCAGCTGCTTACAGCACAAGGAAGAATATTTCTCGGGAAATGTAAATGCACGAGGGCGTGCCGCTCGATTGTGACAAATGCATTTGTCATGTAAGGTTTAGTTACTGTTATATTTGATGATCACATCAGTGTTTACAATGAAATAGGTTCTTTAATGGGAAAAATACATGTAGAAGGTAAGAGGTTTCAATATAAACTGCATTTCGTCACTGAGGGGGTGGTGGATGCATGGCAGACCCTTCCAGTGGCAGATATTAATATTAATTAAAAAGTCAGCGTATTTAAGTATGCATGGGAGTGGCTACAAATAGGGGTGGGACTAGTATAAGCAAGGGTGGGGCTATCCTCAGAGGGCCTTTAGTGGGAGGAAACTGGGTGAGAGGCATGGAAAGTGGGAAGGGCATAGGAAGACTGTGGGCGTGGTCCAATGCCGCTGCCCTGCTTGGAGAAATAATAAACTGACCCAGAGACTCTGGGAAACGAGACTTCCCCCGGAGACTCTGGGAAATGAGACTTCCCCCGGAGACTCTGGGAAACGAGACTTCCCCCGGAGACTCTGGGAAACGAGACTTCTGGGAATCGAGACTTCCCCCGGAGACTCTGGGAAACGAGACTTCCCCTGGAGACTCAGGGAAACAAGACTTCCCCCAGAGACTAAGGGAAACGAGACTTCCCCTGGAGACTCTGGGAGACGAGACTTCCCCCGGAGACTCTGGGAGAAACGAGACTTCCCCCGGAGACTCTGGAGAAACGCGACTTCCCCCGGAGACTCTGGGAAACGAGACTTCCCCCGGAGACTCTGGGAAACGAGACTTCCCCCGGAGACTCTGGGAAACGAGACTTCCCCCGGAGACTCTGGGAAACGAGACTTACCCCGGAGACTCTGGGTCAAACCAGGAACACGGACAGGCATGACTGTGACTCCTACTATATTGTTAAACTGTCCCTTTAATATTTTAATTGCCCTTTCCTCAAACTTACAACAGCTTCATATACTGTTACCCTCTTAAGTTTTTTGTCTACAAATTCTCTACCTTGTTGTTTTAACCCTGTATCAGAACATTTACTGGTCAGTTTTAAACTGTGTTTTTCACTTGCTTGGTCAGAAATGCTTTTGACTTTGATAAAGGGAGGACTCCCGAAAGCTCGTCTATTATTTTAAATACTGTTAGTCCAATAAAAAAGGTATTACGAGATTCTGCAACATTCTGTTTTGTTTTTTTTTGCATTCTTATACACTGGACTACTACGGCTACCCCAAACTACAGTTATTACACATTCTAACAATAAAAACAATTTGAGTTTAATTGGGTTTTTCTTATGATTTTAGGAGCAGCTATTTAGGATCGGAAACTACGGGGGCCGTATCCACGGGGGCCGGTAGCTTTGCAGTGCTAAATACAAGTTCTCCAAGCGGCTTATTGAGAACGAGCCTTTCAGTAAGGTATTGTACTTTTCACTCTTCTGGTCGCTCGCTTAATAATAATAATAATAATAAAATAATACATTATAACATCTGATTTCCAAATTCCCCCTTGTCTTCTTCTGCTCCCCCGATGCCCCTCTTTCCTCCCCCGATACCCCTCTTTTCTAGGAGCTCAGAATGTTTGCTGGGAATGAGGGTATTGCAGGGTTCTACAGCCTTAAAAGCCCCGATAATGTGTATAGAAACAGCCGGAAATGGATTTATTAACTATAATGAAACATTTCTGATCGCCCATAACTGCAGTCTATTTTCTCATTCATCCAATGATGTCGGAAATCGGAGTTTATCTCCCTTTATTACCGCGGGAAAAAGCTGAACATCATGAGCGTTGCTTGTTTATTTTGCAGGGATAATTGCCCAACATCCCGTGGCGTTTCGTTAAGATGTATAGGTAAGTGCTGCCTCGCTGGCATCTTTATTGTTCTTTTTATTTGCCGTGGTATTAATGGGAAGTGGTGATTATGACGCTGGGTTTTCATGATACACATATTTAATATTATATTACGTATATTACTATATCTGTAATTTATAAATACATATTAACTCCACAGTTAGCAATAAAACATCTATACCCTGTTAAAATCTTAAATTAAATACATTCTTACTACTAATTCATAACCTAACATTATTTTTTATTTTTTTTTATTGTCTCTGGTGTCAACCACATGTTATTGCCCATAATAGACACAACTTACTGTTCAATTTGCATGTTTTATTTTTTTATTATTATTTTTATTACTTTTTTTTTTTATTTTGCCTTAAGTAAACTAGTTCTAATGGAGAGTTTTTTTGATACCCAGATCCCTTTTTCTTCCCCTGATCCCCTCTTTTTTAAAAGGTCAGAATGTTTTGCTGGGTATGAGGGTATTACAAATTCTACAGGCCTAAAACCTTCTTACCTAAAGAACAGACCTCAAACAACACTCACAGACCTCAAACAACCCTCCCTACAACAAAAGTTCCCCCTTTTTTATCCATTTAAAAAAAAAATGTCTTGTCCTCAAAAAAAGTATTTTCTTTTTAAATACCTGTTGGAGTGTTGCACAGACTCCCATGCATTGTACTGTGTGGAAATCGGCGCAGGCAATCTTTAGTTATTGGAATAAGAGTTCTGTGTCATTTAGCTCCGCCTCTGGCTGTCTCTCCTGAAACCAGGATGTGTACTGGGGAACCTACTTCCTGTAGACAATGAAAGCTGAGCTTCTAATGCTTTGGGTGGGACTAGTAGCAGCCAATCGCATGTATGCAAGTAAAACATCAGTGTTGAGGTAGCTCCTATGTGATTGGCTGCAGCTATTGCTTTCTAGAGTGGGAGTGGTGCCGAATATATAGGAAGTGTACATAGGTACGTATCCTGATTTCAGTTGAGGCTACAGGGGAGGAGTTAAATGAGACAGAAGTCGTATTTTCTATTTCCAATAAATAAAGAATGCATGTACTAAATTTCACTGAGTAAAATGCATTGGAGTCCGTGCAAAATAGACTCCGATATGCATCTAACCCCTTAATGACAAAGCCCATACATGTACGGGCTCAAAATGCATTGTTTTCAATAGGTTTAGGGACCGCCCATTGCCCTTAAGGGGTTAACCTGAAAATGGGGCTGAAGTGCTCCTTTAAATTTTGAGACATAGAATCATAACATATTTTTGCATATTACCAGAGGTTTGGATCTTTTTTAATTTTATAGATTGTGGCGTGAGACAAAGTTCAGCTTCTTCCAGTCGGATAGTAGGTGGAATCCCCTCTCAGCCTGGGAATTGGCCGTGGCAAGTAGGTCTTTTAAGCAATTTCAGATTTACCTGCGGCGGCTCTATCATTACCTCTAAGTGGATCGTCACCGCTGCTCATTGTGTAGAAGGGTAAGTTGTTGTTTTTTTAATGTTTTATCTGCAGAGCATCTCAAGCCTAAAATTAATAGAAATCCCACCTTGAGCCCAGGAGTTATAATCCAAATGTTTAGAATAGGGTTAAATCACTTGTGTTCCTTATAACAATAAAACATTTTCATGCAATAACTACCTGAAGCATGAAAAAAAGAAAAGTAGACCTGGACTGATGATCTGACACAGTGGGCACACCGGACAATTTCTGCTGGGCCCCTGGCGAAAAGCTCAGAATTTTGCTCTCAAATACGTGAACCCACATTCACTCTCACACACTCTCATTCTTGTTCTCTCGCTCACGCTCTCTAAATGTTTCCCTTCCTTCTCTGCCGACCACTTCTGCTTCCATATTGTCTTCATCTTCTATCTTTTTTCTTCTCTTTTCCATTTTCGTCCACATCCCCGCGGACATAACCCGGCGGGAAGTTCACTTAGGGCAAAATGGCGGCGCTTTCGGTGACGTCCTCTGCCCTGACCCTCCATCCGGTCTCGCCGGGTTATGTCTGCGGAGATGCGGATGAATGTAGAAGAGAGAAAATAAAAGATTAAGAAAAAGCGGAAGTGATTGGCAGAGAAGGCAGGGAACATTTAGAGAGCCTAAGAGAGAGTAAACGAGAATGAAAGTGTGAGAAAGAATGAATGTGGGCACCGGGCAACAAATTAAAAATCCCCACCGAATGTTTGGGCAAACCGAATGGGCATGGAGCCCAAAACCGAATGGGCATGGAGCCCAAAAACAAATGAGTAAAAAAACGAACCGAAAAATTATTTTTAATAATTTTAAGCCCATTTGCACATGTCTAAATATATAAATATTTTATATATATATATATATATATTTTATTTCTAATTGTCTCTATTGTTATTATTTTTTTTTTAATTATTGCTCTTTGATACCCAAATCCCTCTGTCCCTTTTTTCTCCCCTGCACCATTCTGCACATGAGCAGTGTTCATTCTCAGGTGTCCCGGTCACCAGAGAATAAAACGGGACAGCGGGTTGGAGTAGCAAAACTGGGACTGTCCTGTGCAAAAGCAGGACAGTTGGGAGGCATGCGACTTTTCTGTAGTATTGGCCGATTTGAATAATTGGAAGGTATAGGAATTTTTTTGAAAAGGGTCTTTTTTAACATTATGGAACATATTCCTGGGAAATTATTGTTGCTATGATGGACTCTGATTTCATTTCAGGAGCAACGCAAACGCCAGAGTATGGACAGTTTACTACGGATCGATATATAAAGGCCAGGGCTTTTCTTCATCTGTGGAAAGAGTTATTGCGTACCCAGGTTACGATACAGAAACGAAGAACAATGATATCGCTCTGATGAAACTCCGATCAGAGATAACATTTACTTGTAAGTTTATCATTTTTCATTCTATTAAAAAAAAATAGCATAAAATTTGGCAAAATTAAATTGAAATGTCACCTAAAATGACATAGAAAATTATTTACTAAAAGTCTGCTTTTTAGTGGCCCTTTATCACTCCCATCACTCCTGTGTTCCAATGGCCCTTTATCACTCCCATCACTCCTGTGTCCCAATGGCCCTTTATCACTCCCATCACTCCTGTGTTCCAATGGCCCTTTATCACTCCCATCACTCCTGTGTTCCAATGGCCCTTTATCACTCCCATCACGCCTGTGTTCCAATGGCCCTTTATCACTCCCATCACTCCTGTGTTCCAATGGCCCTTTATCACTCCCATCACTCCTGTGTTCCAATGGCCCTTTATCACTCCTATCACTCCTGTGTCCCAATGGCCCTTTATCACTCCCATCACTCCTGTGTCCCAATGGCCCTTTATCACTCCCATCACTCCTGTGTTCCAATGGCCCTTTATCACTCCCATCACTCCTTTGTTCCAATGGCCCTTTATCACTCTCATCACTCCTGTGTTCCAATGACCCTTTATCACTCCCATCACTCCTGTGTCCCAATGGCCCTTTATCAATCCCATCACGCCTGTGTTCCAATGGCCCTTTATCACTCCCATCACTCCTGTGTTCCAATGGCCCTTTATCACTCCCATCACTCCTGTTGTATTCGCTGATCCAGGTTTAAGTTTAAACCCTTTTGCAATTATGTTACAGCTAGAAATCTCCTTGTTTTCCACAATAAACAACTAAGTGACCCCAAACGTTAGAACGGTAGGGTATAAGTGACATTTAAGCTTAAACGTGTAAAATAAGCTTCTGTGAAAACATCAAACTTCAGGGGTTGATTTCCTTTTAATTTTTGAAAATGTTAATATTTGCAGCGACCGTCAAACCCGTGTGCTTACCCAACGACGGAATGATATGGAGAGCTGCAGATACCTGTTGGATTTCTGGGTGGGGAGCTACGTATGAAGGAGGTAGGACCACTTGGATTCATTCTTGACATTAAAAAGAACGCTCAAGAAGATGGCCAATCGGACCCAGCAAAATCAAACGTCTATTGTGAGAATTGATTCTGAACATGAAGCATGTTTTGGCCGCCTTATGTTTGATTCAGTAGCGCTGGACCACAGAACAATTACTTTTATTAATGAATTTATTTAGTAGTCTGGAATTTATGGTTACTTGAAACGTTGTATGAGAGAGCCACCTCCAGCCTTGGCTAACAGAGGACCTGACCTCATGATGGAGTTGGTGATGAGTGTCCACCTAACTAATAAGTTGCTTTATAGTAAAACTGTGTTAATTACAACATATATATACTTGGCTTCTCAAAGTTCTGTTCTTGGTTACAGGATCATCAACTGAAACATTAAGGGAAGCTTCAGTACGTTTGATTGACAGAACGGAATGTAACAAACCCTCCGTATACAATGGAGCCATCACTCCTGCAATGATCTGTGCTGGTTATCTTGCGGGAGGGATAGATACTTGCCAGGTAAACTTTCTTTGGTATCTCACGGACTTTCAGAATTTGAAGGCTTAGTGTTAAACGTTAATCCTGTCGCAACGCAGTAAAAGCGCAGCAGTCACCATACCGACCAATGGTTACAGCTGATGGCTCCACTTTTACCGCTGTGTACCAGAACCATACCACCCATTATCTATCCATTCAGACTGAGAATAGTCCCAAAGTAAACTGGATTAAGAAGTCCTGTGGTCATTTATATGCTAGTAATATTCTCACCATTCTGGGTGTTATAGAGAATTGGGGGGGTTAAAATCCTGCAGGTACATATTTTTTTCCCATCTGGATGAATGCAATTAAGGATATCATAGCTTGAATATAACAAACGTCATCATTTTGTATCCATAGGGTGACAGTGGGGGTCCTTTGGTCAGCAACACAAACTCATTGTGGTGGCTCGTCGGAGATACCAGTTGGGGAACCGGATGTGCCAATCGTAACAAGCCTGGTGTATATGGGAATGTTACCGTTTTTCTGAGTTGGATTTATCATCAAATGCAGGTAATTTTTACTTTCAGTTCTGGCAATATTATATTTTTGCATCATTTTAGCAATATCCCTGTGTATTTTTGTGGTGGGTGGTAGGCAAAAGGAACTTGGAGGGAGGAATATGTGGTGGAGAACGGTCTGGAGAACTTTTTGATAATAGCTCAAGTAATATGGAATAATAAAAAAACAATACCCATAAAAGAAACGTTCCATTACATGAGAGGGGTGCCAACAGGAACCTGGCCAAAAGTTGTGGATCTACAATTTGTAATCAGCTAATTGTCCAAGCGTCAGGGAAGCACCTTATTGACTAATTCTGGGGTGTATGATACAAGGATAAATATTACCAGGAAAGACTAAGGGATCTCAATATAAATAGCTTAAGGAGAAAACAGAGGTAAAGGAAGGTAAAGAAATATCAGAACAAGAGTTTATAATGTAAAACTAGAGGGTCAAAGGCTTATCTAACACGAGGAAGTTTTACTTTACTGAGAGGGTGGTAGATGCAAGGAACAGCTTCCCAGCAGTAATAGTAGAGGCAAATTGAGTGACACGCATGGGATAGGCATATGGCTCCTGAATCTAAGACAAGACCAACGACTGATTAAGGTCCGAGTCTTTACAATAGGAAGACTAGATGGCACTTGGGTCTGATATGTCATGCCGTCACATATTATGTTTCTATGAGAGTGTAAAAAGTTTTACACATTCTGAAATTTGTCTCAACGCTGTCTAACTTTTCCAGACCTACAGATGATGTCACCAGCAATCCCTTCTTTTGCCCTGGTTTCCTCGTCAAGCATCAAACAGCCTTAGACTCTTAGGCAGCCATATTGGAATACCGTGGACTCCTCGTCTATTCCATACCTCTTCCACAATGGACCTGTCCCCCACGCGATCTACCGAATTTCAAAATGTGCCCCACTTGCGTCTGTTTCGAATGTAAAAATACCGAAATGTAAATATATGTAAAATAGAATTTCTTTTTAACCAAAAGTGCCATTTGCAGTAACTTTGTAACATTCCACATATTAATACATCTAAATGATTTTATTTTAAACGGGAGATTCGGGAGAAATATATTTATTTTGATACAATGTGCGGTCAGGAACAAGAATGATTGATTGATATTGGTTAACAATAATAATATTTCAATCATTGGGTGCTATCTTGGACATTAGACGTGCAGTAAAATTAAAGTTTGCGTTCACTGAAGGGAAATTCCTTGATCATTAATTACATTTTACTTGCGGCAGCGTACAGAACAAATGCTGGATGAAGACAAGCATGATATTGTTTACAGCACTGCTGCAAGATTAACTAATAAAAGGGTAAAAAAGTGGAAATATGTAAAATGTGCCGGAATAGAAGTTACACCTGGGCATATGCTAGAATTGTGATGTAATTCATAATGTTGGTGTGATCTATATTAGAATTGTGGCACAACAGAAAATGACAGAATATGACATTATATGCATACTTGAGAGCTACCCGGGCAGGAGAGGGCTGGCAACATCCAGGGGCCCTGTAATAAAGCAGCCCAAGACACACTTGGGTGCACTGCTGAGAATGTATAGGAAATTCATACAAGGATCCAGTTATCATGGAAATGCCACCTAAATCTACTGTTATACAACACTGGAAAAAGATTCAGATAGTGACCCAAAATTTTTACCTAAATTGTCACCTTGTCCCGTCTTGCCAGCCCCCCTCCCCGTTCCCATGGTGGAAAATGGGTGGCGCTGGGGCAAATAAAGCAGGACTGGCTGCTCTGAGCTCCCTGGGGGAGTGGCTGTGGTTAAGGGGCAGGGCTAGTTATGCGCAGGGGTGGGGTCAGCTCCAGTTAGAATTTGTAGGGACAGAGCACAGAAGTAGTGGGCAGAACCTGGGCAAAGAATGGGCAGAACAAAAATCGTCCCTCCCCTGTCCAGAGATTAAAGAGCGGTCCGGGGTCCCCAGTATGGTTATATGTGACACTATATGTATATACTATAGTATATACTATACTATATGTAGATTTAATGCTCCTATGCACAACAAAACCTCACAATTTTAGTCTTTTGTTTTGTCTTACATTTCTAGCATGTTCTGTTTTATCAAGCACAGAAGTAAAAATAACACCCTAAATTACCCTTAAAAAATTTATGTATTTTATTTGTCTGTGTTTTTTTTATGTATAAAGCAGTTCTCACAATGATTTGCACTTTTATCAGGTTTACAATTTGCACTGGATTAGTTAGGATTAATAAAGACGTCTGAATTCTGGAATATTTCTTGGGGCGTCTTTTTTTTTTTTTTTTTTTTTTTAGCGGTCTTTAGGATTGAAAAAAAATTGTATCGCAGTCTTTGAATGTTTTTAATTTGCCGCGTCTAGAATCATTTTATCGGACCCGTCTACCTCGATAAAAGCGAATGTCTGGTTAAAGATGGAAACATTAGGGCTGACAACTTGTCTTCTTCTAGGAAACCTGGAAAGGGTATAAAAGATGGTAATAAATATTTGATATCGCATAGAATGTCCATTTGGGATTTATTGTGCCAAAATCAATGTAAAAGTTCTGTATAGCCTGGGGGTATATAGCTCATAAATATTTTATTTACTGGTGTAAATTGGACAATATGTAGAACTTTAATAAACACATTTCCTGATTTCTAACCGTATTGTATGTGTGTTTAATATTCTATGCTTCATAGCAGAGGGTTGTCGTCGCGTATGGTTAATATAGAGTCAAGCTGGATTGTAAACTCATAGGTGCAGTCGGGTTTTGGCGCTTCGCCAGGTCTCTGGATCACTGCTGAGAATATCCGCAATATCCTTCCTGAATTTTGCTAATTTCTATAGAGATGTTTGCAATAATTTTATTTTATATTTATTTTGTTATAGAAATTGTGACAATTAATAATTTTTTTAAAGTATTTTATTCAATACATACCCTGCCACATATGCTACACACAAACTAATAATAATAAAAGTATGGATACATTTTTTTAATTTTTTTTTTATTTTTTTTTGGGGGGGGGGGAGAAATGCCACGGATTCGCAATCTGCTTCTGAAATATTCTGTACAGGCCATGTTAACCAGGGAACTTGGCAAGTCGTCGATGTGCCGCCTTGAGACGTTTAATTTTGTTCTTCAGATTATTTCTCTCTCTGGAGAGGTTGTTCTTCTCCTGAAGAAGGTAATCTAACTTCTCTCTGTCTTGAATCAGGTGTATCATTTGAATTTCCAAGTTGTTCGCAAACTCGTGGAGAATATAATACTGGATGATCAAAGGAACTTGATTGGAAAGGCGGCTAGTTGCGCTCTAAAAAGTAATTAAAAAAAAAAACATTGTTCCACAATGTAATTATTTTATAGAAAATATGAAAGTTTATTCTCAAAACAGACATTGTAGATTGTAAAATCATGTGACCAGTGCCTCCTCCCCTTTTGTTTCTATAAATCCCAAGCCGTTGTGTGTTCAAGTACTGATTAAGGTCTGGGGTCTTTACATCTGTGAGCAGACTAGATGGGCCGAATGAGTATTATCTGACATCAAATTTTATTATTATAATAAAAAATCTAGAAAAAGGAAACTATGATTTTTTTTTGGTCTTTTTTTCCAATTGTAGCCTTTTTTAAAAAAAATTTAATTTTTTTTTTTTTGTTGGCTTGTGGTTGCGGTAAAAGACATGAGTTTTGCTATAAAGAAAAGAGAATTCTAAAAGTGTAAAATAAAAATAAAAATGTTTGAAAAGAAGGTTAGTGGAGAAGACAAACATAACATATGGCCGGTGGCGGCGAAGCTCACCCTGAAATACGCCTTTATGTGATCCGACATTTCATTAACCGACAGCTGCAGCTGAGATGTGAATTTCACGGGAGCTGCAGCTTCTTCTCTTATTTTCTTCAAACTCCCGCCATATATGTTGTCCTGGCAGTAGATAATGCTTTCCATTTTGAAGTAGGTTTTGATGATTTTTTCCGCTTCCTGTTGCTGGGCGTAACATATATCTTCGATTTTGCTCTTATAGAAAGTAGAAATAACATTATGTGAGTAGGGTGATCACTTGTTCTAGATTACCCAGGACCGGGTCCAGACTGGGAGTGCAAATTTCACTGGTACCAGAAGGACCCTATTTTGGCCCAATACAAGGTATCAAGTTGGACTAATGACTATTATACACATTATTGCAACTTTATGCTGTGGGACAGTTGAAGAAAGTCATACCCCTCCCAAAAAATCCCAAGCTTCTAGAAAAGAGGGAAATAAGGAGAGGAAAAGTGGACAGGGAGATTCTGGTCTTGCAATGTGAGTTAAAGTAACCCGAAAACATGTGCTTTTCAAAGGCTACCAATATTTTATTGCGTTCAAGTCGGTTATACACGCCTACCTTGGCTTTTCGGTAAAGATTTGGGAATGCCGTGAACTGTTTTGAGGCTATTTCACTAAAAGCAACCTGGACAATTGCTAAAGAAAAAAAATGAAATGTTCATTAATAAAGACCATAAAAAATGTATATTTGGCAACCATAAGAAAATTAAAATGAATACAGAATATTAGTTACCGCATCCCGGTGCTCCATATTGCAACCAAGCACTGGCCATCTGGCACACCGGGCAAATGACAGAGCCACGCGCTCACCAGATCTGTCGCAAGTATGGCCTACCGCACGCTACGTAAGCATAAAAACGTAGGGGGCTTGTATGGTTGTATGTATGTTGTGAGTACTAATGTGTATGAATAAGTGTATGTGAGCATGAATGTCTATATACTGTAAGCTCTATGCTTGCCTCTAAATAAACATGTCTATTTTTTGCCGAATTGAAGAGAGTTCACGGTCTATTTATGTATTCGGAAAGCAGTTAAAGCTCAGGACGGTAGGATCCCATTGTCGTTAACACTTTCATTCCTTCAAAAATAAGTTAAAATGGGTTTTCTCGGGTAGGATTCATTGGCTTGACACATAAAAATAAGTGATTGAAGTAAAAATAAATAAACGTGTGGTATTTCGTAATAGTCTCTTATGAAACAGTTTTTTTATATGGACCAACTTATACTCACCAGTGACGTCATTCAACTTTGTAATGGCTGGTTCTTCAAACGTCTGGACTTGATGCCTTACAATATTCTCAAATGTTTTAAAGCTAACAAATCCAGGAAACTCCCGGCCGCGATAACGATTCTCATAAAGATACATATCATCTTTTAATTGGCTTGAGACTAAAAAGAAAAAAAAAGACAAAATTGTTTACATTTTCTATGTTACACCAGAATCTGAATAAATTTTCGTTTAATTTTATTTAGCAGCTAAATTGAGGGTTTTTTAACTGCTTGCCTACTTCATTATACCTTCCCACTGCCCTGGTTTTGAAGCCGTACTGTCCTGGGTAGCTGCCCACTGTCCTGTTTTTGCAAGTAGTGGGGATCAAGGGCCGGTTGGTAAGATCAGAGGATCTCCCCTGACTAGCCAAGGAAGCTGCAGCAGCACAGACCTCCATTGCAGCTCTCAAGTGGCCACTTCACGATGCTCTGCAGCTGAGCGCCAAAAGGTGGCTGTTCTGCTATGGTGGGTCGGTAGGTGGGTCAAACACCTTCCCACCACCGACAAAGGTCTTCAATTTCATTCCATTCCATTTTTTTGTTTGTTTGTTAATACTTACATTCACTTGAAGATTTTGTCAGAAAGGCTTCCCAGGAAAAGAAGTGCCTTCGAACGTTAGTGAAAAGCTTTAAGAGACCATTGGTTGTCTCTTCTTCTCCTTTGGTCGCGTTGTTTATTTCACTTGAAAATTGTCGAATTTTCTAAAAGCAAATTTAACAAACTAGTAAGAGTAAACAGAAACGCTTAAGTAAATGTAAATGTTGATGATCAATCAAGAACTACTAATATTTTTCGTTGTTGATTAAATACAGTAGTGAAGAACTGAGGAATAACTCCTTTTATCTGCAGACCCAGAGGTCCCTATTGCTCTTCTAAAGAAGTAATTGCCCCCAGAATTTCCTCAGTCAGAGAATCCCTCCGGGTGATTACAGAGGACCTGTTGACTTTGATATTCGTGAATAACTAAACTCATTTAGGGTAACTGGAGATAATGTTTTTTGTTTTGTAATAAATTAATTAATTTGGATATATTTTATTTTTTTCCATGGGTGATGAGATATGTGGCAAAAGGTGGCAGAACTAGAATAACAAAAGTTCTTGCCTTTCTTCTACCCTCAACCTTTCAAAAGTTGCCTAAAGCAGTTACCACCAACAGTAACTTAATTATACCGAGGAATAATCTTCTACATCCGCTTAGACAATACGGCATGTGAAAACTATAATTTAAAACAATCTGTATTTAAAGGGGAAATGTTTTCCCATTTATTAATGTTTTTTTAAGATGCTATCAAAGAGAAGAACGAAACGCCGGCTTACATCGATAAGGAAGCTAAGTTTCTCCATCTCTGTTTCCGGAATTCCCAAACCGATCATTTTCAATTTTTCTTCTGCTTCAGAAAGCTTGGTCTTGATTTGATTCTCTAAATACGGCAGATTTTTCTGGAAAAAAAAAAAAGGAGCTTGAAAAATAGCTATTAAATATGTGATTTGTGAGTCCACATTGTCGCGTTATGTGCTATTTATTTACCTATTGTACAGCATTTAATTAATAATAATAATATTAATAATAAATACTCTTTAAGACTAAGGTCACCAGGTGGTTGCTTTAGTCTTAGTGATAGCTTTGGTTTTTTTGTGTGTGTTGTGCTTTCTCCTTTCCATCCATAATTCCGTGTACAATGCATACATAATCAATTCAGAAACAAAAATATTAAACATATTCCATGCAATCCATACAAAAAACAAGATGTAACAGCCACAGGACAATATACATTTGGACTATATACATATTTGGGGATATAATTACCATATTTCCCCATGTATAAGACGCACCTTTTTTAGAAAAAATTGAGGTCTAAAAATTGGGTGCGTCTTATACAGTGGTGGTAGATTTTTTATTTTTTTTTAAACGAACTGCTGCTTACCTTCATCCGCCGCTAGCAATCACACTCATATCATGCCCAGGCAGCCAGTACAAAAACTTTATGTAATTTTTTTTTTAATTTTGGCCCCCCAAAATGGGGGTGCGTCTTATACATGAGGAAATACGGTAGTGTGTTTAATACTCACACAGATATGTTCCACTAATTCGGTTGTAAGCTTCTCTGCCAAACAAGGAATAGTTGCATATCCTTCTGTCAGAAGACAACTGTAGGAAACACATTGGGAAAGGGAATGAAACAATCCTCAGAAAGCATGACACACACACACAGTTTCCCTTACCCTTTACAGCAAGCAGCGTATTTGTATTCATTATTGAGCTTCATACAGTTACTACTGTTGGACACTTTCATGAAATTATTCTTAAAATTTCCATTAAACCCGTTCCTACTCTTTTAAGGAAAGAAAACAGCACAATGTTTAGAAAACTTAAATTTAATATGATAAAAATCTAAAAAATAAAATAAAATACGTTCTTCTTCCACACAATGGGGGCTTCCTGCCTCCTGACTATATTTCTTGTTTGTAAATTAGTGTAACTTGTTGTATATGTTCATTTTATTTTATTTCCTTTATTTATTCCAGTTATTTTTTATTATAAGTAAAAGAAACAGGTAGGGGAGCTGCATATTCACCAATGAAAAGACCTCACACAACCAGTCCAAATGTTACCTAAAATGTTCATGTTCCTCAAAGAATGCCTTCTCATTATTCAAAGCCTCCTCCAGAGAAAGTTTTTCCTGTATCTCCTTTTGCCCCCGACACTTGACAATCATGAAGCCTTTATTGAGAGCGTAAACCTGATTTCGAACGACGCTGATAACTTGGTTTTCCGCTCCTTTGTCAACCAAGTCCGGTTTAGTCAATATACCTGTTACGTGTAGAAGACGGCATGATTACACCAATTAGCTTAAAAGTGGAAAAATAAATATTCCTCGTCAATCAGTAAATCAGTGTTATACAAAGTTACAAGGTTCTCTTCCCCATAGATCGTCAATAAACAGATATCCCTCTGGGTGATTAAAGAGAATCTGCTGCCATTACCGTCTTTAAATAACTCAATGAAATAATTATTATATTATAATATAGTTAGTTTAAACGTCATGGATGCCCCTGTCCCTTCCACCAGCCCACCGTGAAAAGGCTGCTTAAACCAATCAACAACAATCAGCAACAGGAGGGCAGAGATAAGTTCACGGCCAGGGGTCGGCACCAACATTGCTCATGGTGGACATTTACTGGGGTCTATGGCGGACAATTCGATGATGTTCTATGGACCTTCACAAACGGACCTTGCCACGGACACTGGTGTCCTTGTACGGACACTTTGACTGTTCCCGTTCACCATATAATAAGGACTTAATGTGTTAGATTTAGCCAGGGTTGATTGCTCCAAAATTCTAGGCCAGACTAGGCCACTGACCAAACGTAGACTTCAGGAAATCATGCACTAAACTATTCTGCAAAAGCAGACAGTCACTGGAGCTCGGCGTTCTGGGTTATTTCCAGGTCAATGAGAAAGGGACAAGCTGTAGTATATATGATAAGAAACAGAGAACCATTTGCTATTACCTAACGTTCTTTCCCCGCTGGGATCCACCTGGCGCGCCATCTCAAGAGCTTCAGTTGTTGCAATGTCAACATTACTGGGAACCACAACCAGGCTAATGGTCTGTTGCTTCAGGATGTACTTGTGGATCATATTCTTGATCTACAAACAGAAAGAAGAATATATATATATATTTATTTTTTTTTAAAAACCTATAGCTTGAATTACTGTATCGTTTGTATGTCAACCACTTACATGTAATGTCACCAAGACTGTTTATCAACAGGATAGAAATATTTTAATCCGGGGGGGGCTTTAAATATGTTTTAGTCTGTAAATTCTATTACATGATTTTATTTAGTCTATAGAACTGTAATATTCTTTATTCCTCTTTTCCATTGCTAGTGTGTGACAGACTTCATTATATTAGACTTACAAGACATATAAATAATAGAACTTTAACGTAAAGTATGAAAGGGTTTCGAAAATCCATTCGACAAGTAGTGTCTCATTGTTACCAATGCTTAGAATGTCATAGATATTTCAGAAATGGATAACATTGGATATAGTTCAATGATTATTCATATATAGACTAGCAGACCTGTTGTCCAATGTCTTTGCGTTGATTAGACAAAGCAATCCGTGTGATTCCAGGCAGATCAATCAATGTTAAGTCAGGAACATTCGGAGCTTCGATTTCCAACGTTATTAGATCCTCACTGACGTCACTCCCGGTGCCAGCCATGCAATCTTGAGCTACAAAGAAAAACAGATTAGAGAACTTCAGAACCAGCAATTATTGGTGAACTGGTGGAACAAAAATGTCTCTCCAAGAAGAAGGGCTGAGTCGGCATTGTATAACGGGTGGTGTCATATTGGCAGACCCATTGAAATGTTCAAACTTGATGATGACACGTGGTTTAACAAAAAAAAAAAATGTTCTTTGTCAAGCGCTTAAAAAATGATATTTTCTTTAAGTAACTATTAACTAATAATGTTCTTGGCTTCCCACCATCTTTTACCTTTGCTTACTTCACCCTCCACTTCTCCAGAGTCAGCGAGCTCTTTCTCATGTTCCCCATATTTAATTTTTCCTCTCCAAGGACAGTCTTCTTGTGCCTTCTTAAGCTTCAGTTCCAGTGGGCATCGTGTAACAATCCCTGTACAGAATAGACAATATACAGCAGCAAGAATTAGAGACCGATAAGACACGGATATTGCACCTTCTTCATATTAAAAACAAATAAAAGATAGGGTTAATTTGGGGCATTTTTTCCCCAAAAAAATTCTGAGCTGGTCTATTTGGTATTTGACTTGTAAAATGAGGATGAGCATTGCCAACGTACTATATATATAAAAAAAATACCCCAAAGAAATTAAAATAATAAATTAACCCAATATTGGTTAAAATACCACAGTGAAAAAGTATATAAATGGTAATACCAATTTAAACAGTGCTAAATGAGCCCAAGTGAGAGTCTTCCACGGCATTTAAATGTCATATAAATACTCCATATATGGTGATAGAAAAATATTTTAATAAATAAATCAATAAAAAGTAAGATACAAATAAATAGAATCTATTTATTTTTTTCTTACTTTTTATTGATTTATGAAAATTAATACTGTGGCCAGAATGTGTTAGTCTAGAGCCCCCAGTGGACGTCTGTGGAATTGCAATCAAAGTGCATGTTCTTCAAATTAGATTAGCTGAGGAAGTAACTGGAACATTTGCTAGCGTTCTTCTTATAAATGGATTTACAGCAGATTGAAAAATGGGACTAAAGTGAACCAGAAGAATTGTGTAAAATTCTAATTTTGTATTATTAAGTGTTCACCTTAAAGAGGTATACTCACCACTGCCTCTGGGGAGAGTTACTCCAGATAGGGCTTCCAAAACAGAGCTTTTCCCTGAGCTCTGATCACCAATGACAGCAATAGCCGGTAAGGCCAGGTCTTTTTCAACCCCTAGAGCCCTCAGGGAGTCAATGAGGTCAATACACGGCCGGATCTTCTCCTCATACTGGCTGCACAAAATGTTATTCATTCTCTCTGTCTCTGTCAAGACGCAAGATGTGTCAAAGTGTATGAATATACGGCCACAAATACACAAAACTAAATTAAAAGCTCTTATAATCACAGCTCTCCCTTTATTCCATGTCTAAACAAGTGAGCGTCTAATTAGCAGAAAGAACAATTGTAATTGATAGCGAAGGTCATTTCCACAGCAGAAGCTCATTACAGCCGATGTGGTACAGCTAGAACACATAAAAGTGGCTAAAATGAAGCTGTCAGCATACATTGTATTGCACAAAAAACTAGATCTGTTTTTTGTGCAATACAATACAAAAAGAAATCCTTACCTACTGAACTTAACCCTTTCTGTCTTCAGATTATCAAACAGGGAAAAGAAAAAATGTCGGTGCGCTAAGCTAGTCTCAGGCTCAAATAATACAAATATGTAATACGAGGCCTACCAAACAGGTGTAAGCATGCAGCAAGAAACAGTGTATTGGCTGTACAATGTATACAAAAAACAAAAACTGTCTGCGCTTCTTACCCTAATAAAGTTGGCAACAAATATATAAACATAATATAAATGAGAGGTTTTGGTTATATGAATTGGCCAAAGCATAATTAAGCTCACCCGCCACGTCAAGGCACACTCTCAATAGGGTGAGAACCTACTCTCACTTCCTACATAGTGGACACACAAAGCAGTTTATACTGCTACCAAAACCTTATTAATGTGTTGGGGGAGGTGCAATTAAACCTCCTCCCCATTAACCCCTGGACAGCAAGCTGCAACCAGACTGATGAGGAGCCAACAACCTCAAATATGTGCAAACAGGGAAAAGAAAAAATGTCGGTGCGCTAAGCTAGTCTCAGGCTCAAATAATACAAATATGAATGTAGGAAGTGAGAGTAGGTTCTCACCCTATTGAGAGTGTGCCTTGACGTGGCGGGTGAGCTTAATTATGCTTTGGCCAATTCATATAACCAAAACCTCTCATTTATATTATGTTTATATATTTGTTGCCAACTTTATTAGGGTAAGAAGCGCAGACAGTTTTTGTTTTTTGTATACATTGTACAGCCAATACACTGTTTCTTGCAGCATGCTTACACCTGTTTGGTAGGCCTCGTATTACATATTTGTATTATTTGAGCCTGAGACTAGCTTAGCGCACCGACATTTTTTCTTTTCCCTGTTTGCACATATTTGAGGTTGTTGGCTCCTCATCAGTCTGGTTGCAGCTTGCTGTCCAGGGGTTAATGGGGAGGAGGTTTAATTGCACCTCCCCCAACACATTAATAAGGTTTTGGTAGCAGTATAAACTGCTTTGTGTGTCCACTATGTAGGAAGTGAGAGTAGGTTCTCACCCTATTGAGAGTGTGCCTTGACGTGGCGGGTGCGCTTAATTATGCTTTGGCCAATTCATATAACCAAAACCTCTCATTTATATTATGTTTATATATTTGTTGCCAACTTTATTAGGGTAAGAAGCGCAGACAGTTTTTGTTTTTCAGATTATCAGCAAGGAACAAGCGGTAGAATTAGGCGCTGAACAATAAGGTTATTTAGCCTTTCGTAGTTCTTTTGTAGCAGGCAGCAGAATATGGAAAGAAAGAAAAAACAATAATAAAACATATAACTTGTTATAAAATTAATATTTTTACCTATTCTTATACAAATGTATCTACAAGGTCTGTCACGATAGTGAGGCCTTATTGGTAAAATTCTTGTAAATGTGTGTTCGGTACTTGTCACACAGTTCTCCTTATAGGGGAAGCCCTATGCAAGAATATTTTTCTTCAGGAGCATAACCCCCAGCGCTGTATACACTAATAACCCCCCCCCCAGCGCTGTATACACTAATAACCCCCAGGGCTGTATACAGTAATAACCCCCAGCGCTGTATACACCAATAACCCCCCAGCGCTGTATACATTAATAACCCCCATCATTCTATACAGTAATATCCCCCAGCGCTGTATACAGTAATAACCCCCAGCGCTGTATACAGTGATGTAGGTTGGCAATGACAAAAACCTTGTTTTATCCCATTTTGTTCCAATAAACTCTCTTAACTGCACACCTGGAGACCCCCATTGTTAATATTTTGAGTGATTTTCCCTGCTCAAACACCGGTGGCGACTCTAGGAACAATATATAGGGGGGGCACATAAGATACCACAGTCAAAACTGGTGGGGCGCTAATAAGTTCCACCACTAAATCATGCCACTGAAAAAAACTAAATATATATATATATATAAATAAGATGCCAAAATACCGGAGTATTGCAGTATGCAGTGATACCTTTTTTATTTGTTTAACGTAATACTTAAAAGACGAGCTTTCAAAAGGTTTCCTCTCTTCCTCAGGTATTGCTTCAGATCTGAGAAAGAGATGAAAACTTTCGAAAGCATTTCCTTATAGCTTATAAGTGCAGAGACGGTGCAACCGGCTCTCGAGCTGCCTGGTTGTTGTGAGCAGTGCTGTAGTTGACTCCTTTTGCGCCCGAGGCAGGAATGGAATATTGTGCCCCATCCCCAGAGGTTATTTCATCTTCACTGCCCTCACACATACCAGCCCATAAACACACATATACACATACACTGGGCTTACACACACCTCCCCACACACACTGCCTTTACACACACACATATACACATACACTGCCCTCACACACATCTGCCCATACACGCTGCCTTTACACACACACATAGACATACACTGCCCTTACACACGACTGGTCGTACATGCTGCCTTTACAAACACCTGCCCATAAACACAAATATACACATATACTGCCCTTACACACCCATATACACAAATGCAAACTTATTATTTATGGCAATGTCAATTTAGTCTGAGACACCGGAGAATTAAATAAGAACCATGGGATTGCAGTCCCAAATCCCGCCGAGCTCTACCTCTGTCCCGAAAAGTATTATGGGGCAAAAACTAGAACTTTTTTTTTTTAAAGTAAAAAAAACAAAAACAAAAAAACTGTAAAAATTATTTTTAATCTGATACTTGTAATAAACAATCGTGGGAGTATCACCCAGATATTTTTTAGAGGGTTTCATTTGTACGTTGCCAACTCTAACACCCCGGTTGTCCTCATTTTCAGAGGAAGTATTTCTATGCATTCATTAGTAATTCATCCAACACACGATATCAGAGGGACCCTCCACCCCATCCAATCAGGTATTTAAAGGGTCAGCAAAGCCTCATAGCAAACCTTAGGTTAAAGAGCTGTATTGAAAGCAAAACCTTTTAAAACAAGCTAAGAATTAAACATAGTAAGATTGTAAGCTCTTTGTGCAAGTCCATCCTCACCTGTTCTTTGTGTCTAACTGTCTAATTGTTATGCTATTTACTACTTGTCATGTCCTGTTTACCCATTGTACAGCGCTACGGAATATGATGGTGCTATATAAAACAATAATTTTTATTATTATTAATAATAAACATGAAAATAAAAATAATGTGAAATATCTGACTTTTGAAGGAAAAAAACATCCTCACTTCCGACAGGTTTTTTTTTTTAAGTTGTATAACAAAATATATTTTTGAAGGTCATTAAATGGTTACATTTCAGGAAGCTTTTGCAATGTAACAACTTTAGACCCCTTGTTATCTAAGTTTCATTATTCTTAATATAATATAATATTATATATGACATATATTATTATTATTATATATTATTATTATCATTATTATTATTATTATTATTATTATTATTATTATATGTTATTCTGGATGACATCTCATAGAGATGGATGTGCTCACCTTCTCCGCTCAGCCTCCTCCACTATGACTGGGGTTTTTTCCAGGAGAGCCGAGAAAAAGCTTCTTCTCCTCCCGGTTCACCAGAAACGAAAGTGAAACTTATCTAAATGATGTGATGGGAAACGAAATCTTTGCAGAAGTTTAACCCTTGCATCTACATACTCTTGGTGGATCCTTATCATAGAAACATAGACGACAGAAAAGAACCATTCGGCCATCCAGTCTGCCCAACCTCTGAATACTTCCGTTAGTCTCTGGCCTCATCTTATGTCTAGCTTAGCCTTATGCCTATCCCGTGCTCGCTTAAACGCCTTCACTTTATTAACATCTACCACTTCTGCTGGAAGGCTGTTCAGTTGCCACAGCTCCGACCATTTTTCCAGTTTACCAAAATCATTTGCTTTTCTGGGTCTCGGGGGAAACTGCGGGTTGCGGGAGTGGCGTTGCGGCACGCTCTCCACTCCCAACGAAAAATAGCATGTGTCCCACGACGTCAGCGGGACCGCACACAGACTTCAGCGGGACCTCCGACCCGCATCCCGCAAGGGGGGGCTCCGGGTAGCCGGAGGCAGAAAGTTCCCAGGTATGGTCCTTATACATACTGCTTGGGATATATAGTGTGACACTATAAACCCCAGGGAGATGGTTTGTTTGGGCACAAGTGTTATACAATTCATGTATATGGGTCCCCAGGGTGGAGAAATTGGAGAGCAGGGTGGGCCAATGCTCCATTCCCCCTTCAACTGCCCTGGAGTACTTTACTTAGGATCCCTAAATTGAGTCACCTGCGTTCAAGCAGGGATACCAACCATACCATAATGGAAGCAAAAGCACCAACTGGGACTCTTAGATTTGATCACAGCGGGGGTAGAATAGGAAGAAGTGAGCTTCAGACTGCGCGACCCTGAGAATCTACCTCTTCACCCTGGGACTGTAAGGTTGGTACAGCATAACTCCCATCATTATATACCAAGCCTGAAGGTGATACAGAACATTAAACTGCCCCTTTAAACTCCCGTACTCCAGCACTTCACAGACGTTCCTTCATTCAAGAAAAGCAAACATATGTAGAACATACAAAAACTACACAAGTTTAATGGACCTTTCTCACTCTGAGGTCCTAACAAAGCAAACCTGTTTGGTGAGCGCGTCGGGTTTCGCTAACAATGCTCCCTGTGAACAAAGTAGAATTATGTAGAATACACCTTATTTTTATATGGTTGTTCAGAAAACACCAGTGAGCAAGCAAAACACTTTTCTTTTATTTCTTATGGGATTCATATTCGACTGCAGGATATAACTGAACGGCACTATCATGAAACAAAACATGGGATCAAAGAAAACAAATTAAATGACCCCGGGTCAAAAGTCTTCATACCCTTAGTTCTTAATCCTGTGTATTGCCCCCTTTAGCATCAATGGCAGCGTGCAATCTTTTGGAATAGTTGTCTATGAGACCCCAAATTCTGGTAGGTGGTAAAACTGCCCATTCGTCACGGAAAGATGGCTCCAGGTCATGCAAACTCTTTGGTCATCTTGCATGAACCGCACATTTGAGATCTCCCCAGAGCTTCTCGATGATATTAAGATCAGGACACTGTGATGGCCACTCCAGAACCTTCACCTTTTTTTTTTGCTGTAAGCGCTGGAGGGTCAACTTGGCCTTATGCTTAGGGTCGTTGTCGTGCTGGAAAGTCCAAGGGCGTCCCATGCGCAGCTTTCGTGCGTTTCAGAATTGTCTGCCAGTATTTTCTGTTAACACGCTGCATTCATCTTGCCATCGATTTTCACGAGATTCCCTTGGCCTTTAGAGCTCAAACACCCCCAAAACATCCGTGAGCCACCTCCATGCTGGGGATGGTATTCTTTTCGGTATAGTCCTTGTTGACCGCTCTCCAAAGATAGCGCTCATGGTTGTGACCATAAAGCTCTATTTTGGTCTTGTCACTCCAAATTACGCTGTGCCGGAAGCTGTGAGTCGTGTCAAGGTGTTGTCGCGCATATTGTAACTGGGCTTTTTTGTGGCATTGGCGCAGCAAAGGCTTCTTTCTGGCAACTCGGCCATGCGGCTCATTTCTGTTCAGGTATCGTCGCATTGCGCTCCTTGAGCAGCCTGTATTTCTCCCGGGGTTACCTGTGGGCTTTTCTTTGCATCCCAAACAATTATTCTGCCAGTTGTGGTTGAAACCTTTCTTGGTCTACCTGCCCTTGGTTTGGTATCAAGAGATCCCTGAATTTTCCACTTCTTAATAAGCGATTGATTATTAAAGTTCCATTACCGTGTTCCGCAGGTCTTTTGACACTTCTTTTCTGCTCCCCATGGCTCAGTGCGTCCGCGTGAGAGCCAACAAACGCATTGACTATTTATACACAGACACTAATTGCAATTGAAAATAACTTTTAAATTAACCTTTAATTCCCATTTTAACCTGCGTGTGTCACCTTGTGTGCCTGTAACACGTCCAAACATTCAAGGGTACGGAAACTTTTGATCAGAGCCATTTGGGTGATTTCTCTCATCATTATCATTTGAAAAGTGTGATAATGAATGGCTTCATACGACCACTAGCCTTAAAAAAAAAATTATTTTTTCATCATCAGTCATATTTTCAAAATCAATGCCAACATTTCACAATTTCTGCAAACTTTTGAGCCCAACTGTGTACTAGACTCGGGCGCCGGCCAACTCTTCGTGTTTGTCTTCGTGGGGGAAACATTTTTTGTATTGCACAATTGCAGGATTTTATCAATGCCATCAACCAATGAAGTACACCTTCATTGGTGCTCTTCCTTGGTTGAGCCCCTGATGAGCCCCCAGCCGGCGACCAATAGAGTCATTCTATTGCTCACCATAATATATGGTGATAAGGAGTCAGTGTGCATGTCTAGTAGATTAGGCTAAAAAATAAAAACAGCTAGAACACATGACAAATACCCACCTGTGAAAATACTGAGTTATGTAAACATCAGAACCATTTAAAAAAAAAAAAAAAAAAAGAAAACAATACATTACTTTTGAAAACGTATTTTTAATGTAATAAAACTTTTACGTGGGAGATCCCTTAAAGGGGAACATCTTTCATACGCATTTTTTTGTAGGGGTGGAATCGATACAAAGGTGACAATTATCGTTAAAGCAACATAAACGTCCTTATAGATTGTAAGCTCTCAAGAACAGAGCCCTCTTCTCCTTCTGTACTGGTATGTGTTACGTAAAGGAAAGTCATAGTTAACTTGGATATTAATTTATTTTTTTTATATTTTTCTGTGTTGGCCAAAAGATAAAAAAGTATCAACTTCTTACATGTATCCCTTTACATTAAAAAAATATATATATATTTTTTTTTTTAACATATAGCAGAATTTTTTTTATTATTAATAGCCCTTTGTGCCGGTATCAAAATGTAAAAGCCTTTAAATAGTAAACATTTGTATCGGTTAAATTTTTTTTTAAAAAATCCCTGCCTCCATACTATAATGTATACCCCTGCAATGCCTATGGTATACAGCAGGGGCGTCCAACCTGAGGCCCTCCAGCTGCTGCAGGACTACATCTCCCATAATGCTCTTTCAGCTAAGGGGCTGGCTGGGGAGGCTGGAGGGCCGCAGGTTGGATGCCCCTGGTATACAGGTTCTTGGGTTCATATTGAGCTAGCAAGGTTTCTTGCTGCAAGTTATTACCAGACATGTACAAGGTAGCTGTTATCATATAACTTACTTTTATTTGAGCAAAATTGCTACCTTTTTATTTAAAAGCTCCATAAAAAAATGAACCGCTTTAAACATGCGTCGTGACATGGAGAGAGATGTCACAAATATATTTTGCGGGGGGGGGGGGAGCCTTTACCCAGCATAAGTATGCTGTATCATTTTTACATTGTCAGACATATAAACATATAATAGTTATATACTGTGAGTATATTATATATATATATATATATATATATAATATATACACATTCACACATCTACACATATACACACACACACAATTTAATAAGTAAATGGCTCAGGGTCTGTGTGCATGGAAGTCTTCCTCCTCCTGTGCCATCGTGAAAGAAAAGTCTCTTCGGTTTATAGTAATAAATCCCAGTACCCTCAGCCACAGTCTGTTCAGTTTTATAACTTAGAATTCCTTCTTCTCCTGTAGTTGAAGTTTTGTGACCAAAGACAGACCACATAAGAAGCGCTCCATTTACTGTTTTGGAATGCAGCCATCAATCTGGATCTCCGCCGGCCAGCCGCTGTATCTGTTCTTCGTTTCATGTGAATGGTTGATCTACAAAAAAAAAACAACTCATGTATTATAAATATATATATATGTATATACAATAAGAGGACATAGTCTTAAATTAGAGGGGCAAAAGTTTCAAATTAATATCAAGAAATATTACTTTACTGAGAGGGTAGTGAATGCATGGAACAGCCTTGAAGCAGAAGTGTAAGATGTTAATACAGTGAGGGAGTTTAAGCAAGCATGGGATAGGCATAAGGTTAAGCTAGATATAGGATAAGGCCAGGGACTAAGGAAATAATTCAGAAATTGGTCAGACTGGATGGGCCGAATGGTTCTTATCTGCTGACACGTTCTATCTTTCTAGCTGTAACATAATTACAAAAGGGTTTCTATAACAATCAATTAACGTTTTAAACTTAAACTTGGATCAGCGAACACAGCATGCCATTGGAACACAGGAGTGATGGGAGTGACAAAAGGCCATTGGAACACAGGAGTGATGGGAGTGATAAAGGGCCATTGGAACACAGGAGTGATGGGAGTGACAAAAGGCCATTGGAACACAGGAGTGATGGGAGTGACAAAAGACCATTGGGACACAGGAGTGATGGGAGTGACAAAAGGCCATTGGAACACAGGAGTGATGGGAGTGATAAAGGGCCATTGGAACACAGGAGTGATGGGAGTGACAAAAGGCCATTGGAACACGGGAGTGGTGGGAGTGATAAAGGGCCATTGGAACACAGGAGTGATGGGAGTGATAAAGGGCCATTGGAACACAGGAGTGATGGGAGTGATAAAGGGCCATTGGAACACAGGAGTGATGGGAGTGATAAAGGGCCTCTGTACGCCTATGAAGAGATCTCATTATAAATTAGCTGTTTCCAGCTACAATAGTCATTTACAACATTAACCCCGTCTGGAACTAAATCTGAGATCTCCCATATGTAGAGTGCAAAAAATATTTTAGAAACACCACTAGAGGGCAGTAATAAACAGACTATAATTCCTCTGTTCAGCAAACCACGATGATGAACAGAATATTAACACGTGTTTTGGGTAATAATATCGGGGTATGTCTTAATTATTATGTAGTTGATTACACTGGCTAAACCGCTTGCTAATAATACAACCGATTGTCCCATTTATTAATTTCTCCCAACATTTCCAGGGGCCAAAGAGGGACACGTTGGTCAGAGGTTTATAGACTGTGTCCCAGTCACCTAGTCTTAAGACATATTAAAGTCATGCGCTTCTTCATGTCCATGAATATACTTCTGGATAAGCCCAATACAGCCAATCGGCACGGCAGTATCCCCATGTCCTATTGGCTATTTCCAATCTAAAGCATCAATACCCTCAGTTGAGCCATGGACATATACACTGGGTGTCGCGACGATTATTTTTGGAAACTGTTCCGTGGGAGAGATAGGAAGATGTGTGAGCCTGTAAAGCACCAGAATAATCGTACCTTTTCTTTTTCCAAGTTTTCGGGCAATTGTGCGCCTTTTGCAGCCAGAAATGTCCACGCCGACCTGAACTTTATATTACGAACCTCTCTACTTCCAAGACTTTCAAAGAGTTTCTTTGCATCTTCAGATAACCTGCAACAAAAACCAAAGTCTTAAAAATCAGCAGCAGGAACAATGCAGTGATCACTAAGGGCACCTAAAGGAGGCTTTGGGTTTCTGTCTAGGATGAGCCTCATGTTGGAGAATGAGGTCTTCTGTAAAGAGCGCGAAAAGTTCATTTATATGTCAGGCGACGGATACATTGCGGGATGCCAAGGGATGAACCAAACTGGTTTTACTTACCGCTTCCAGCCTACGTTAATAGCCTCTGACTCCTAATACACAATGTGCTTAGTTTAAGGAACATAGGCGAGGGCCAGATAGCTGGCAATCCTTTCCTGGAAAACGCTTGCATTTCTCTGCAGCTTTTTACATAATGTCACAGATACATAATCAATCGACACTACCATTCTTAACACTTTAAAAGTTTGGGGTCACTTAGAAACGTCCTTGTTTTTGACAGGAAGGCACATTCTGTCAGTTAAACCAGCGTGAAATAGATCAGAAATCCAGCGCAGACGGGGTTAATGTTGTAAATGAGTATTGTAGCTGGAAACTGCTGATTTTTAATGGAATCTCTTCATAGGCGTACAGAGGCCCTTTATCACTCCCATCACTCCTGTGTTCCTCCCATCACTCTTGTGTTCCAATGGCACGTTGTGTTCGCTGATCCAAGTTTAAGTTTAAAAGGCTGATTGATGGTTAGAAAACCCTTTTTGTAATTCTGTTACTGCCCGAAATATCCTTGTTTTCCCATCAAAACAGCTGAGTGACCCCAAACTTTTGAATGATAGTGTATGTATTTCTGTAAGTGAACTGGAGGTTCTTAAGATCTCCCAAACCATTAGTAGATGTTATAAGAATAAAGGGGAACTTTTAACTTCCAATAAGTCCCAAACCCAGGTGTGATTCCCCGCTAGCAGGGCAAGTGAGTGAATCTATTCCTTAACATTCTGAATATCATTGTTCCACAAACTTTTGAAGACAAAAGACACAATAAACCCTGAATCACTTACAGTCTTTTCCCAATAGGAAATTGCTATCACTGACCGCATTCTGCTTTGTGAGAGACATAATCGTGAAGTGGTCCTAAATGTCGGTGAATCATAACCAGGGGTAGAACGCACACGCTTCTCAACATCCTTCATGTCTTGTTCTTTTTTTGCAGTTTTTTTTAAACAAGAAAGGCTGATCGGGTCCAACCATCCATTAATCGAACCCAAGACTACGGCCAGAAATTCTCGTATAAGAGAAACCAAGCAGAAATGTGACCGGTAACTGGAATCTCTTGGACAATCTTGGGTTTGAGGGACTATGGGTGGCACAGAAGATCCAGCTATGGCTTCCATCGTAGGATACGCTTAAGGAAAGATTTTATATCTCACGGTACGGCAATACCCCATTCCATATTCCATTCCTTGGTTCTTCACAAAACATACTATTGAGCTTCTTTGTAATGTTTGCGATAGATAGATAGATAGATAGATAGATAGATAGATAGATAGATAGACAGACAGATACACATATCGATAGATAGATAGATAGATAGATAGATAGATAGATAGATAGATAGATAATGGATAGATAGATAGATAGATGGATAGATAGATAGATAGATGGATAGATGGATAGATAGATAGATAGATAGATAGATAGATAGATAGATAGATAGATATAGATATTAGTCTTTCTTACTTTGTAGATGCATCATCATGGCTGGAGATCATAAGAAGTGACCCTCCTGGTATATTTTTAATGAAATCAATCATTGCTGGCGAATAATCTGCGGATGAATAACAGAATGAACGCGTTGGGCACTGGTTTCCGATGTTGGTAAAAAGAATCCCACCATACAGATGATTTGCTACATAGTTTCCTCCTTTCCAAACGTGGGCCGGTTGCACCTTCACCCCGGACAGCCCTGTAGTTATGCAGCTAGCGACGGTCAGAAGCCACTTTTATGATGGCGACAGGGATTACATGTTCCGCATTTGTTTGGGTATGTGTTTTTGGAAGAATACTCACCTCCTTCGTACATATCGAAAGTTTTTATATCTATCGGTTTCCAAGTTTCATCTACAAAAGAACACAGAACCAAATTATTAGCCTCTACCACTTCTGATAGAAGGTTGTTCCACTTATCTACCACCAACTCATTAAGTAAAAACACGCAAAAAAAGAATATCACTCTCCCTAAAACAATTCTGGTTTTACCAACATCTCTATCTTTATTATATATATTTATATATATATATATATATATTATTTTTTTTTTAAAAAAAAGGTCTTACGGTTAACAGCAACGATGTTTATTCCTCTGTCGCCAGATTTCGTTGGTCCACCTAACAAGCTGAAATGGAAACACCAGAGTTACGCCCAGAAATCATTAACTGATGACGTATAACTTGGTCATGTATGTTATCCACCCCATGCCTGGATAGCCGTGGGCAGCATATACTTCTATAGAGTGTATTAGAGGCAACCAGGCCATGTTTTTGTCTTATGAAGAATATGGCGGGGGAAACACGTAGCAAACCATGCTGTGGCGGGGGAAGGGTAAACGAGTCGGGACCCAGTTTGTGGTTATATGCGTGGGACCACCCACCGTGCGGTGCCCACCCTTAACGCATCACAAGGTGGCCTAGTGGCGTCACCAAGGCTGGTGTCACCCAGAGCGGGTAATCATGGCGTCATCAATATGGACCTCCTCCCGTAAGAATAGTTAACAATGTCCTCCTATAAATAAGTCCATTTAAAACTCACTAGCGCCTTGACAATAATATGAATCAAAATGTAGTTTGCTCTTACAGTTCATCATCCAGACAGATTTCGGGCAAAAAGGTTTTTCCTCCCCCACTCCGGATGCGATAAGGCAGCTCGTTAGGAGAGCAGACTGTCCATATTCCACATTTCTGTTTCTTAGGGGCAGGAGCTGTAGAGAGAAATCTTTTATTTCAATCAATTTTTAGATTTTTTAATGATTTTTTTTTTTTAAAAAAATCCTTAGGAAAGGGAGATATAGAACACAAAATCCTGTGTACGTGAAAATGGGAAAAAGAGGCGTTGGGTTTATACGTCTAGTTCTAGCTTTTTAAATCACCTTTACAGCGCTTCTTAATTCTTTTGGGATAGACGTGAAGCCCAGGAAGACTCAGCACCGAATGACATTTGAGGTCTTGAATCGTGAAATTAAATAAAATATCATTTTTCTAAAACAGAACAGATTCAACCGATTTGGTGAGAACCTGGCGAGCAGGAACCGCAGCCACCTACCTTTCAAAACCGGCTTTAGTCCTATTTTCTGCATGTTTCCGATGGCCACCTGTATGGAGTCCTCAGGTAAGAGTTCTGCAAACAGGTAGCCCAGGTACCAGGCACATACCGAGGCACAAAGCAGGCCTAGTACCTTCAGAGAATCTACAAGGAAAAGAAAGATTGGATTACGCAACCTATCCCCAACGCAGATGGCTCTACTTCAAGTACAATAGTTGATCAATACATAGTAATCGTGTAAATGTATAAAGAAGAATAATGAATGTGATAAATGCTTTGTCACGCGTGGTCGGACTTGCATGACTTGTATGACTCATGCCTAGCTGGTGTAGTAAAAATTAGTAATTATAATAAAAAAAAAAAAATAAAAAAAAAATATATATATATATATTGTGGCAAAGTTAGAGAGGCTTTCTATGTCAGTAGCAGGTTGGAGCGCTTTCTATTCCCAGCATGAAAGTGTTAATAGATGGAAGTCTTTATTGGCGATGTTAATGTATTTGACGTAGGCTAAACCTACACATCAAATATTAACAGAGAATAATTCCAACCCAACATTCCCCGAGAAGCGTTGCTCTATATGAATCACGGGGAAGCGGTCGCCCCCGGGGCAGCGCTGCGGACATATCAAAGAGGGGCGTTAGTGGATGAAGAACGCGAGCGCTCGACTCTACCGATAAATACATTTCAAAAGCAATTTAGAAATGTAGCCAATTAAAAATATTTATATACATATTTTGGATCAAAGAGATGGTCAGATAAGATCTCGGAGACTACAATTCCCATGACTCACAGCCAGAAAAAGAATGAGGGTTATCAGAGCTGCAACCCATGAAAGCCAGTGCATCAGAGGTGCTAAAATGGGGTCATATAGGTGGAAATGCGTATTTCTCCCCAAGTTGTGTTCCTTTAGTACAATTATGGCACCGGACCCATTCTTAAGCATAGCTACCCCCTGCGATACATTGCGCTTGCCCCCAACACGCATCAAAAGAGGGGATGGGACAGGACTACCCGTCCTCCTTATCCCAAGTACCACCTGGCGCCGTTTAGCTGCAGAGGGCCGCAGGAAGAGCAGAGGGATCTCCCCAACTGACCGACGTATGTACAATTACATATAGAAGACATATTTACTAAGGGTTAAATATTATGTATCTGATCATATATGATGCCCCCTACAGTATGTGGGATGTATAACTGAGTTGATGATTCTCTTCTGTGAGTTTAAACATCCCAGCAGGGGGCAGCACTTTACACGCATATACGTCATGGATAATGGCTGATGCGTAGAGTTCTGGAAACGCCATCTCCATTAAGAGGAGGGCCACTGAATGGTTAGCAGGTTAGTGGTCATAATCGAACTCTAGAGGGTCAGAGGCTTACAGTTTTACTTTACTCAGAGGTCAAATAAATCAAATGGAACGGCAACTCAAACCACGTATTTACTGATTAGTAACTGAACGGCGGGTAATCATCTTTCCAAGGTTACTCAAGCTCAAAACGTGGAGCGCCCACTTCAACTGCCAAGCCGGCACCCCTTAGATAAGACAGTCAAGCAATACATTATTAAATCCATGTAATACGGTAATTCCTTTATTAGGGATCATAGTCCCGTAATAAAAATATATAGTATCAAGCGGTGAACAAAAAAATAATAACAAAAAACGTACCAGCCGCTACAACAGAGAGCCTGGATAACGCGTTTCGCACCAAAGGTGCTTTCTAAAAAAGCTGGCTTCTCTATACAGGCCTCCCGTAAAATAGACCTACCAATTAAAACAATTAAGAACGCATGATGAATGTAACAACCTTAAGCTTTCAACAGACTATGTAGTAGAGGCAAAATAAGGGGAACAGCCTCCCAGCAGATGTGGTAGAGGCTAACACAGTAAGGGAATTGCATGGGATAGGCATACGGCTCCTAAATCTAAGACGAGACCAACGAGTGATTAAGGTCTTGAGTCTTTACAGCAGGAAAAACGGGCGACTAGACGAGGGCCGAATGGGGCCGATCTGCCGGCGAACCCTAGGTCTGTATGGGGTTCCTAATGGGGAATATTTATTATGCTTTTCTTTTTTTTCTAGGTTTTTAGGTTTTTTTCTAGTGGGACAAGTCTGCAAAATGATCTCCATGACCAACCAAAGGCAAACCAAGAGACAAAGAACTGGAGTAGGTTGGAGAAGTTAGAATGGAGTTTATCCAAACAGGAATTGCAACCGGACTTACGAGTTTAATCACCGGCTGTTCTTATGTTAATGATGCGGGTTAAATGATGTCACACTCGCAAAACGCATAATTAACAGACTTAACACTAATAAAAGCAGACAGAGCTTCCGACTCCCGCGTCTCGATCCTGATTAATGCTCCCGATACATTGTATTTAACACAATGGCTGCTCATGCTTGACATACTTTCATGTCATGTAAAAGGATCTCAAGCTCACCATAAACGTCTCCAGAATGCAACGGCCGGATCAAAATATAGATCTAAGCGCACCATCCGGCCCACTTAGAGGCTCTGTTCCACCACTGGACCATGGATGACCACTGATGGTGGGAAGAAGTTCCATTTGCCCATGCTGAGAAGATCAGGCGTTCCATAGGAAGCACACGTTGCGTAATTTAAAGGGCTTCACCTAGGCGTCCTACGTGGCTGCTTTCAGATTGAACACCAAAAAATAAAACGTTATACAAGCCTCCGAGATTTCTGTAAACCCGAGAAAAACATGAACGGAAGCTCAAACGCCACAACAGCCGATTGCTCGGTCCCTTATTAGACAGTAATTTCCCCTAAATGGGACAAACAGCGCTATAAATTTATGTAACCGAGTTTGGCATTTAGAGGATCTTTTATTTACCGATTCCCTGCTGTTTCTACAAACGTTATTGTGGTTTTTAGGGCTATAGAACCCTGTGAGACCCTCATACCCAGCAAACATTCCGAGCTCCTAGAAAAGAAGGGCATCAGGGAGGAAAGAGGGGCATCAGGGGAGGAAAAAGGGGTACATAGGGAAACAGAGACTGCCCTTCCTAAAGTGGGACACTTGGGATGTGTGTTCTATCTCTCCAACTAGAGAAGACTTTCTCTCAATACTCCCAGGAGTCGTATAGCTTGGTCGCCTTAGTAATTGTAGTCCGCATTCCGCATACATGCTGCCTGAGAGTTACTTCAGTACGTTTCTATTTTATTAGCGCTAAACAGGTCTCATAGCCCACACTGACTATTGGTCAGAAGTGCAAAATTTGCATATTTAATCAGTTTCCTATAAGCAGCAATTTATAGATTGCAGTATCATCGTGTACTGATCTTACACGCGGTATATCCTGCCGGCTCGTACATACATCCTATACACATCCTGTACATAATCACTGCGCACTGATCTTACACGCGGTATATCCTGCCGGCTCGTACATACATCCTATACACGTCCTGTACATTATCACCACGCACTGATCTTATACGCGGTATATCCAGCTGACTCGTACATACATCCTATACACATCCTGTACATTATCACCACGCACTGATCTTACACGCGGTATATCCTGCCGGCTCGTACATACATCCTATACACATCCTGTACATTATCACTGCGCACTGATCTTACACGAGGTATATCCTGCCGGCTCGTACATACATCCTATACACGTCCTGTACATTATCACTGCGCACTGATCTTACACGAGGTATATCCTGCCGGCTCGTACATACATCCTATACACATCCTGTACATTATCACTGCGCACTGATCTTACACGCGGTATATCCTGCCGGCTCGTACATACATCCTATACACATCCTGTACATTATCACTACGCACTGATCTTACACGCGGTATATCCTGCCGGCTCCTACATACATCCTATACACGTCCCGTACATTATCACTACGCACTGATCTTACACGCGGTATATCCTGCCGGCTCGTACATACATCCCATATATACGTCCTGTACATTATCACTACGCACTGATCTTACACACGGTATATTCTGCCGGCTCGTACATACATCCTATACACGTCCTGTACATTATCACTACGCACTGATCTTACACGCGGTATACCCTGCCAGCTCGTACATACATCCCATATATACGTCCTGTACATTATCACTACGCACTGATCTTACACGCGGTATATCCTGCCGGCTCGTACATACATCCCATATATACGTCCTGTACATTATCACTGCGCACTGATCTTACACGCGGTATATCCTGCCGGCTCGTACATACATCCTATACTCGTATTTGCATAGAGGCAGAACTATATATTTTTGGAGGCTTCAGTATCCACCAATCATTGGTCGGAGACGGGCAGAGGAAAAGGAATGTTGTGTCCTCACCCAAACCAATCAGCTTTCTGCTTCTATAATGTTCCTGATTTCCTTTACATACAAACTAATAGACTTGTGAATTTGTTTTCTCACAAACTTTATTTTTAACGAAAATTGCCTGTTTTGTGCTTTCGAATTGCAAAAGTTCAGAAAATGCATCGTGATTCGTCCGTTCGTTGCTACGTGTAGCCGCCATTACATGATGAGGTAAAGTGGGAGGGGCTGTGTGTGTGGGAGGGTACATTTCAATGACTGATCAATGACTGGTAGAAGAAGACAGAAAACGAGGAGTGGTCTCATTGATGGTTATGACTTTGATTGATGGGCCCAACCACCTGTGGGAATTTTTCCTTAATTTTTTCTCTCTGACCAATCAGCATTTACAAGGGGAGGGGCAAGCATTAGATATATAAGTGTGGGGAAGCCATTTTAACGTGTCAGTAGCAGCAGTTACAGACTGGTGGGGGTTGGAGTGTGAGACAGTGACAGCTTAGCAGAGGCTGAGATTGATGCTCATTACTCATATACAATACTGCGACTTAATGAATAGTTTATTTTGGTTTTTTTGTGGTGGATTGGAAGCTGTAGTGACTGCTGTAGCGATTACAGGGAGTGCGGCAGACATTTTTCCGCTCAGTGGAGTTTAGTTTACGCCAAACCTGTAATTTGTGTACAAGTTGATTTTTTTTTATTATCATATCCTCTGTTATTCCTCATTGATAAATAAATATTGGTGACAAACCCAGGCATTATAAATATGTATAATATATAATATTGGTGGAATTCAGTCCTGCTCCGGAGTGGCGGGTCACTGGATTTTCAGATGTTTTTCGTTGTTTACAGAATTTTCTTTCCTTTTCAGGCTTCACCTCCTTTCTTCAGCGACGGCTTAAACCTCCCAAGTGTGACAGTGACCATTGTCTTGGTTGTGAGCTGGTTGTGCAACAACTCATGTCAGCTTGTCATATTAATTGAATTCAGTTGCACTATTAATAAATTAGTTGTCTATCGCAAAAAGTTGGCAGGGGTGTTATGGTTCCAGCCCCCCCCCCCTTCACTATTCATTATGAAAGGCCGACACAGGCAGGTTTCTCCAGCGAGAAATGTATAATGTATCATTTAATAGGTGAGAAGACTTAGGACAGGGGTGTCCAACCTGTGTCCCTCCAGCTGCTGCAGGACTACATCTCCCATAATGCTCTTTCAGCTAAGGGGCTGGCTGAGGAGGATGTGAGATGTAGTCCTGCAGCAGCTGGAGGGCCGCAGGTTGGATGCTCCTGATTTAGGAGAAGACAACACAAGATCTTCTTGCAGCAGAAGCTCGCTAGGGTCCTTCATAATGTACAGGGAAGTCTAGGAGTGGAAACAAAACTCTCCTGCAAGCTCTTCTTTTAGGGAATAGACCCCAACGAGCAGTAAATAAGATTATTTCAATTCTCCGGAACCTTTTGTGAAACAAACCTTTCTGAATTTTGAGAGGCTCTGCAGCAGCTCAGGTGTATTAGAGTCCTCAGCAGCAACGAGAAGACGAGTGCAAATTATGGGATTTTAACAGATTAGCTTCCTGGTTTCTCAGCAATTCAAAAGCCACAATCGCGTATGCAACACTAAAGTGGGATATTCAGAGCCTCTGTCAATATATAACACCTGTGGTTAAGACGGGATTGTCATAACCACACTATTGGAAATAGGTTAGATTACGACCAGAATCCCAGGATTATCCAAGCACTTGACCAAAAAGCAAAAAGGAAGGAACTTGTATTCTTTAGCCATATGTACAAAGTGAAACTCGGGTGCAAAATTTAGAAGTAGTTCTATCACGGTCGCAAATACGAGATTGATCCAATCAGCAGTAACATTCCATTGGTTGCCATGGTGATGAGACCACTTTTCAAACTTTCATACAGATCATTTTCTATGCATAACGTCCATATCATCCAAATTTAGTATTTAATAACATATATATATATATATATAATAAAACTGCTTGGAAATAGGAAGACCCATCTAGTAGCCCCAAAGCCTAAATTAAATGCCACCAAGTACCCCAAACCCCACGCATAAGGAACTTTAAAAAGGGGTTACTTACTTGCGGAGAGGAACCTGTAATTGACCATGGTGAAGGTGGGTTTTCTCCTTATTTACAGACAGGGATGTGCCCTATTCCCTGCCGGACCCCCGACGTGGCGTGGAAAGGGACAGTGGAGCGGGGATTGGTCTGTGAGGAGCTGCACCGGCAGCTGAATGGGTATTCTGGTCAACGCATGCTCGGGTAAAGCCGTCACTAGGGATCGCTTTCCACGCCCTAGAGTGACAGGTGTGACCACTTTGCTTTAGACATAGTGACAAAAGGGCTGTGGCATCAGTCACGCAGATAAGAATCAGACTTGGGACAGGCTGCAGAGGCAGGTTGAACAAGTCACGCCTCGACACGCTAAACAGAAACCAGCCGGGCCTGTTTCCCCGGGTTTATTAATTAACAAAGTAAAGAAAGCCTTATGAACCTGACTGTATTTAGGGCATTCTACTTGTGCAACTGAAGAGAATTGTTCTATAAATATATAATGTTTCCGTTATAAGTGAAAGAAACTAGCCGGTATGATTTAGCCATACATGCGCACACACACATACTTATACTCATATTGGACCCATGTTGTCTGACCATTTTCCCTGATGTAAGTACTCCGACCTTAATGCGTCATTGGTCTCGTCTTAGAGTCAGATATGCATATCCCGTGCATGTTTACATTCCCTCTGTACATTAGCCTCTACCACTTCACCTAGAAGGCTGCTCCACATATCTACCACCCTTTCACTAAAGTAAAATTTATTCCACCTAGGTTTTAGATTATGGCTTCTTTGAGATAAACGTCCCTCCTGTACTTTGTTAAATCGATTGATCGCCTCACCTTCCCTTTCTATAAGTCTGTATTATAATGAGATGTATAAGGCGTTACGTCCTGTTTACCTATTGAGCCACGCTAGGGAATATGATGTCGTTATATAAAACAATAAGTATCAACATTTTTTATAACCCCCTTTCTACAATTAATATTTTGTTAATGTACCCAGTTAATGGAACAGTTTACTCTCCCTGAGTTTAATACATATTAAAATGTGTGTTCTGTATTATGCATTAAATAAAGCACTTATACGTAGTAGAAACTGCAGCTTTGCAGCTGCCCTCCTCCTCTGTGGCCCGATGATACCATTGATTGGCTGCTTGAAGAGGCCAATCAGTGGCAGGGAAGCACTCCCTTTGGAACAGGCAAGCTTTCCGAACACACACGCGGGGGGCTGAACAGACCCCCGCCTGCAGTGTGCCAATGCTGGGGCTGACTGAAGGTAAGTATATCGCATACAGGGAGATGTGTTTTGCTGAACATGTCGCCTGCACAGAATATAGCTGAGGAACAGGCAAAAAGGGGCAAATAGTGGGATTTTGTATAATCTTACTACTTATATTTTCAAGGGGGACACCACAAAAATGCAAAGGGACCACACAGCTATGGTCATAGACGACAAAGGAAGGGATTCTTTACAGTGAGGACAATAAAGGTATGGAATTCACTTCCAAGGGAGGTGGTGTTATCCAACACATTAGAAACCTTCAAAAGGGGCCTCGATATTTTCTTAGAAAGGCACAATATACAGGGATATAAATAGAATAACATTAATATTTTAGAGCTTCTTGATCCAAGGAGAAATCCGATTGCCTCTTGGAGTCAAGAAGGAATTTTTTCCCCTGGTGGCAGAATTCGAAGTAGCTTAATTAGGGTTTTTTTTTCCTTCTTTTGGATCAAGAATAGGAAGGTTAGGTAGAAGGGTTGAACTTGATGGACTTAGGTCTTTTTTCAACCTTGTGAACTATCTAACTATGTATGTATTAAAGCACACATGATGGCGAGAGTGTCCCTTTAAAGGAACCATTTGGTCCTCTACTGTAAAAATTAGTGATCTGAAGCTATTTTCATACCTCTTGGAATGGTGCGGAGGCAACAGAAGTCAATTTCCAAGCCTTTAGGACAGCCATTCATCTTTAGGCAGGTATAGTGGTATTAAGATCCACTTGTAATGCCCAATCTGCCTTCCTTCATTTATATTGTGGTTAGCCCACAAAAAACAGGCAGGAGGAGATCTGGGGGGGGGCAGTTACGGACAGAACCCACGAAGGATCACCTGCCCTGTGAAAAGTGAGAGCCATGTTCAAAATGTAGTGTTTATCAAAGTAGAACATATGAATTGTATGTCAGGGAGTGTTCTGCAAGCTGTATGGTAGTTCACTTTTTTGTGAGCCGTCAGTTCTCTTTTTCCTGTAATCATCACTATTTGTTTTTACGATGGTACCGGTTTGATCTCATTGATATCTTTAAATTTCTGCCTTGTATAAACACAATGGGCCGCAGGAATTCTATGTATTTTTTATTTTGACACAAGTGCTGTTTTTTTGCAAAAGATACAGGATTTATCTTTCGATTTTTCATTCAGGCGTAGGATGACCATCAGAAAAATGTGAAGGAATGAAAGGGATTTTGAAGCACAACGATGACAAATTATGATAGCAGTCAATACAACCGCTTAACCATTACCCAGCCAAACTACTTGTTTTAAAGAACACCATTCGGAGGTGATTTTTGTTATAGATTTACTCAGAACCCCAAATCCCCTGCCGTTCAAAAGTTTGGGGTCACTTAGAACTTACTAGACTTGGGCACCAGGGGGCTCTTCGTGTTCGTCTTCGTGCTCGTCTTCGGGGGAAAAAAAATCTTTGTATTCCGCGAATATTTGCCCGTTCCCGTCTTCTCTTCGGGCGAATATTCATATTCATGTTAGTTTGTTCTTCGTTTTTTCCGGTTAAGGGGTTAATACAGGGTTAACGCAGCTCTGGCGCCAGGAGTTTAAATGTACGTATGAGCAACTCTATTGGTCGTCAGTAGGGGGGCTCATCTGCCATTGGTTGATGGCAGACGAGCCCCCTGCTGGCAACCAATAGGGTCGCTCGTACAGACTGTTAAACTCCTGGTGCCGTAACTTACCCGGCACATCCCACTGGTCTCCCTGTTCTATCAGTTAAATGTCGGTACGAGCGACCAATAAAGTCGCTCGTACGGACATTTAACTAATTGAACAGGGAGGGAGACCAGTGGGATGTGCCGGGTAAGTTGCAGCATTTGCGTTTTAAAAGTCTGTACGAGCGACCAACAGAAAAACCGAACACGAAGAATGTCCACGAATATTCGCCCGAAGAGAAGACAGGAACGGGCGAATATTCGCGGAATACGAAGATTTTTTTCCCCCGAAGACGAGCACGAAGACGAACACGAAGAGCCCCCTGGTGCCCAAGTCTAGTTACAACTTACAAAGGCCGTGCGAGTGAGCCTATTGGTCACCTGCAGGGTCTTCCTCTGGCATCAACCAATTTGAAGAAATACTCCATTGTGACCTCCAAAGAAAGAACACGAAACAGCATATCAAAAATTGGGTGTTTTTCCCCCCAACTCCCTGAAGCGTGGGAGCGGCCATCTTAACTTCCTGTTCTCCTCGTTGGAGCTGCTGTTCCAGCTATTTTAACTAAATGCAACATTAGAATCGCTGTTCGAAGTTCGTAGTACTGCTTTCCCCCCCAAAAAAAATATTGCCCAAACACTAATTCTTTCATGAAGTAAATACATTTTTTTTTTTTTTTATTCCGGGTAAAACTTAATTGGCATGTGACTCAAAAGCAGGCACTGATTGGTCATCGACATAGAAAAAAAAAGCTTAATAGCTCAGTGTTATTTGTTTTTTTTTCCTCTGTAGGGTTAATCACATAAAACTGGCAGGTGATTTACTAAACAGGGATCAATTACAGTCATTTTCACGGCTCTTTAAACGTGAAAATGGCTGACATGTAGAACGGCGAGGTTAAGTATCTGAAACATTGAACAATAACCACAAATACATGGGGGGGGGAATATATAGGACGGGACAGCAGGATTTCTCAGGGAGCGACACCTCGACAATCCGGTCGTACAATCAGACCTCTCAGGTTCTATATCCCCGAACGCTAAAGCATTGTTTAGAATTTACATTTTAAATAAATGCCCGGCCTTCGGGAGATTAACATTTTTCTGTTGGGAGGGCCAGGGTGCTGTTTTAAAATGTTTAACTCTGTAGATCCACACTGGTTCACTTAGAACCCCTCCAACCTCATTCTGGTGCTCATCTCGTGGGGGGTTCACAGCATTTTCCCATTGAAAGCCTGCAATTGCCTACAGTAACAGTAAGTCTTAGGGTGATGGAATAAGCTACAGCGGCCCTCACGGCTCCTTTTCCCTTAAAATTGTGAATGCCCTGCCTGGCCCTTGCTAAAAAAAATGAAGCTGCTCATTGCCGAGAAGACTAACTTGTACGTCCACTGCAGCGTTGATATATATATTATATATATGCCCATATGTAATAATCTATGACCCCTAAAGTAAATTACATATTTATTTTTTTCATGATTCATACAGTACACTGGAAACTAACAAGTAACATCACATAACAATTTGGACTTAGAATAACAAATGGTAGGGAGGACCTTGCTCAAACAGCTTACAATCTAGAAGCACAATGAGATGCCATATACAAGCTAGTGACGGCCACATTACAGCCACAGAAATAACCGGCGGCATCCTACACGGAAGAATCTCAACATGGGCGTACGGAAACTGAGAGCAGAAAATTAATACTACCTTCCAATTTCCCTTTAGAATTATATACTATATTTCTAAAATAAATTGTGTGTAATCTTAGATACAAGCGCACATATTCTGTAGTTCATTTGTGGATTTAGCTGCATAAAAGACACTTTTTGCTTTGCTGCCACCTAGTGGTGCAAAGACAATATACCCCGCGGCTGTTTATGCAAAGTGTAGCAATGGGGCAATTCTAGACCCAGTTCCAAAAGCCATGCGATTCTACATCCAGTTGGGACTCTTCCATTAAATGTATTCTTCAAATAAATATACCTACCTATTAAAGGGTAACCATACAATATGTATATCTCTTTTAGTGGGAACGTACACTAAAGACTAGAAAAAAAATAATGCAATGAGGACACATAGCGTTCATTTAGAAGGATTTTTTGGACACACGCCACAAACCAGTGTGATAGAGGGAAGACAAATCGTTGCGGTGGCGGGAAGGAGAGATACGTACCGGTATCTGCTGCCCTATCTCACCAGCCTATCATAGAAATAAAGGACCCCTGATGAAGCCGCGGTGTGAAACACGTGTAGAGAATCTATCTTTCTTTTTTGCATTAAGTTTTTTTTTCCAATGCCCATATTGCCTTTGAAGTTTCTGGTACAGGTAATATTAAAAGGAGTAGTGAGAGTTAATGGAATGATACTATTTAATCGTTTTTTTGTTTATTTTAATTAATTTATTTAATTTCTGGACAAAGTGGAACAGTAGCGTTAACGTCTATTGTGGGTCATCGCGTATAGCCAGTGGGCGGTTTTGATGTAGCCAGCTTTTCTATCTCCAGTACCAAGCACTGTAATCTTCTACAATCAACAGTCCCAAAAAAAAACAAAACAATAACCTCCCAAATACGACTTAAAGCGGAAAAAACAAACATTTTAATGATCTGTCCAGACCAATTTGGATTTGAAACAAGAAGGAACTTCCACGTAAAACACTGTTGCCGTGCGATTGCCTTACACATAGATATCAGTCGCGGTTATGTTACAATAATCTTTTATTGGTTTGTATTCTTTTAGTGGCTGGTGGATTTAGTATGGCTGCCCTCGAGGAACTGGAGGCCACTCAATTTTTTTGAACAATGAAAAGAAAAAAAAGAAAACAATTGCCGATCATTGCATCATCAAAGCAGCATCGAAAGAGAAGACACTTGTTGTATAAAACCAACTATACGCATTTTCATACAAGGATGTAAAGCTGTATGTAAATTCCATATATACAGGTCAGATTAACCAAGAACGGTTCCTCACCCTGTACGCCAATCCAAGAGGAGTCACTATTACTATAATTAACTCATTCAGATTTTATATCAAAATAAAGTAAGAATGTTCGACAAAAACTTTATTTCTCTGATTTCAACCCTAAGCAACGCGGGTAGCAGAAAGAGACATCAAACAGTTTATTACAAATGAAACTTAATGCCACTTAAATATTTAATTGACGTCTTGGTCCTTTCTCAAACGGCAACTCCAATGAAGACAATTAAAAGGACTCCATTGTCTACCATTAATCTACTAAGAGGCATATAACACACGTATACATCAATTACGTACATTTGGTATAATAACCATAGAGTGACCGGATGGGCACGTGTAGTGGGTTACCAATGGTGGGTCAACTAGGGCAGCTAAACAGTTATGGCTTTTATTCCTTCCAAAGTGTGACACGTCAGACACATTTAATGGCAAAACAGAGAAATGCCGCTTAGTACAGTAGTATTTAGTGTTCGGTCTGTCAGCTCAGTCTATAATTCACAATAAAAGGTGTTTTAAATACAATTCAGTACGATCCATAACGCTTTGGTCATTGATGTGCAATTAATAAGGGTTCCCGACGGAAGGCAAGGTTGTTTGAAATTAGAGCGGACCCCTGGACTCGCTTTGGCCGAGGTCACCAAGCTCGTCGCGCGTTCCGTTCCCGGAAAATTATTTCCAGCGATGGCGCACCAAGGAAGATTCGTCGTTGACGAGTTCGGGGTCATCGTAGTGGCGTCGGTTTGGAAGAAGCAACAAGATGACAAGCACCAAGAGAATGATGCCGCAAAGGCTCATGAGAGTATAAGATATGATCCACATGACGGGCTCCCTGAGAGGGTTCCTGACGATACAGTCGCTCGACACGTCCTGAGTACTGAAGGGCCCTGCGACTTCCGACACCGTGACCCCATCGACCTCTAAAAACAGAAAAGCCCAAGACGTTAGACTTCACCAGTTTTATTATAAATTCTCAATTTCTTGCCACTCCACGCGATCGGAGGAGTCCACGAGGGTGATCGGTGGCAACGGTCACATTATTTTTTGTGCTAAACAAAATAACCCGGATTAAAACCTGAGAGGCTTATGACTCCTAAAGGTCACCGATTTCTAATATTTACTTTAAAACAACAAATTACATGTCACAAAGGCAGGCGTGGTATTGACCCTATAAAATACGTGGAGGCGGCCATTGTTGTCAGTCATGTGATATTTTGGGTGACTTTCCCTGCCCAAACACCACACTGAGCCGATGCTTTATGGCAATAATTTGTACAGTCAGGGCCGGTCTTAGTACCAAGCGATCCAGGCAGCTGCCTGCGGTGCCTGAATCAGAGGGCCGCTGTCGATCGGATCCGGGCCCAGCACTCCCATTAGTTCTGCTCCCGGTTGCCCAGGTAACACAAACACACGTTACATGACCCTGAATAAGAAGCACACCAGCTATAAATGGGATACAGGGGGAGAGGGAGACATAGGGAGCTGCGAGAGGGATAGCCATGTCAGGGAGAGATGGGGAGCTGTGAGGATAGCTGTGAAGGGGGGAAGGAGACATGAGGAGTTGTGAGAGGAAACGGTAGAGCGTTATGAGAGGGAGAGCAGCGAGTGGGAGAGATGGAGAAACGTGCGAGTGATAGACTCTGAGGGCAGAGGGAGAGCTGTGAAATGGAGAGTGAGTGTGTATGTGTGAGTATATGCTGTTAGGATATGTATATAGCGTACGTTAGTGTTTGGTGAGTGTGCGTCAGCAAATGGTAATAATGTATGTGTATGTTAGTGTAAGATGTTTGCGTAAGTAACTAGTGCTAGCGTGTGTGTGGTGTGTTAATGAGTGGTGTGTCAGTTTATTATGTACGAGTGTCAGGTGTGAGCTTAGAGTTGGTGCTTCCTGGGGCAGGAGTGTTTGTGTACGGTGTTAGAGTGAGTGTGGGATTGTGTGACGAGGCTCGAGTCCAGTCAACCATGTTGGTAAATACATTTATAAAACTAAAGAGGCTCCAAAAAGGTACTATTTGGTATAGGACGCTCCTGCATTCAGCGTATATTTGGTCCCTGGGGTGCAGGAGAGACGACCTCTCCATCCCACTTTATCACCATGTGCACCAGAAACTTAACTTTCGCTTGGAAGAACAAGGATTTTACATAAAAGGGATTAGGACAACATGCGCAACACCATTTCTTACCCGCACAGGTGCTGATAGCAAAGCCAACCTTCTTCTCCGCTCTGTCGAAGACGACGTAGAATCCTTCCATGACTGTGGCGCCGAGAACCAAGGCGTTCGTGGATGAGGAGATTCCGAAGCGGTAGCAATTTAGGTTTTCCCGGAACGTCAGCACCGACTGGATGTACAGCTATAGGGGGGAAAGACCAAGAGGCTGCAGATCAGAGGCGTGTGAACATGCGCACAAAACACTCTATTGATTAAAAGTTAAATGTTACCCAAAATCAATACATGAAAATGTATTTAAAATATAATTCCTGTATTAAAATTTAAATTAATTTAACACATGTAACCAAACAGTGTTAAAGATTATTCCCAGGGATTCCTCAATTGTCACATGACACAAAAAGGAATCTTAACAAGCTAGAGAGGGCAAGTAATATGAAACGGCACGTGCGGGTGAACAGATTTGCTTCTGTTCATCAGAAACAGATATTTCTTCATAAGGCCTCCTAGATAATTCTAGAAAGCCCCAGGCGAGAGCATGGAGCAAGAAGGGCGCATGACTGAGGGGACGACAGGCAGCCCTCTCCCCAGTGGCGGATCTACCGGGGTCGCAGGGGTCGCGACTGCGACCGGGCCCCGGCGGCAGGGGGGCCCAAGCCAAGGGGCCGCCCGAAATCTTTTTTTTTAAAATATGGCAGGGGCGTCCAACATGCGGCCCGCGGGCCAAATGCGGCCCGTGAGACCTCGAGGTGCGGCCCGCGTAAGATCGGCAGCCAGGGCAACCGATCTTACACGAGCCGCACCTCAAGCCCTGCTACTTACTTGTGGGAGGGTCTTCTGGACAGCACAGAGGAAGCGGAGTTCACGTGACATCCTACTTCCTCTGTGCTTTAGCAGAGAAGGCAGAGGGAGGCCGCGCCCCCTGCTGAAGTCTGTGAGCGGCATCGAAGGGAGATGCAGTGCAGGTAAGGGGGTGGGGAGGGTGTTTGAATGAGTGTGTGTGATTGAGGGAATGAATCTGTGAATTAATGATTATATGAATAAATGAGTGTGTGTGTGTTAGCATGGATGTGTAAGTGCTGGAACCTAGGCATGATGGGACTGTGATTGCTGTTAGCAATCACACTCCTATCATGCCAAGTCAGCCAGTACATGCTGAAACCTGGCTAGCTGCCCCCCTTGTGTATTGATGCTGCCAGCAGTATGGGGTCTGCACATCACTTACAGCCATCCTGTACCAGCGTGTATTGGCTGACTTGGCATGATAGGAGTGTGATTGCTAACAGCAATCACAGTCCCATCATGCCTAGGTACCAGCATTTACTGGTTGCCTGGGTATGATAGGAGTGTGATTGCTGTTAGCAATCACACTCCTATCATGCCAAGTCATATTGCTAATTTTGTCCAATTGTGTGTTACCTACTTTTATTAAACATGTGAGTTTTTATTATTTTTAAAGGTGGGGGTCATTTTCGGTTTTGGCTAAGTGAACCCTGAATGTTTTGGTCCAGAATTTTCATTTTAGTTCATCCCTAGAATAAATCTAGGGAATCCTGAATTTGTAGTCGCAAAACTTTCAAGGCCCAGAAATCAGTGAGAGGAAGAGTAAAGGTTTTGTGTCATTTTACTTTATTTTAATCTGCATATTTTATTAAAGGCCATAGTTTTTGTCACAGTGAAAAATGAGTGCGGCCCGCGCACGTATACAATTCTGATGAAGTGGCCCACTGCAGAAAAAACTTGGACACCCCTGGATTATGCCCTTTGTACATGCGCCCCTTTTTCTTTGATTTTTTTACAGATATGATTCAATATGTAAATTGAATTTGTTGAATTAGTTGAAAAATAATTGTTGGGTAAAAATCATGTTTTTGGGGGGGGGGGTGAGGGGGTGGGGGGGGCCCTTAACAGATTCTCGCACCCGGGCCCTGAGGCGTCTAGTTACGCCCCTGCCCCTGGATTATGCCCTTTGTACATGCGCCCCTTTTTCTTTGATTTTTTTACAGATATGATTCAATATGTAAATTGAATTTGTTGAATTAGTTGAAAAATAATTGTTGGGTAAAAATCATGTTTTTGGGGGGGGGGGGTGAGGGGGTGAGGGGGTGGGGGGGGCCCTTAACAGATTCTCGCACCCGGGCCCTGAGGCGTCTAGTTACGCCCCTGCCTCTCCCCCTCCCGTTTTCCAGTTTTTTAGTAAATTTGCTGAGTCAGCTAGGGGGGCCGGCGGGCAATGTTGATTGACGGCCCTGAGCTGACGATTGATAGGTGTGCATCACCTTACTGTGCTTAAGGGGGTCACTATATATATGGGAGCCCACCCCGTTTAGGTCACTTTTTCGATTGACCAGGAAAGCTTTCCATCCCTCCCACCCCTCTTTTTTCTGTTTCTTGGCGGTTGGTTATCAAGCTGGCATAGCGCAAGGGTTAACCACCTTAGGTGTGGTTTGACCCATGGTGCACAGGCCCTCGGCCTAAGTGCAGGACACTCCTTGGGCTTGTGCCTTGGTGAATCCTAGCTGTGACAATGGCTGCCGTGCAGGGGACGCCGGTGGTCTCTACGTTTTTACGGTTTTACGCCTGTGCCAGCCGGTTCGGTTGTTTACAATTTAGGGTTACGATTTGTAGCCTTTATAGTTGGTTTACAATTGTTAGTTTTAAGGCTTGCACGTGTCATAAGTAAGTCGGGTGGTGCGGCACGTGCATCGCTATATTATATACTATGTTATATCGTGTTTACAAATAAAGTTCATTTTACTATGAATAAAGTTATTTATATCTGTGTCACAGTGTGGAAGGCGTAAAGCGGACTGCACCGTGGCCTTATTTTTCCATAGTTGACTATAATAAAGCATTATATTATTTACTTTGGGTTTGTGTATTTATTGCGGGAAGGGGGGTAAAGAGGGCGTCACATAGGCGCTACCTCAGTCATGATACACCGTTTATTACCACGTTAACCATCGTGATTCTTCTACAAAAATAGAACTCCTAAAAAAAAAAAAAAAAAAAAAAAAAAAGAAGACAGAATTGGCCACACTTGTGCAAAGTGATTCTAGATCAAAGTTCTGGATATGAACCAATCATGGGCCATTTTATTAAAAAAAAAAGGGATTCTGGGTCAAAGTTCTGGATATGAACCAATTATGGGCCATTTTATAAAAAAAAAAGTGATTCTGGTTGAAAGTTTTGAATCCATTTTTTTTTTTTAAATGGCCCATAATCGGCTCATATCCAGAACTTTGACTCAGAATCCCCTTTTTTTTTTTATAAAATGGCCCATAATTGGTTCATATCCAGAACTTTGATCTAGAATCACTTTTTTTTTTAGAATTGGCCACACTTGTGCAAAGTGATTCTAGATCAAAGTTCTGGAACTTTGACCCAGAATCCCTTTTTAATATGGGGGAAGTTCCGGGCTCTTATGCATACTTCATTGGTTGGGCTGCATGGGGTTCTTATTTATTTTTGTCATCCTAATAATAATAATAAAAATAAACAAACTCTCGAAATAAATCAGGATTATTATTGGTGATTTCTGAATGAAGTTAAACCCACCAATCATATTTAACACGCAGGAGGACAACAGCTAATATTTACCCAAGAAAGCTACATAATGGTCACCAAAATGCAAATTCCGGCCGTTCTGCACAATTTAACGCATTCAAGTCCCGTCATAATCCACACAAATCTTTTTGGTTTATGTAACGCGTGTCCGGCTCGTCCCTCCGACATTCAGTGACACGGAACGATCTATTGTTTGCATCGTTACCAAACAAACTGCTATTTACGTGAATAATTCCAGGTATCCTGGAACAGAACAGCTGCACAAACGGAGCTTGGCCTCTGGGACCGTCGACAATACGATCCAGTTGTTTGGTTATGATGAATATCATAACTTTCACCGGCAGGTGGATTCTTGTGAGTCTTCTTCATATATGATGAGCAAATACCTGGTGGGCCGCTAGCTGCCAGCACCCCATACCCACCCAATCCGACCCCCCAGCCGCAGATCGGGGGCAACAGTGTGCGGCCATCTGGCTGCTAGTCTCACATCATTAGGTGCCCGCCGGCTTCAAAGTGCAAGTGCCCGGCTCATCCTCCCCAGTCCAGCTCAAGATGACCACGTCTAGCTGTTTGAGCCCCCGGGTCCACTTCCCCGGACCTCTATTAACCAACCATAGATCACCATTTTGCACTTACATTCTCCAACTCTAGCCAAGGGTTCCATGGGTGCACCAGCCATGGTTATCTTAAGAAGTTACGGAATTTTTACCTTTTTAAAACCGAGGGTTATACAAAGAAATTGCAAAAAAGGGAGAAACATCCCAGAAAATCTTACTTAAAATTGTGTAGACCAAATATAGACCAAAAGCACTATAGATTAATGTAAAAGTTCCTTGGTTTCTTTGGGAGCAGTATGATAATAACGAGTGCAAACCTGCGGTTTCACAGTTATCTTGAAGGATCTGCTGGCATTCATGTCCCTCAAATAGATGGAGAGGTCTGGGAAATAGGTCCACGGCTTCTCATCCTTATCCCAGCAGGCCAGCTGAAATCCATTCCAAAAATCATTGTTGAAATTCTGTATCTGGAATGGGAAGAAGAAAAAAGGAAAATAAAGTTTAGGAGGAAATACCATCATTCATTACATCTACTAAATTCATTCATTACATCTACTGCAGCTTGAGATGTTTGGGAATGTATGATTTAAACATTTACTCCTCGAAATCGGAGATCTTGGCTTAAATTAAACACTTCTAGCATTATCTAAACATGGTCCTGTCTGCTTTTCGGCATTAACTGCCCCCTCGCTGGTGCACAGGGGTTATGTCAATTTCATGAGTGCCAAGTAAACAGCTCAAGACACAGATGGGTTTCAATAAACAAAGATAATCTAAAAACTAAACTTTATGACAGATAGCGAGATAGATAGAAAACCTGGTTTTATCTCATTTTGCCCAAATAAACTCCCTTTATCTGCAGACCTGGAGGCCGCCATTGTTGTCAGCCGTGATATTTTGGGTGACTCTCTCTGCCGAAACACCACGCTGAGCTTAGGCTTTATAGCAATGCTAATGAAGTCCGTTCCTCCATAGACTTTCATTAGTCAGAGTGTCTGTCTGTGTGATTAAGACTGAGCTATTCTATTGTTTACCACATGATTTAGATATGTTTTATTATGTTACATAATTGAAATGTATTAAATACACTTAAATTATGTAACATAATAAAACATATCTAAATTATTACCTGCGTGACCCTAAATGTTTTCATCCAAGAGAAAAAAAATGGATTGATTATTTCCATGCTGCAAATAGGGTGTAACATTGACTTCGTAGCTGCAGCATTTGTCACAAAATAAATATTCCCCTCCCAGTGTCTGTGTAAAAAACCCCAAGATTCATCGAAAGCAGACAGGAAAGGATATTAAGTATGTTCAGATACGGAAGAAAGAAAAAAATAAGACGGAATGGATAAATAGAACAGCCTCCCTGCAGAAGTGGTCAAGGACTGAAAAAGACGCAGGAAAAATGGGCAGATTAGATGGGCCAAATCTGCCAGTTTTTATGTTCTGTCACAAAGTATCCCTTTTTCATTATTATTTAATGTAATAAAAAAATAAAAACTCAATGGACTCGAATTTTCTTTTCTCAGCAGCAGTGACTTCACTCCACCACCAGGGGGCAGTCACAGGTATCAAGCCAGGTTATTTCAGGTCAAAACGAAACAAAATTTCAGGACATGATAATGATTTGCTATATATTCTTTTATATTAGATATATAGGATTAGTCTCAAATAAGCATCATGGTACAGAAGCTGATCTGCCTCAGCTGCATTACGACTCTCATCATTCTCAGCCAGCAACCTGGAGTGAATTAAACTATTTGCCTAGAGGATACTCACTGGTGACGTCTGAATGATGGCTTCAACCATAGCATCAAAAACCTTCTCCGGAAGGCGGAGGAGAGTCGTCCCGCTGTCCACAATCGCTTTATCAGAGTTGTACTGGAAGGGCCATAAAAGAGGGTGTTAGTGACGGTTTTAATTAAATGGGAGCATTCAAAATTTTAATTTAGAAAAGAACAGAAAAAAAAAATAAAAAAAGTTACAATTTGGTACTGGGAATTCCTGTCTGTTTTTATTATATAAAAAAAAGATTTCTAATAGCCTTTTAAACTTAAACTTGGATCAGCAAACACAAGGTGCCATTGGAGCACAGGAGTGATGGGAGTGATAAAGGGCCGTTGGAACACAGGAGTGATGGTAGTGATAAAGGGCCGTTGGAGCACAGGAGTGATTGGAGTGATAAAGGGCCAATGGAACACAGGAGTGATGGGAGTGATAAAGGGCCATTGGAGCACAGGAGTGATGGGAGTGATAAAGGGCCATTGGAGCACAGGAGTGATGGGAGTGATAAAGGGCCATTGGAGCACAGGAGTGATGGTAGTGATAAAGGGCCGTTGGAGCACAGGAGTGATTGGAGTGATAAAGGGCCAATGGAACACAGGAGTGATGGGAGTGATAAAGGGCCATTGGAGCACAGGAGTGATGGGAGTGATAAAGGGCCATTGGAGCACAGGAGTGATGGGAGTGATAAAGGGCCATTGGAGCACAGGAGTGATGGGAGTGATAAAGAGCCTCTGTACGCCTATGAAGAGATTCCATTAAAAATCAGCTGTTTCCAGCCACAATAGTCATTTACAACATTAACCCCTTAAGGACCGGGCTCATTTTTCGTTTTGTACCCTGTGGGACCGAGGCTGTTTTGACACTTTTGTGGTGCTTGTGTTCAGCTGTAATTTTCTCCTCACCCATTTAGTGTACCCACATAAGTTATATATTGTTTTTTTCAGGACAAGATGGGCTTTCTTCAGATACCATTATTTTGAGCGTATCATCTTATTTACTATAAAAAAATTAAAAAAACATGGTGAAAAATTGAAAAAAAAACACATTTTATGACTTTTATTTGAAAAATCTTTTACTCACCTAAAAAAGCAAGTAAAAAAACTAGCTAAATAGATTCTACTACTTGTCCTGAGTTTAGAAATACCCAATGTTTTTATGTTTTTTTGCTGTTTTTTGTAAATTATAGGGCAATAAGTACAAGCAGCGTTTTATGATTTCCAAATCTTTTTTAACAAATCTGGTCAGTCTGCCTCCATCTCCTCTTTGGAACATCTTTGAATTCCAAATGCTGTTATTTTAACCCTTTCCATGCACCAATTATACAACTACACTTTGTCAAACTTTGTAATAGTAATTTTTTTTATTTTTTTTTCACACAAATTGTACTTTAGTTATAGATATACAGGTCCTGGTATATGCCACTGTCAAACAACACCCCAATGTGTGTTCAGGAACATCTCCTGAATGCAGTGATACCCGACATGCATGGGTTTGTCGGGTTGTTTCAGATTTAAAATGCCACATTTGGGAAGTGCGCTTTTTTTCTCCATTTTGGTCAGTCTGTACCTATGCCCTATCTTTGAGCTAGGCCACTCCAATTTACCCCATCAGCCATTTTTTTTATATATCAGACACCCCTTGGGTATTTGAAGTGCTTTTTTTTTTTAACTCTTTGTTGAGATTTTTGAGAAATTTTAGCACTTGCTCAAAATAATAAACTTTATTTTTTAATTTTATTTTATTTTTTTAATACTTTTTTAATATTTTTTTTTACACATTTTTCTGGTACTGGATGGTTCATCTAGTGACATCACTGCATAATAATTTTTAAATGTTAGCACATTTTTTTTAAATTTTTTTTCCATTTTTTATTTATTTTTATTTTTCTTGAATATTTTACTAATCACATAGTGATTAGAAAGCTGGGCTCCATTGACTTGCATGGTTGAATGCAGTACCTGTATTCAACCAGCAAGTGGAGCCAGTTCTCTAGAGGGTCTGGAGACCCTCTAGCGAACTTTTTCGTCTTTATTGTTTTATTTCCCGGGCCGCCGCCATCTTGCTTGATGGCGAAGATCACCCAGAGGTAAGTGTTTGGTGTCGCTGGATGCCTCCTGATCGAGGCATTCCAGCGACACCATTTAAGTTTAGGAGGCGATCGTTGATCGCCTCCTAAACGCTTTTAAAACGGGCGTCCGCCGCCATACAATGTATGGCGGCTGTTGACGCCTCCGGGAGGGGCCAGACATGGCCCCCGATGCCGATCTCGGCCTTGCTGAATGCCTCGGCATCGAGGCATTACAGTAACGCCGTTTAAGCGAAGAAAGTGATCGTTGATCACTTTCTAAGCTTATTTTACTTTTTGACGGTTCAGGACCGTCAAAGGTCATTTAGTGACCTTCATGTCATGACGGTCCTGAACCGGCAAAGGTCGCGAAGGGGTTAACCTTGCTGGATTTATGATCCATTTCATGTTATTTTAATGGACAAAATGTGTTTTTCTTTCAAAAACCAAGGACATTTCTAAGTGACCCCAAACTTTTGAACGTCAGTGTATAAATGTGGAATTAATCTAAACAGAGGTGCCACAGATGTATCTTAATGTCAAGCAATCACAGGAGGTGCAAAGGCTTTTTTTCCAGCTTTTCCAGCTAAAGAGCAGCGGGTTTGTCACATTTTTACCACTAGATGTCGCTGTAAACCATTCAGCTGAAAAGAAGCAGATAAGAGTTTTGTGCAGAAAGAATGAAACTCTACACACTTTCTGCCACTAAGCTTTGGATTTTTCCTCTCCAGGTCACTAAACCATCCCAATAGAACCTAATTCTGTATGTATGTATATTATAATTATATATATATATATATATATATATATATATATATATATCAATCACACACACATATATACACATCTGCCGGAAATACAAGTAATAGAATATACACACTTTGTTATAGGAGCAGGGAAAAACATTTCTAGTTCAAGGACGAGCCGGTACCTCCATGCAGTTGAGATTTAAGATTGTGCCGCCAACTTCAAACTTGAGAATTTCAACCTGATAGTACCATTCCTCTGTAACAGGGGTATACCAGATATCGCCTTTATATAAACTCGGCTCAATGCCACCCATGACCTAACAAAAATAAATAGATACATTTAAAAAAAAAAAAAAAAAAATGAAAAATACAAAATAATTAATCATGAACAACAAATCCCCAGCACATAATCGGTTATATCTATTGTATATATTATAATTGGCGTTATTTTAGTACTCAGAAACACGGGCAGACCAGAGGGGCCGAACAGTTCTTATCTGCCGTCAAATTCTGTGTTTCCTATATAAAAAAACAAAACATCCCAATGACGGAGGGTTGTTTTTTCGCAGAATATGGTAAATTTGGGGTTACTTACGAGGCTGCCCCCGTTGGTCCCGCTCCCCGTGATAGGCAGGCCGGCCCCGCACATCTGCATGGAGAAGATATCGGGAATGTCCGCCTGCTGGACCAGAGAGTCGAAAAACGTCTCCACGGAGCTTGACGGCTGAAAGCGGAAACACGAAGGTGTATAAGAGCCCCCAAAAATTGTATATTTTGTATATTTTCTTGCTATTCGTCTGGAGGACCTCTTAAATAATAAAAAGTCGTTTACATAGAGTGTGCAACTATTAATTGCTTATAGAGCACCGTATTCCACGGCGCTGTACAAGCGGGTAGAACAGGACATAGAAAGAAGTGCATCACATAGTAGTTTGGGAAGGTAAAGAGCTCCCTGCGTAAAAGAGCTTACAATCTAGAAGGAGGTGCAGGGGGTTTTATATTACACTAGCGGTAAAGAAGACATTTCCATAGAATAAGCAGTTTTCTTGGTATTCAGAATAGATTATCGCTCGGTTCTAAATAGAAAGGCCGGGTCACGGAATACTGACCCTGTCTGGGTTTTGGGCTTTGGCTATAAACGGTTTAAGCCTCATGGGGAGAGAAAAAAAAAAACATTAACACTCCCTTTTTGATGGTTTTTGATTCTTTTTGGAAAGGAGCTTTGGAAATATATTTTTTTGGTGTATAGACGCCGGTACCGGGGACGGGGTGTTCTGTACAACTTAAACTTGCCGCTTAATATCATTACACAATGATATGTTGAAGCCAGGGTTGTGTCTTCGGGTAATTGAGGCACGTGCTCCGCTTCCCCCATTGCCATGCCTTCCAACTGTCCCGCTTTTGCCCCTCTATACCGCCATCCCGCTCTACCCCTACCCAGCTTTTTGGACCAAAGGGATTCTGCTGTCATTCTGCGTAGGCACAGCAGAGCTGCCCGTTTGAGCGACTCTACCCGGTACCCCGATTGGGAAGAAGTTGGGAGGTATGCGTTCTGGAGACGGACGACCTCTAGGACTCTACAAAGATCTGCAGAGAAATGTTGTCATAAAAGCTACACAGCGGTATCTGCAACGGATCAAAGCCAGCAGACCCTGGAAGTGCTGCGGAGCTGCTCTGGATTCCGTTATATATATATATATATATATATATTACATATATACACATATACACCATGAGGTCTAACCAACAAAAACGGTAAAAGCTTTGAGGCCCGAAAGGTATTTTTAATCAAGTTGGTTTATCCATTCTTTTTACGATGAAATCAAATTATAAGAAATATAAGCGGGGCGGACTAATTCAGGTGAGATCAGCGCAGGATTCGGCAGCCGTTTTTCAGTCCTTGGTCAGATTTTGGAGCCGTGTGCCTATCCCATGCATGTTTAAATTCCCTCATTGTATTAGCCACTTCTGCTGGGGGGGGGGGCTGTTCCACATTCTGCACCATACCTATAGGTGCCTTAAAAAAAAAAACTAAAAAAACCTCACATGAGGCTACTGATATAATGCGGCAGATCAGGAGACTTTCCACTGGTGTCTAGGATCATGTGACAGAGCTTTGGGTTGGCAAGTAAAGGCGATGTCATGAGATCTTCAGAGTCTAAAACACCAATCCCACCTCCCTGCTGGGCTTTTTGGGAGGGATTCCCATGCTGGGAGGCTGTTCCACTTACCTACCACACTCAGTAACGTAAAAGGAGAGTAGAAAAAACAAAAAAAAAAAAAAAACAACTATCCAGTGAGTGTTTCACGTGAAAGTTACATCTCACCTTAGCCAACGTCTTGTACGCAAGTCCCAGAATTCCTTGCCAGTTGATGGCGGGCATGAAGAAGTTCTCGGATTCACGAATGGAGGCAATGTTAACCCTATACGTTCCATTCACTCCTTGCGGCAGAGCAATCACGTCTCTTCCCAGAATACCCGACCAGCTTCCCTGAGTGTAACGGACCGACACGTCAACATCCAGAGACTGGTATGACGATGACCTGGGGATAGGAGAGGGGGGGGGTGAAAAAACAAAGTCTGCTAAAGGTTTATAGAATTCTTATTAAAATAAGATAAAACCACAAAAAAAAAAAATGGACATTTCCAGCCCCACCATGTCTGCGTTAATGAAAAAAAGATGAATATGTATCAGAGGCCGTCACAAACACAACACTTGTAACAAAAGTCTTAAAGGGACGCTCCAGTATCTCAAAAACGTCACCTTTTAAGTTACTTTAATATGCGTCGACTAAAAATAAAAAAAATTACTTGCCTTATGGAGAAGCTGCAGCTCTGGAGCCGTCTCCTCCGTGGTCTGACATTTCACTCCACTGATTGGCTGCTTGAAGGAGCCAATCATACATGGGAACCTTTCTGAATGAGGCCACCCCGACATCCTTGAAATATTAACCCTTGGGCAACCCATTATAAAGATTCTATGTAGTGACTCGCCAAAAATATTTTAACCCTTAATTAAGTTACCTGCATTCAAGCAGGCATATCAACCATAACATACTGGGGGGAGCAAACGCACCAGTTGGGAGTTTTATATCCGATCACGGGGGGGGGGGGGTATGGATTATAGGAAGGAGTCAGATCCAGACTGTGTGACCCTAAGAAACTCAGGGCACAAAAAACCCGGAGACCCAGGGGTCAGAAACCCCTAGACAGGGTCCGCATCTATCATACGCGTTAAAGATCACGTGACGGCCGGAGCGTTCCTTTAAATGGTTGGATTTTAAAACCCTGTAACTCTGTCAGGGGATTTTGCAACAAGACAGAGCGGCACACAGAACGGCTCGATACAATCAGCGACTGCAGGCACCGCCGAAGGAATTTCTGACGGAATGTCGGCATTTACCTGCCGGAGCCGGAATAAGGACACATATCTCTAACCGCTCCAACCAGTAAAGAAAGAACATGAAATTTGATCTATACATCGAGCTAACCCAACCGCAAATAAATCTTACAAGGAAAGTCTTGACTAACCTACTTTATGGTCATTTCTCCAGTAGTGGAGCTGGGGAGACGTAGATACATAGCGTGGCAAAGTGAGTGGTAAATGAATGCTACGGCCGATTCATCACCCGCCATGTTTCTGTGATTGGCGGTGTAGCGTTTGGGTCATGTGCAAGAGGTTGTGGGGGGGGGGGGGGGATACTACTTTCCTAGCCGTGAGTTGTGATAAAGGTCTTCCAAAAAGAGACACCATTAGTTCTTTCCTCTCCACAGTGGCATATCCCAGGCTAAGGCAAGGACAGCAGGTCCAGGGAGGCAGAAGTCACCCTGTTCTCAAACTGGGTGGGCACCCTGCTATCCCGCCGCACAATGGGCCGGTTACAGGGTCACAACCAGCCCATTTACACGCCCTCCATAGACTCCGTTAGGAGGGCCGGGATAAGACGCCATCTGCAATGCAGACACCGACGAGGAGAGGACGGCTAGGGGCGCTGGTCGAGGTCAGGGACTGATCTACCTACGCAGAACGTTCTACTCTTCAGCCACTTTCCTACAAAGGCCAACAAAAAATCCCCCAATGGACGCAGGTAAACTGTGGCACCAAAACACCGAATAGACCAACGCACGCCGCCACCCAATGAATTACCAAACACACAGCAATGACTCAGGGGCAACTAATGAATAACTAACGTCCTGCCCTTCAGCCCTCTATCTTATCCGCTCTCCCCTTGACGTCTTCCTCATTCCTCCCTTTTATTCTTCTGTGTAAATCAGATAAGGACGGATAAGACGGCCAGAGGGAAGAGACGCGCTTCCGCACCATTTCAGGTCACGCGTTCATCCGAACTGCCACGATGAAGATGGGACTCCCGGTGGGCGACGGCCAACCCCTCCGTAAATGAAAACCATAACGGCGGAGAAAATAGATACCCCTCCTGGGGGCATAACACCCCGCGGTACGTTTTATCTGTACAACAATGGCAAACCAAACCCAGGAACGCTCTGCTAACCTGGAACCCTCGAAAAACATTACCTCCCGACACAGCAAGTCAACGGCCACGCGACATACCACACAGTAAGAGCTGTCCACGGGCGCCCCCCGCCATCTTTTTGGTTGTTGGGTTCTCATTCGGTGCACTACGAATGTTTATACACTCACAGCCCTGATATAGCAGGTGTTTAAGATTTGCAGGGATATCCAAAGCACAGATCAGAGATTACAGAAATATCCGCGATGGTGCGTAGAACGCCCCAATTACCTGCTCTGCTAAGCCTCTGGCATGAGGAACGTGTAAAAGGAGGCTTCCACGGGATAACCCCCAGGATTAAATCCTGCGTACTCTGACATTATCACATTCACAGATCGCTATGTCTTCCGTTCCCGGAACAACCGAATTCTCAACTCTCACCCCAAATCCCCGATGACTAATGGGGTTATGGGGGGGGGGGGGTGATTTATAGATAGCTTTATAGATTCTATGCCTAGTTATGTGAACAGATCTAATCCAGAACAACAAAAAGAACCAGAATTACCACCGAAAAAAACATCTGAGACTTTGGCGGAGAAAAAAGTAACAAGCGCTTAAAAATTAACAAAAAAAATATTTTAGGATACAGCTCAATGCTAGAATCTATTATATACATGGCTAAATAAAATTAAAAAATATATATACCGTATATATATATATAAATATTATATACACACACACACACACTCATACTTACACTATATAAAAAGTAATGCACAGTAAATCCTCTCTATTCACAAAAATCAAAGCGTCACCAAAAATAAACACTATCGTAACGCGGGTTTCACTGCCAGACCCCTCAACCCCAGGCTCCGGTCACTCATGCCCCGCGCACTAACCGGTCCCGAGCGCAGGGATATGACATCATATCCTCCGGGGCTCAGATAACTAAGTGCGGTACGAGCAGGTTTATAAGAAGTAATACGTTTCCCGTACATTACTAAGCAGTCTAAAATTAGACGTAGAAAAATGAGAAGGATCACGGCCACACGTAGCAGAGTAAATGGTCTTCTATGCTGTAAAAACACAAACATGCGCAGCAACGAGATAACACATTGCAACCGCGCGCATAATAAACATATCAAAGAAAAATAACGTACAACAGTGTGTAGATTATATATAAATAAATTATCCATAAATATACAAAACAAGCATTTAGAACGTACTCCGGGTCTGCACTGAAAAGAAGACTTTTTACCAACGTAGACAGGGAGCAAAAAAAGTTTTTACATAATAGAAAAATTTACCGTTTTTTTAACCAGAATATCGGGGAAACAATACATTTTATGACACAAAAAGCTATAAACGATTTTCTTACCGTGATGAATTGAAGTACGTCGTGATATAGGGATCGGGAGCTCCAGCAACCGCAAAATTACTGCTTCCGGTATCCACCAAGATATTCAACTAAAAAGCAAAAAATAAAATAAAAGGGGTTAATATTCTGTTATTTATTATTAGTTATTGTTTTTTTATAGCACCGCCATATTCTGCAGTGCTGTACAACGGGTTTCACAACAACCTTTGGCAAACCCATTGCAATGACATAGGAAGATGTGAAACGGGCCAGTAACAACCCAGCAGAAACGTAGCTGTAAAGAAACATAGGATTTAGCAGATCGGCCCCCTCTAGTCGGCATCACAGCGGGTAAGACGCTCGTTCCCCTTTCTGGATTTAGGTAGGGTAAGCGTTTTAGACCGGTGAGGATATTGAATAGTGTGTCGCTTGCTGGTCTGTATTACCCTTCCTACCAACTCTAAACCCGGAAAGGTCTGAGATAAGACAAGGCAGCCTAGAAGGATCAACGGGATCTCCACAGACACGCTCATTCCGTCACATCCCCCTCCCCGATAAACTCTGTCCCCTCACCCACTTAACTTATTTTCTTTACGATAACCAACGTAACCGAGAATTCCTTCTTCAGTCAAAACAGATCGAGATGACATCAGAACGTGACATCAGAGATGAATTGTCCATGTGGAAGCGAGTTACCCAGAGAGATGGCCGATATAAGCTTTTCTATGGCTCTCCAGCTGCCCCATGATAGGACTTATTCTAAAAGGGTCCAGCCAACCAGCATCCGAGTCTATAAAATCTATAGCACACCCAACGTATAGAATCAATAAGAATCTGCCGGCAGATCAGACCCATTCCAGACTGTTTCCTAAAGCGATTGGAGTGCAAAAAATAAAAAAAATAAAAAAAGAAGAAATAACTAAATTTTTTTTAAAGATTTTCATTTTAATATCCAACTCGTTTACTGGTGACGTGGGGAAAAACACAGCAGACGTTTACAATGGAAAACACGTAGCTGGAAGATCAAATTTTCTTTTATGGACAGCAATAAAAACGGGTTTATCCCGTATACACAATCCGGTACAAAGTTTTCAAACGTCACGATAAACAATCGACACAAATGTAGCCAGCGCTTAACTCCCGACCCAAAAAATGGCTTCGACCGGGATCCTGCAGGGGACCTGGATCCACCTCTGCTGCCGGCATTTCCGTTGGGGCTTCTATAATGGAGCACCGGCGTGACATAACCTTCCGGTGCTCCAACATAGAAGCCCCCGACAGAAGTGCCGGCAGCGAAGGTTGAATGCGTGCATCGCGCAGACGGCCACCGGATGGCCCCGCTAGACACCAGTGAGTCTGGGGTGCATTGGTAAGTTGGGGGGGGGGTGGCATTTCTAGGGAGCAGACTGGCATATTGGGGGGGAGGAGCAGAGTGACATCTTTAAGGTGCATTATGAATTAAGGGGGAGGGTTAAAATGGCTATTGGTTTTCCAAATTTCTTGTATATAACATATGCTGACTAACTGCATAATAATAGATACCAAAAATGTTATAATACACGTATTCCTGGCAAAATACTGTTTTTCCATTCCACAAATGTGTATTTTTTCTTTAAAAATACCTATTTTTTTTTAAAATAGCACCAAACTAGGGGTGCGGCCTATAATCGAGCCAATACGGTGTATTACGTTGGGAGGCAGGCGGGTTTCCAGGCTCTGTTGGTTTGTTGTTGTTTTTTGGGGGGGAGGGGGATTTTGCGCCCACTTTCAGAATATCGTATGTAATGGCAGCTTCGCCCCAAGGCTGGCCCATCACTCACTGGCCCCATTGTTAAGCGGACAATGTCCCTGTGTGTCGAACGCCCCGCGGCCTCGTCTGGATACACGCTAGATCCGAGGGCCGGGTCCCATGTTAGAGAAATAGATCAATGCGGCCTTGACGTTGGCGCACACGTGTGGGACGCGAGTTATGCGGAATTCTGCAACAAGACACAGAGCGTACATTACCCGCCGTGTTACTTTATTACCAAACGGAGAAAGATCTTCAAGGCCGTATTCCTCCCATACGCACCCGCAACAGATTACTCCGTTCACCAAGCCCCTTGGCTTTAACGGTTTAAATTAAAGAGTTCAGATATTAACCCTTTAATTGTCCACCCCAAAGATACTACTAACAGCGGCAACCAAATTGTTCTAATAATGGTCTTTATAGAAACCACAACTTGTCACAAAATATTGTGAATTGTCACCTGTACTCAAGCAGGGATTTCGGCTGTGATATAGCAGCGTGAAAAGCTCCAGTGGGGATGCCAAGATATTCATATGCGAGACCTTCCCACCTTGGGTTAGGTGTACGTAACTAGATGGGATCTGGGTATCACCAAATGCTGATAGCCAATGGGAGAGGCTAACAAAAAAAATAACCTAGGGTCTCAGGGAAGCAGTTTTTTTTCCACCCAGGGACCCTGGGAAGCCGTTTGTCACCCAGAGACCCCGGGAAGCAGTATGTCACCCAGAGACCCCGGGAAGCAGTTTGTCACCCAGAGAACCAGGGAAGCAGTATGTCACCCAGAGACCCCGAGAAGCAGTTCGTCACCCAGAGACCCCGGGAAGCAGTTCGTCACCCAGAGAACCCGGGAAGCAGTTTGTCACCCAGAGAACCCGGGAAGCAGTTTGTCACCCAGAGAACCCGGGAAGCAGTTTGTCACCCAGAGAACCCGGGAAGCAGTTTGTCACCCAGAGAACCCGGGAAGCAGTTCGTCACCCAGAGAACCCGGGAAGCAGTTCGTCACCCAGAGAACCCGGGAAGCAGTTCGTCACCCAGAGAACCCGGGAAGCAGTTCGTCACCCAGAGAACCCGGGAAGCAGTTTGTCACCCAGAGAACCCGGCAAGCAGTATGTCACCCAGACACCCCGGCAAGCAGTATGTCACCCAGAGACCCCGGCAAGCCGTATGTCACCCAGAGACCCCGGGAAGCCGTATGTCACCCAGAGACCCCGGGAAGCCGAATGTCACCCAGAGACCCCGGGAAGCCGAATGTCACCCAGAGACCCCGGGAAGCAGCATGTCACCCAGAGACCCCGGGAAGCAGCATGTCACCCAGAGACCCCGGCAAGCCGTATGTCACCCAGAGACCCCGGCAAGCCGTATGTCACCCAGAGACCCGGCAAGCCGTATGTCACCCAGAGACCCCGGCAAGCCGTATGTCACCCAGAGACCCCGGGAAGCAGCATGTCACCCAGAGACCCCGGCAAGCCGTATGTCACCCAGAGACCCCGGCAAGCCGTATGTCACCCAGAGACCCCGGGAAGCAGTATGTCACCCAGAGACCCCGGCAAGCCGTATGTCATCCAGAGACCCCGGGAAGCAGTATGTCACCCAGAGACCCCGGCAAGCCGTATGTCACCCAGAGACCCCGGCAAGCCGTATGTCACCCAGAGACGCCGGGAAGCAGTATGTCACCCAGAGACCCCGGCAAGCCGTATGTCACCCAGAGACCCCGGCAAGCCGTATGTCACCCAGAGACGCCGGGAAGCAGTATGTCACCCAGAGACCCTGGGTCAAATATGATAAGGTCCCAGGTATGCAGATATCAGAGTAGAGTATGAAGAAGTCCACTCCAGGCTCTGTCCCTCTAAAAATCTGCCCTTTTGCCCCAAGATCCTGGGGTTGGGGTAAAAACCCTGGATGTCTGGCTCACACCCTGACCCTTGGTAAAACTCAGCAGGGAACATTTCTGTACTTTGCAAAGAAAGGAGAAAACAAAAAAAACACAAACAAGAAAAGTCACGCGGGATAAGCCTTCTTCTCGATATTTTTCAGCAGGTTAATAGAAGAGAAAATTAGCAGCCACTTTAAATAATGCCTCATTTAACACAAAGATTCCTAATTACATTAGAAGCCCATCTGCTACGAGCTGCTTGCAGCCACGGCACACTAAATCTTTTCTGGCCCTGCTCTGTTGGGTTTGCGTGCGGTTATTACATGTTATTATTGGTGCTCATTTTGTTAATCACGTCCTTTTGGCACTCTCTTTCCAATAAAGTATGTCATCTGTTTAAACATATGTTTCTCGAAAGGAGCTGGCAGGGTACGTTGTCATGCATTGCTTCTCCACCAGAGATGGCTCCATCTGTATTTATCCATCGGAATAATTCTACTCCGGAAAAAAAAAAAAAAAGCCAAAAAAACAAAAACAAAAAAAAAAACAAAAAAAACTGAAGTGTGGAATATTTACAAAGCAAGATTTACAGGGGAGGCATAAAATAAATAAATATGTCTTGCTACATTTTATACCTCTTTTGCAAAAATAAAAAGGAAAAAAAAAAATCCAGTGACTTATTCTATAAATAAACTTTTTTTATTTACAGTTTAATGAAAATTTCTCAATTTCTTAAGCAATTTAAGTATTTTTTTTATTATTAATATATATATATTTTTTTTTAAACGAAGGAGCATTTGAGGTTACAAGAAGGCACCAAAACGATCTTTTATAAAACTTGCTCTCAGGGTATGGCTGCCAAAAGTCCCTCATTTTGCCAGGACAGTCCCAACACCCCGGTCTATGTCCCAGTAAATATCCTATCAGTAGCGCCAACAGCTCCACCTGCGCGGAAATCTGCATTTATGGATTAAAGTTGGGCCGTTCAGTGGAAGAACGTCTCGTGACTTTGTGTCATCATCCACGTAATGTGGCCATTGCGTTGAAACATGCCCCATGTTGCTGTTCAAAAGAAGACAAGAAGTAGTCAACATCCATGATTCTCAACTCAACCCAAGAACTGGCTGAGGATCCTGGGATTTGTAGTCCAACAAGTGTTGAATATTTAGCCGTTGACTAATAAAATAAAAAAAGGGTTAATTTGCCACTTGCACTTAGTCCAATAATGTTTGCCGTAAGAAGGAAGCAGAAGGCGTCTATCTCACCGAGGGGTCTGGAACACTCACCGCTGTACAAACACACAGCAGCAGGGTGTGTAATCTTGTGCAAATAACCTACGCAAATCTCGTCTCATTTTACAGCAGGGCTCTCGGAACAACTGGAAGCAAATCCGGGTAAACTCAATGGGCGTCCTGCCGACAATTCGTGCCGGCACAGGAACGGCCATCTACGGGCAACGCGTTTCGCAATGTAATACATTTCACGTAGATGCCATTTAACGCAACTCTCCGCTCTGTTGTCACTTACTGCCTGCGCCAACACGGCCAGCAGATCCAGCCAGACCCGTAAGAGCTCACGCACGCTATACATGTAATGCACACAGGGCCGGCCCGACAATGGAGCCGAGTGGGGCAACCGCTCCAGGCGGCACTTTTGAAGGGGCGGCACTTTGCCGCCCCAAGCCCCTTTTCTTTTAAAAAAAAAGCGAAAGAGAGAAAGGGGCGCCGAGTGGTTTTCGCTTACCAAGCTGTCAGTCCCCGCTCGGCGCCCCTCTCTCTCTCCTCTGCGGCGAGTCTTCCTGTTCGGTCTCGGTGCCGGCTTGTAATGCTGAGTGCCGGAAGATTTCCTCATAGCCGGCACCGAGACCGAACAGGGAGACTCGCCGCAGGACTGCTGAAAGGTAAGTACAGGGGGGGGCAGGGGGGGGCAGCATTTTAAAATTCGCCCCAGGCGGCATTTTGCCTTGGGCCGGCCCTGAATGCACATGCGATGAGTTATTAACCTCAGCCATGAAGATGAAATTAAATAACTATTTAATGCGGTCGTCAGTGTAATTGTTAAAATAACCGCAGTGCCGCGCTCACTAACCGAACACAGAGGTTTTAGAAGAACGCTGGATATGATCATTTCTTGCAGGGAGGCATGTAATGCGACGTCCATGTTGCTTCTGGACAGCGGGGTCAATGCGCAAAGCATTTTATCAGACGCCAAAAAGGAATTCTGCTGCAAAGTTGGAAAAGGGTTGCTGCGGTATAAACAGCGGTATATTCTGGTCTAAATCAACCAGGCTTCGGGTGGCAACAGCCCCTCTGCCACATAGCCGGGGGCAAAGGGCGTTTTGCACCTGGAAATTCTTCAGAGAAATTGCCGCTTCCCAGGAATAGCATTTAGCTAACCCAAGTGTGGCCCTCGGCGCAGACAGAAGTCACTCTGACCCCTGCTCGCCCTTCACATTATCTAATTTGGAAAGGAAAAGGGGAGAACACCCAATTCTGATTTAAATCAAACAAAAGCAGAGCTGACAGAAATCTGGTTACAACAGCAAAACCCCCCCTCCAAAAAAACAATATCCCGATCCAAACTCAAACTTACCGTTATATCCTGGATGGTGGAAACGTGGCTCTAATAATTGCTTCCCCATCAAAAGTGACGCAGCTAGAAACGTGGTTCCTTAAATCGGCCGGGATAGAGATGGCGGACGGACACCACGAATGCGATATGTTTAAAACGCGTCGGCAGTCCGCAATGGATGGAGGGATCGAAGGCGGGGGCAAATAAAGAGCTTGGGTGGCCAGCTTTATGCCGCAACACTGGGGGAGGGCATAAACTGGTCTATTTGCCTTATGCCTCCACAGTCTCTATAGCGCAGTATCTATACCACTTGTCCTTATAAGTCTGAGTGACAACATATGATGTCATAGCAGGAAGGGCACTGGGACAGAGGTGGATGATGGGGGCGAGGGTAAGGGTGCTGCCCAAATGGAGATTTAGGACATCTTCTACACAGAACAGGTTACATGACATCATAGGCCTCGCCTTCCATATGAGGTAAAGGGTGAAACCTTGACTGGGCACAAACGCCTCCTTCCATCTGTAGAAGTTATAAACCACGACAACGGAATGCTGATGACAGAAGGCTCCCTGAACGTCCGCAGAACATGCGGGACCTGCAAACACAAAGCGTCCCCTGCAGAACTTGAAAAGTGACATTTTCCCCCAACAGGGAGTTGACCAACAGGTCCGTCGGTAGAACGCAAGTCCCCAACGAAGCAAAAGCGACATCACATCCGCACCGTGTAAGCCGGCAACTCATTAAACTGAAAAGGAGCTGCCGGTTATGTGAACAGAATGAAAAAGGAGGTCATCAGAGGAGGTCATGGCTTCATATTCTAGACTCAACGATCCTGGAGGACAGGGACCACAATTGTCTAATGATTATACAGAAGAGCTGGTACTTTGTGGTCTAGAGTGGCAAGTAATGCACCAGACAACAATGGACAAAATTAGCAATATGACTTGGCATGATAGGAGTGTGATTGCCTATCATACCCAGGCAACCAGTAAATGCTGGTACCTAGGCATGATGGGACTGTGCTCGCTGTGATTGCTGTTAGCAATCACACTCCTATCATGCCAAGTCAGCCAATACACGCTGGTACAGGATGGCTGTAAGTGATGTGCAGACCCCATACTGCTGGCAGCATCAATACACAAGGGGGGCAGCTAGCCAGGTTTCAGCATGTACTGGCTGACTTGGCATGATAGGAGTGTGATTGCTAACAGCAATCACAGTCCCATCATGCCTAGGTTCCAGCACTTACACATCCATGCTAACACACACACACACTCATTTATTCATATAATCATTAATTCACAGATTCATTCCCTCAATCACACACACTCATTCAAACACCCTCCCCACCCCCTTACCTGCACTGCATCTCCCTTCGATGCCGCTCACAGACTTCAGCAGGGGGCGCGGCCTCCCTCTGCCTTCTCTGCTAAAGCACAGAGGAAGTAGGATGTCACGTGAACTCCGCTTCCTCTGTGCTGTCCAGAAGACCCTCCCACAAGTAAGTAGCAGGGCTTGAGGTGCGGCTCGTGTAAGATCGGTTGCCCTGGCTGCCGATCTTACGCGGGCCGCACCTCGAGGTCTCACGGGCCGCATTTGGCCCGCGGGCCGCATGTTGGACGCCCCTGCCATATTTTAAAAAAAAAGATTTCGGGCGGCCCCTTGGCTTGGGCCCCCCTGCCGCCGGGGCCCTGCGACCCCGGTAGATCCGCCACTGCCAGGAGGACAACTGCCCCCGTGGCCCTTTTAAATTCATCAAACAGGGCCAGTGGAGAGCGTAACGGGGGCCACCTAACACTATGCTCAATATCACAGCTCAACCCGGCTGGTCAGGGAAATCAGAGGTCCTCCCAGCCGTCAAAAGTAGGGCAGCTCCCAGAAATCATTACTGTCCCTTGGAAAATCAGGACAGTTAGGAGGTATACATGCTGCCTATTGCCAGGAGATAAAAACTTAAAATTAAAAATGTCGGCAGATAAGACCCTACACTGCCTGTTTTTCCCGATGTAAAGACACAAACCTTGGCTCTTGCCCTTGTCTTAGATTCAGGAGCCGTATGTCTATCCCATGCATGTTTACATTCCCTCACTGTATTAGCCCCTACCACTTCACCTGGGAGGCCGTTCCGCTTATCTTTGCATCCGAAGCACAAACGTTAAAAAAAATAAAATAAAATACTTAAATCACAAGAGGCTACTGGTGTAATGTAACAGGTCAGGAGGCATTTGGTATGCGAGATCACATGATAGAGATTTGGTTTGCAAGTAAAGGCCATGTCACAAGATCCGCACGGCGTTTGTACTCCAACCCCACCGCCCTGCTGGGCTTTTTGGATGGGATTACAATGTATAAACCCCCATCAGCTGACGGACCCGACGGCCCCCGATCGCCTCGCGTGCATCGCATGATTCACCACAGGACTGATAAGGAGGAGAAATCTGTCATTTTTAGGACTCTCTTGGCCCGTCTCGTCCCCCTGGACTATTAGCCGGCACTTTACAAACATTTAGAAAGAGAGCGTGAAATGTCTGCACAAACAGCGGTGCCGCGATAAAGCGACGAGTTCACACCCGCTTCAAAGTCAACATTATGTGACTCATCTAGACTAAAGAAAAGCATCGCATTCGTGGCAAACCCAATTTTATCACTCATAATCATACCCAGGATCTCAGGGGGAGATTCTGGGGTCACACAGTGTGGATCTGACTCCTTCCTATTCTTCCCCCCCTGCTGTCATCATATACAAGACTCCCAATGGGTGCTTTTGCTCCCTGTATGTTATGGTTGATATCCCTGCTTGAACGCAGGTGACTCAGTTCACTGTATCCTTAAATAATGACAAGTCAAGCTTTCCACGAGGACCTGTATTAGAGTAATTTGGGTGACATTTAGCAAATCTACGTAGAACCATCACAACGGACTACTAAAGAGTTAATATTTGCAGGGGTCGCAGGGTCCCAGGTACCGTCATATTGTTAAAGAGCCACGCGCACCGTTAAAATTACTTTGGCTCCTAGATTGTGAGCTCATTTGAGCCGAGCCCCCCTCACCTTTATTGTTACTAATATTCCCTTTCCTGTGTTCGGTTCGGGCGAATATTCGTGTACATTCTTCATGTTCGTTTTTTTATTTGTTTTTTGTAGAAGGGGTTAATATCTAATCCCCCCCCCCAATAAACTCCCTTTATGCAGATCTGGAGGCGGCCATTGTTGTCAGTCATGTGATATTTTGGGTGACTTTCACGGCTCTAACACCACACTGAGCTGATGCTTTATGGCGATGCTAATGAAGTCCATTCCTCTATAATCTTCAGCATTTTCGTCATCCATTGTACAGCTAGTGATTAAGACTGAGCCATTCTATCATTTCCCACAGACAGTATGATAAGGAGTCGGGGGGGGGGTTTGTCTAGTAGATCGGGGCTCAGATAACAGAGCGAGAACGCAAATGGCTGATACGCGAGAGTCCCACAGTCTTCCAGCAGGTGTCCAACCGGCCGTTGCTGCTACACAATCCAGATGTCTCACGTGAGACGGAGGATTTACAGCAACACCGGACAGCAAATATTCCAAAAATCCTCTCCCAGTCAGGATCATAAAACTCATGATTTGCTCAAGGCATTGCAGCCGGAGGAACGGGCGAGTAGACGCGGGCCGAGTGGGGCCGATGTGCTGGCATATTATATGTAGGTGAAAAATACCCAAATAAATAAATAAATAAATTGGAATGGTGCAATTTATTGTTTGCAATAACCTGAAAAATCAGAGCTCATAAAAAGAAATATTTTATATGCATACAAGATATCCCAACACCTTAAAGTGAACACGGAACCAACCCGTGCATTAACCCTTTTATTACATACAAATATTATCAATAATACTTGGGTCATAGTTCAGGTAATACGGAGATCTTCAGCTGGTAAAATAGGATTTTCTTTTATTACTTTTACATCTATTCATTTAGCGCCTATTTACAAAACTGCCAGAAACTTCACTTTTTTTTTTAATTTGTACTAATGCCACATTTTTTTTGGTGTACATAAAGCTTTAAAAACCAAAATAATTATATTTCTCACGAAAAAAAAAACAAAAAAAAAAAAACACAAAAAACGACAACAATGGATAAACAAAAATATAAAAGAATAGTAATTCTTTCCAAAATGGGGGTAAAAAAAAATAAAATGTAAAGCTTCAAAAATAGTGTTTATATATAATCTATGGGATTACATGAAATTCTATACAGGATATTAAACGTTTCCTGAAACCGGATAACACCTTAAAGCCAGGAATTAAAAACACAGCCCTACGACGCGCATTTGTGGATATTATTTCCGGCAGTAATTTTTTTTTTTTTTTTTTATGAGAAAAACAAGTACTTGGAGTAGGATGTGATTTACAGTAAATCACCCCAAAAGAGCAGCTTATCAGCCATTCCTTCTCACACCCAGACTTCTTTTCATACTGCCTGTGAGGAACAATAGAATGGCTCGGTTTTATTCAACCAGCCAGACACTCTGACTAATGCAAGTCTATGGAGGAAGGGACTTCATTAGCATTGCCATAAAGCATCAGCTCAGTGTGGTGTTTGAGCATGAAAGTCACCCAAAATATCACATGACTGACAGCAATGGCGGCCTCCAGGTATGGCGATAAAGGGAGTTTATTTGAACAAAAAGCCGTGAAGGGGGAGGGGCCAGTTCCATAGACAGCGCCATGGGGGGGGGGGGGGGGGAACGACAACTTCCGTAGCTGATCTGAACTCCATCCTATCCCCCATGGCCCTCATCAAATAAAAAAAAGATCTTAACCGGCATTGGAAGAAAGAAGAGCGATATCTTCAGACTACTGGGTGCATCCGTCTTCCGTGCCAGAACGGGGAGGACTAAGCAGCCCTGGCACCAGAACCTTGACCTTTCATTATCTAAAGATACACTTAATTGAATCACCTGCATTCAAGCAGAGATATCAACCATCACATGCTGGGAGTCTTAGATGTGAGAACATCTGGGGTTGAATAGGAAGGCGTCGATCCTGAGAATCTGCCCTGAGACCCTGAGATAGGGCCAAAAACCCTGAGACTCCGGGACAAACCCCGAGACTTACTGGGTATGGGGACACCTAACCTGCGAACATACGCTGCAGCACCCGGCTGGCCACTAGAATGGCAGCCAGCGGTCCACCCGGTGCACCAGATGGCTAGTCCAGGGCCCGGGCATCTTACTCTGTAATAAGCGGGCAAACGGGCCATCGGAAAGCAGCGAATAACTACTCAGACTCAGAACTCCAGAACTTTTTGCGACCCCCCCAGAAAAAACAAAAAGTGCAAAAACATCCCTTAACCATTTGTGGACCAGATAGCCTCAGCTACAAGAGAAAGAGAGATTTAACAAAGTACAGGAGGGACGTTTATTTAAAGGGGGAAGAAATGTTAGAACGAGAGGTCATGATCTAGAACTAGAGGGTCAGAGGCTTAGATGTAATGTAAGGAAGTTTTAAATTTACTGAGAGGGTGGTAGATAAGCAGATCAGCCTCCCAGCAGAAGTGGTACAGGCTAATACAGTGAGGGAATTGAAACATGCGTGGGACTGCATAAATTGTTGATATTATTAATAATAAATAATAAAACACATATGGCTCCTGAATCTATTTTTTCCCCCAATCGCTCCTATAAAAGTAGCCCTAAAATTATAGAAACAAAATTACAGAAAAAAACCCACAAGAAGCAAACATTTTATCTAGAATATGCAAAAAGTAAAATAACATTCTAGCCGACTAATGTACGTCTGTGCAAATTATTATTTTAATTATTTTTTTTGCCTGGTTTTACTGGAAAAAAACTAAAATTCCTGGAATTATGAAGAAAACGAATGAGAGAGAAATGGTTACTTTTGAATATAATGTTACAGATAAAGCCCAAGGAGATAACAAATCCGCATTGTCAGAATATTATAACATACACTGCGACACAGTGTGACAACAATGTAACAACAATGTAACAAATCCAACAACAGTTTATGAGACACACAATAGATTTACCCTGTATAAAAATACCTATAATCTAATAAATACTTGGCCTAGTAGGTGGAGGTAATTTGGGACACCCCATTTACCCCCCCGTATGTATATGTATATGTATATATATACCCTAGGCATTTCACTGTTAAGCTGTTAGGGTAAATAATCACACCACCTAGGAAATAGCTGGGGTAATAAGCACACAACTTTCTGAAATTCCCAATCACTGGTGAAATGGTTAAATATCAGGTTTTACCCTTAACCTACTGAGATCAACAGCACACAGTCCACTGCAACCCAGGGTAATTGTGCTCTGCATTAACCCCTTGTTTTACATTATACCCACTATTGTGGGGTAGTTAGGAACTTACCTTCTGGGGAGGGGTGCCTATGGAAAGCTCCAGGTAATAGCCCCTACCAGAGTCCCCCTCCAGATTGTCAATCATAGCCAAGAAGTTAATTTTGCCACTGGGGTCAGAGGCAAAGGACAGCCCCAGGAACTCATTGGGGGTCTGGGGGGTCACAGGCACAGTGTTCCTAACCTCTGCAGGGGAGATCCTTAAAGGGAAAGTAAACTTGGAGGAGGCGCAGACAGCCCCCAAGACAAGGAGCAGGGGCAGAGTCTGCGGAGGGACCCTCATCTTGCCAAGGAGATCAGATCAGAAATGCAGGGGATCCACTGTCCACATGTCCACTCCTAGAGCCATGAGAGATCCAGCAGGAAGGTCATATTCCTCCCCAGCCTCCAAGGGGGCAATAACCGAAAGCCTCGGCTCTGAAAAGAGCTGCTAAAGCAAACCGCAGCCAGAGCCCAGCACCGGCCCGGGGCTAAACAAAAGGGAGAGGGCAGGGAGGGGTTCGGGAAAAACTTTTACTATAAGTCTTAAAGGAACAAAGTGCTGAGCAGGAGGAGCGGAGGGACAGAGCCTGGGAGGGCGACGCGCGCCCCCTGCCGGCCAAAGGAGGAACAACCACAAGAAAAAATAAATAATAAAACAATGAAAATATATCTGTGTGTAAAGAGTTAATTTATTGGAACATACAGAACATAGTGGTCAATGGGTCAATGTTTTAGGTTTATACATACATATGCAAAAATTAGTATTGCCAGTTGTGGTAATGCTTATTATTTTTATAGACATAATATTTTTTTATTATGCCTATATTTATTTATTTTTATTTATAATATATATATATATATATATATATATATATATATATAGTTTTGCTCATACTCTATCATAATGTAAGCTGCGTAGAATCATCAGGCTATATTAGACTGCCGGGGAGAAAACAGCCGAGTGCCATTTATTTATATAAGTCTATATATATAGATATATACTGATATATATATATATATATATATATATATATATATATATATATATATATAAGAGATGGCTTCAGCAGCAGTAAAGGAACAGTCATGTAAACAGTGTTTGCTCTCACAATACGTGTCTTTCAGTTAAATGCCATTTATTTACTAAGGGCTGCGCAGGCACAGTGGAGATATTGGATGCGTGACCGCATATGTACACACACTGCCAAAACATTCTCCTCTAGCCACGGGCCAAGGGGCCACATCATGACGCAGGCAGGTTTAACTGACTCTGTAGAGGTTCACATAGGGGTTTATTCACTAAAGGGAGATTTGAGGCCTCCGCTCTCTGACTTCACCATTCATTATGGTTCCTCCAGCAAGCTGAGCTGGCCCTGTATAGTGTAGAATACAATGAGTGTGGAGACTATGGGGGTAAACTGAATAATTTATACATTATACAGGGCCAGCCAAGCATTTCCTGCAGCAGACAAATTAAGAGCACAATAGATTTAAAACAAAAGTAAAGGATTGTTCTTCATTGCTGTATAAATTGCGTATAGGAAGTGGGGCTTGTACCTGCACCAATCCCGCTCCCCTCCCCCGCAAGAGTTGGGGGAATTTGGGGTTTTTCTTGCCCATACTGGGGGAAGTAAACATCCTGCGCGGCTAGACTAAGGAGACCGTGGCGAGGAAGACAATGGAACTAATCATTTGTGTAAAGGAATTTTTTCAACAAAAGAGACAACCCAATGAAGCTGGCGTGAAGTCCCAGTTAACAGAGTGAACAGATGGTCCCTGACCAGTCTCGTGGGACATCTCTATACCTGGGGACTGTCTAAGATGACCCCAAAGGCTCCAAGGATTATTGAAACTCCTTGTGCAGCTCATTCTTCTCTGGGTGTGTGTATGGGGGGCATTCCATCTTGCCTACCCCCATCCCCTTTGTGATCTAGAACGGTTCTAAAGGAAAAAGGAGAGTTCGAGGGGAGCCAGTCTGAGAGCTTCTCGTGGATGGGAATGGAATCATTAATGGAAGGTGATAGCTTCATTAGGTCATCTAAGCTTTGGAGACCTCAGATGTCTCTTTTTCTGATAGAGAGGTCTTTCTTCCATTTGAAGAAGCTCTATGATACTCAGCTTTTTATTTCTCTGCAGCCAATGCAGCGCTGAGAGACAGTCCAAATATTAGAGCGCTAGGACGACAATCTATGGAGCGTGGCACCACGATCTTGGCTTCGGTTGGGAACGGCTGTTCACGTTGCGGATTTGCCGTATAATTACAGCAGGGGGAGCCGGACAATCAGGAATTAACTACCAGGCAAGAAAAGTGTCGGCGACAATCATATAGAATTATTTTATAGGGTTTCATGCAAAACGCCCAGAGATAATATACCGGAAACCCTAAATAAGTCGCAAGGTCCTATGAGCTTATCACAAATACATTTAAAATGATTCACCTGTACCATGCATTTGGAATAATGTCATTCCTTCTATGCTGTGTCCATGTTTATAATGTGTTGCCATAGACCAGATAGTCCACTTTCTCCATATAGTTGGTTCATTATATATTATATACACATATATATATATATATTACTCCATATAAAACAGAATACCGAATCACACACGGCGTTTGCATCTAACGACCCCGAGAAGGAGGCAGGGTATTAGTGTGAGCGGTTGCCCGGCCGGAGTTGCCCTGGCAACCATGAAGCGGTGTCCTTTTATAGAGGAGACCGCTCGAGGGTCAGCCGAATGACGACGAAATTGCCCAGACTGTTAAATTGTGAATAAAAGCACATTAATATAAATGGATGGAGACAGAAGATGGAAAGGTTGCAGAAATACCACAGAAAGCAAATATATGTTATTTCCAGTTGTTTATTTAACGGCCGACCCTAACGGTGCAAGTTTATTTTGCCGTACAGTGAATATTTCATTGTAGACTTGATCGTTTTGATTATTTTGGTACAGATTTGAGTTCAGGGACGTCCTCAAAGGCCACGAATCCCATGGATTTCTGGAAAGGTTTAGAACTGGTTGCCCGGTGATATTAATTTATTGGAGTTAATTAGTGAGAACATGCAATTCCAGCAGGCACTACCAAGTTAATACAATACGCAATGTTTTTTTTACCAAAATAGTACGTATTTCACATTATTTTCAAGTATTAATACTATTTATTAGAGTGGTTCCTTACCGAGCAAGCACTGGCTGGGGTCATGGCTGGTGAGGGTGGAGATGGGGTGGAGATGGGGTGGAGATGGGGTGGAGATGAGGTGGAGATGGGGTGGAGATGGGGTGGAGGGGGCGTGTAGAGCGCAGACGGAAGATGGGAAGCAGGGGTAATAGGTTTAGGGAGGCTGGCTTTGGACTTGCTTAGCCTGACAACGTTTTTGCGAGGACGATGGGGAGATCGGACATTAGTAGATACAGTAATCTGCCGCCAAGACCGTGAATGCTGAACAGTTTGCGGTCTCCTGGGTGCTCGACTTCACAGTAACGTACCGGGGGGGGGGCAATCTCAGAGAAACTGCACTCACAGGGGACCCCTAGTCGTCTCAGACCAAGGGTCCAATTCTAGACGCTGTGATTTGCACAAAATACAGTTGGCACGGTTTCCACACTACATTTGCCGACCTCCCTTTTCTTGGAACTCTTCACCCAGTTCCAGTCCAAGGAAGCCCAAGCAATCAGCCCCAAACTGGTGATCTAGGATGGCGGTCCGGAGCATTAGTGCATTTTACTCTTAAGAGGTTTCACGGATGCACATTAAGTACTTCAATGTACGTTCTATGTTTGTGAGGCTTTACGGGGCATCAGACTGTTCTTTTAAAAGATATTTCATGGCAGATCGGGCTACAAATGTCCACTTTTGGTTCACGTCTGTGTTATTGTATTCCGTCTACCAATCTTTTCCCCCCCTGACATTTCTGTGATCTTTGAAAAGATGAATGGAGCTGTCGTTACTAGGCAACTGCAACCCAGTAATATTTAACATTTCAGATATGTTATTAGCGGTATTGTACCGGCACACATTAAAGTGCTTCAGGCACATCAACGGCTACAGTTTGATTAGCGGAATTTCTTCTTTTTTTTCTTCCCATAATAAGAAACGCGGTAAATCAGTTTTCTTTTGGATGAGCCACACCACAATATCACATCAGATTCATTCATGGGTTTAAATATTTTTAGAGAATGATATACACCGTGTGTTTTCCAATCTCTCACCGCTGACATAATACAAAGCAAGCAGGACGAGACTGGGGGGGAAGAAAAGCAGACCCGGCACTTTAAGGCCACCAGCTGCTATGTTATGTACATGCGAAAATGGCTGGATACCCACAGCCACACTCTATGATCTTACACTCAGTGAACCACCCACGCCCGCACTGGCCATGTGGCACTCTGGGCAAATGCCCAGTGCGCCCCTGGTTGATACCACCAAATATTTCCGCTGCTCTAAAAGTGCCACCTGAACGTGCTAGGGCCACCTGGCCATCACCAGTCCACGCCTGGAACCAACAGATCTGCTGGAGCGCTAGTAAAAGTTACTGTGTGCGGCTTCGGCCACCGGCCCACAAGACACTTGCCCGGCCAAACAGGGCCTGAAGCAGGCCCGGACTGGGACAAAAAATAGGCCCGGGCATTTGAGACTGAGCAGCCCATTTTTATTTATTTATTTATTTATTTATATGCCAGAGATGCCACTGTGCCCCCTGATATCCCTTATACCTCCTATATGACACTCTGTCCCGTGATAGAAAAACTGACAGCGCTAAAATAGGTATGAAAATATATGCTTTAATAAATAGACAAAAAAAATTGATAATACATAATACAATATCAATATATATATATAAATATATGGACAATACAAGCAATAAATCAAATATTACAGCAATCAAAAAAAAATAAAAAAAAATTCAAGAATGCACATAATTAATAGATCCCGAAAAAATTATATCTGCCCACCAGGGGTTAATATATCAACAGAAGAAACATGGGGCAAATAAGCAAAAAAATAAAGATAATACTCCAGGCTAAGCTTACCCAGTGGTGCTTATTTGCCCTGTTTTTCTTCTGTTGATATATTAACCCCTGTTGGGGCAGATGGAAGTGAAGTAGTGGAAGTTGCACACTAAAATCCAAATTCCCCGCAGCACTGCAGGGGACCTGGATCCTCTCTCGCAGCCAGTCACAAACTAAGAAACTCAGACCACGCCAACTGAATTGCGGCGCTCAGCCAATCTTCTAGGCTGAGCAATGTGACTAAAAAAAGTCATCATACACGGGACCCCTGAAGCCACAATCTAGTGCCACAAATCCTTTTTAATAAGATACGCAGGTTGAAATAAGAGTAAATAACACAATACCTTTACTTTTGCTGGGCCTAGAATGTTTTGACCTCTGAAGTGACAAATTCAGGAGGGCGTTTTATCTCTGGATAAGTAAAAATTAAAGAGTTCAATTTAATCCTACAGAAAGTAAAGAGCCAGAAAACCGATGACTAAATACACATCAGGACAGGCTCTGCCACCCAGTCAGTCACACACACACACACACACACACACAAGGACAGGCTCTGCCACACCAACACCTAAACACAAACACCAGGACAGGCTCTGCCACACTGACACCCGCATCTGGAGGGTTTCCACGGACGCTTTCCCTTTGATTTAGGTGATGGCCGCAGCTGGCTCTCTTGTGTATTGATGCTGCCAGCCCCCACGTGTATTTATGCACTCAAGAGAGCAGCCCCACTTTAGTATTGATTTATGTGATGCACTGATGCCCCAGCCAGCACTCGCTTGTGAATTAATGCCCCCACACCCTTGCGTATTGCCCCGTCAGCCAGCCCTACATTGTGTATTTATGCCAGCCACCCCCCTTAGTATCAAATCAGACCTGGCACCCAGACCTGCCTAGGACCCAGATTGGAAGAATAGGACTTGCCATCTTTGGCCCCAAAACAGCCCGCCTGTGGCATCTTTGGCCCCAAAACAGCCCGCCTGTGGCGTCTTTGGCCCCAAAACAGCCCGCCTGTGCCATCTTTGGCCCCATAACAGCCCGCCTGTGGCATCTTTGGCCCCAAAACAGCCCGCCTGTGGCATCTTTGGCCCCATAACAGCCCGCCTGTGGCACCTTTGGCCCCAAAACAGCCCGCCTGTGGCATCTTTGGCCCCAAAACAGCCCGCCTGTGGCATCTTTGGCCCCAAAACAGCCCGCCTGCGGCATCTTTGGCCCCAAAACAGCCCGCCTGCGGCATCTTTGGCCCCAAAATAGCCCGCCTGCGGCATCTTTGGCCCCAAAACAGCCCGCCTGTGGCATCTTTGCCACCAAAACAGCCTGCCTGTGATATCTTTGCCCCCCTTACACATCCATGCTATCACACACACACATATTAATTCACAAATATTTACTCACTAATTCACAGATAATCCATTCACTCATTCAGATATTCATACATTGATACTCATTAATTCCCTCATTCAGACACTAATTTACATATACTCATTCACAAACATTCATTCACTCACTCCTTCACAGATACTCATTAATTCACTCAATCTCAAACACTCCTTCATGCAGCCTCCCCTTACCTGAACAACTGAAGATTTAAAGAGTACGTGCCGCTCGGCGCTCGCAGACCAACCTGTTCTTCTGCACAGGAGGAAGCAGATGCGCAGCAGGGTCATGTGACGTACGTCACGTACGTCACGTGATTCTTTTGGATTCCTGCGTCCCCGGCATCCTCGGCTAGCCAGTAAGTAGCGGGCCCCCGCGGAATTAATCGTGGGGGTTGCACGGGCCCCCTAGAGTGGCGGGCCCGGTCGCAGCTGCTGCAGGGTTAAGGGGCAGGTGCCCCTTTTGCCCTGCGTTATAGACGGCCGTAGAGGCCCAGTCAGTCCGGTAGGGGCTTGGAGCTGCAGCTCCATCAGCCCCTAAATCAATCCGGCCCTGCCGCGGCCCGGCCCACCGGGCAAATGCCCGGTGTGCCCGATGGCCAGTCCGGGCCTGGCCTGAAGGCAAGTAAGAGCTTTAAAGGCTGGCTAGCTCTCTGTATAAAAGGTGCAATTATCAGTTTGGCCACTAGGTGGACATCCTCGCTCCACCTGCATGAACTGAAAATTAAATGCCCCGATAACTGATTATTAGAAAGGTATTAACAAAAAATGAAACTTTCCTCCATTCTGACAGCAGCCGTTCTAACAACTTCCAGGCCGTTATGTGTGATTTTGTGTGATTTTGCATATCTCTAACAAGAATAACCCCTGATGTGTCTGTATGTGTTAATGTATGTTTGTTGCCTATGTGTTTATTGTACAGCGCTGCGTAATTTGTTGACAATCAATAGGTAATAATAATAAATGTATTAGTCATAGTAATAAGTGTAAATTAGCATAAAAGCACAAACATTAATGAATTATTCAAAAATATTCCTGTTTGTTTATTTTCCTATTATCAAAAATGTATACTTATTTATGAATCCCAAATGTCCCAATTTAAGAGGTCTAGTCCCTCTTTTAGGCCCAAATTCCTGTGTTTCCTCTGTATCCCGATGTCCTTCTTTTCTAGGATATCACAGGATTCTACAGCCATAAAAGCCACAGTAATGTGTAAGGGAAATGCAGAAAATGTGTTTCCAAAATATATGTAAATAAAATACATTTAGATACTTTATTTAGTTACATAAATTAAACACACTAAACAATCGCAAAGTCACATAAAAAGTCTCAGTAAAGTAGTTGGTCCTATCCACAACTGACCACACCCCCTAAAACAAATCTGACCATTAGTAACAGGGACCAGACCTGGGATAACGAGGTGGTCCTGGCCCTTTAAGGCATGCGGCCGCCTAATGCCGTCGGCAGCTGTATACATGTGGCTGCACTTTAGGTTTTAATGCTTGGAAATCTGGCGGCGTATCCGGCCAGTGATCATCCACTAAGGCACCTGATCTGCCCCTGGAGCAGGGACGGTCTCTCTGCGGAATCCCACCCATGCATCTTTAAGGGGTCCACTATGCAAATTTAAAGGGACCTCTCAAATATATTCACTAAAGTGTGTATGACGGCTGCAGTGTCCCTTTAACTAGAATTTGTTGATAAGATAGGTGTTCATAGAGGTGGTTATGAAGACCACCCCATAAAAAAACCCACAAAACTCACTGCTTAAGCCAAAAATGTACTCCAGAAATCAGGAGATCCTGGAGCTCAGCCTTTAATCAAGACGAAAGACCGAAGACAATATTAGAGCAGCAACCCAACGGAGAGACTTTAGCATATGTTCAGCAAAGGATTACCGGGAGATAACCCAAATGTGAACGGTAGATTATTACAGATTATGCTTGTGCTGCAGACAGAATCTACTCACTCACAAAAAGGTTATTGACGATAAAATGCTCCACATTGGGATCAGCTGGGGGAATATTGGTTTTCAAACCCCAATAGTTTAAAGGAAGATTTTTGGGTTCGCGGCCCTAGAGGTCTTTATTTTTTATCTCCTTTTTGGCACATTTGGCTTCAAGATTTCTAAAAAAATGGCACAACCTCGTCACTATTATCGAGCAGTTTTGTTTAACATAGAAACACAGAATTTGCAGGCAGATCAGACCCATTCAGCCGTCGTCCTTGGCCTCTGTCTTTGATGCAGGAGTCATATGCCTATCCCATGCAATTCTCTCACTGTATTAGTCTCTACCACTTCTGCCGGGGGGCTGTTCCACTTATCTACCACCTCTGCCCCAAAAAGCGAGACAGACATAGAGCTCAGCGGGATAGAGTGGCAAAATCAGGACAGTCCCTCACAAAGCGGGACAGTTGGGAGGCATGGAACCCTCAACCTGCCCCAGAGGCCTGACTAGCAGCTGCCTCCTAGGGCAAATCTGATAAGACCCATGTATTCAAGGCGATGAACCCATAACCCTTCTGTCCATTGATGATCAACAGCGCATCCCCCTTATATTATATAGTAAGGCAAAAAATCTATTAATATGTTGAGTTCGTGACAGCTTCAGTCATAAAAAGTAAACCTTTTGTGTATTATCCTCCATCCTTCCGCATGAGATGGCGTTAATTATAAACCTCACCCCCCCCTGGCCCGTAAGGAATTATATTTTTTCTCCATTTATATGTAGTTTGAACGGCGTTATTCGCAGATCCCCTGCTAATCCATTTTCCCGCAGCACATTAGTAAACTGTGCTAATAATAAATTGCTTTATCTAATGCGAGACGTGGTAATAAAGTGTATGCCATTAGCAAGCAAAATAAGAAAAAAACACACAAAAGACAATTAATGACTATTTCTGGATTGCTTGGCGTCCCATGTGGTGTTAATTTGTGATTTTCTTTCCGCATAAAGTAACCTCAATCAACTTTATAAAAATTCCATCCCAGCTCTGTTTCGTGATCACGTTTATTCATCGGGCGCTAAGGCTGTTTAACTAACGGGGAAGAACAACAATTTTTGGTCCTGGAGCTTCATTCTCCATGTTTGGGACGCCCGAGAATGAATACTGCGCATGACTGTGCGCATGCACTGTAGCGCTGCCGGATTGAGTGACACTCTACCTTTTGCCAAGGGTAGAAGTTGGGCGGCATGCCATAGTATACATAAAGTTAGGTTTTCATACATAACCCATAGCCTTCTGCCCATAGGTAGGCAGGAGAAGACCCTCCACCACATTTTATAGCAGTTTTGCCATCCTGTGAAGGGCAACAATCCCGGAAGAATGGCCTGTAGGGCTTATAGTCTATGCTTTGCCTAGTTCCAGGTGTGAAGAGGTGGGGGATGGGGTTACACCTTATGAGTAGTTTCGGGGCATTGCCAGCGGGCGACCCATCATCTGTTGGGTACTTCTGGTTAGTAGAACTTGACAGATCAAACAGAAGGATACTTCAGACACTTCAGACATAATATGCACTTGATTAATGCATATGATAGGTGTGGTCCTTCCTGCAGACTCTCCCCAAATACATTTGCCCCTTTCCTCACCCCCTGAGAGCTAAATGCCCCCGCAAGACACGCACTCTACCCACTGCGCATGTGTAAAGTCTTCCCATTCATTTCAATGGGAGCTAGTTACTGTCACAGATTGGCTTCTTCAGCTGTCAATCAGTTACATGAAAGCGCTCCCATTGATTTTAATGGTAGTACTTCCCTGCCTCTGACCGACAGCTTCAAGCAGCCAATACGTGGCAAGAAAAGTCAGATCATGGAGGAAGAATGAAGATTTCGCAGCGTGGCTTTATTTTTTTGTTTATTTTGGACGGTTTCAGGTTACTCCGAGTACTTTAATATCCATTCTTTCATAGTACACCACATGGGGGTGAAATTAGACTATCCTTTCAAAGTAATACACATTTTTTAAGACATTTCTATAATATTTTTTGCACACTTTGGCCTGAAATCACAGCTACAGTTTAACTTTGAGACAATACGACATCTGCCTTTGCCAGACTAGAGAGTCTTTCAATGGCAGACCCAAGGTCTCAGCGCTCCAGCGACACAAAGGGCTTTTCTAAAGACAGGTGGATCAGACACACTTTCTCTTCCATATGTTATTAATTGTCCTATTGGGCGCAGTTATTATTCCTTAGAGAGACGAGGCTTTTCTTATCGAACAATACCGCGTTACGTGGCATTAATAGAAGGTCCTGTCCGTTGAGTTGGGTTGCGGGAGCTCTATGGGGGTAGAGTTTTATTTAATAGTGTTTTTTGGAACATACAATCCAGCATTGAGTTTTATAGAACCGTCTGCCTTAAACCTTAGACTATGTTCTTCCTGAAGAATGAGACATCATTCATTCTGCGCGGATGTCCTTGAATACTGAATGAACAAAAACGTATTGAGTTCCCCCAAAGCTTGGCTTCCAGAAAGCATTATAGCTAAAGTAGAACTATATAATAAAATAGTAACAAGGCTCTGCAAATGTAACCTTGTTATTTCCTTTCCGCATAACAAGTGCCAAGGGGGCCAGGACTGAACTTGACGGGCACCTGTGTATGCCAGATACCCCAGCTTTCTGGGTGAAAAAGGCTAAAACAGGTGATCCGAGCAGCTCTCCATTCAAATCTAATTTGGTCTCGTGTTATGCCTATCCCATGCATGTATAAATTCCATTGCTGTATTAACTTCCACCCCTGCTGCTAGAAGGCAGTACCATGTACCTACTACCCTCTCAGTAAAGTAAACCTTCCTTAACATTCCGCCTAAGCCGCTGCCGCTCTTCTTTTAGATTATGACCTCTTGTTCTAACGTCTCTTCTCCTTGTTATACCCATTTATGTATTTAAGCGTGTCTATCACATCCCCCCCTCGCTCTTCTCTCCTCCAAGCCAGACGTATTAAGATAATTTATATCCTGCAAATCACCAAAAACCATGATCCTCGGAAATGGCTCCTGAATGTCAATATCCTTCTGGAGATGGAGGTCTCTAGGACGGTACCCAATACTCTAGGTGGGGTCTAACCAGAGATCCGTAAAGGGTCATGATGCGGCTTTAGATTTGGACGCATCGTTGAGCTTTCATCCCCCCGTTAGTCGATTTAAGGTCTATTTGGTCCCTTTTAGTTCACTAAAAATGGTAACGAAGGGATTAAGACCGTAGCAAGAAATGTAAATCGTAAAACTCCAATCAGATACAAGAATATAATCTACGATCTCAGTCTTAATCACCCAGTCGGACACGCTGACTAATGAAAGTCCATGGCGGGAATTAAATGCTGGCAGCAAAAGCACCAGTTGGGCGTCATTTATGATCAAATCGGGGAGAGAATAGGAAGGAGTCAGCTACAGACTGTGTGACCCGGAGAATCTGCCCCTTCACCCTGAGACCCTGATATTGGGGCAGAAACCCTGAGAGTTCCCAGATATGATTATGACTATAATGCATACTTCGTCATTTTGTGTCCTAGAATTCATTTCATTCTAGAGAGTAAGTTCAGATTCTATCGCCTTTTTCACTGACGCGTCCTATTAAAGTCATCTTTTTAATTAAATGAAATAGCTCATGGTTCATCAGCCCACCTTCCTGCACCTTGACAGCCGAGACGGGCTGTATCCGTGCCACAGCGTAATTAAACCCAACTCCTAGGGAGGACGCCGGAGCACAATAGTGGGGAGGAATCGAAATAATGACCACAAAAATCCACAGTAATGTAGGTCAGTATTTACAAAAACTTTATCTCATTTCATTCAATAAGCATATTTTATCTGCATCCTATTCTGCCTACACCTCTATGGGTACACCTCTATGGTTGGCATAAGATGCAGCCAAACATTTAAACAGTAACCATCCCTGACTGGATCCTTTTTGTGCTCCCTTTGTACACTTTTCTGTCCATTATGCCCCATTTATTTATGTTTGCTGCATAGGCTGAGCCAGGATGGTTTTAGAAAATGTGACCAGGGTGATATATTCTGGGGAAAAAGTGGTTTGGGAAAAAGTGGTGTGGTCCGCATTCTTCTCAACCACCCCTATCATACCAAAAGTAAGCACCCCTATAAAAAATACCCCACCGCCAACACCTTCCTTCACCTTTCCACCCAACCTCAGAATTCATTCCTATGGTCCACTGCAAACATTGTTCCCACCACAATCAGCAGGTTCTTCACCGCCATCTTGAAATCCCACCACCATCATCCCTATGCCTCACCATCTCACCTCTATGTATTTGACATACAGGCAGACTATCCAGACTTCTATTCTATTCAGTGATGTGTTTATGAGTCTCCAGTCTTTCCAGCCATCATCCTTGGACCTACCTCAAGGAGGGTCCCTTACTTGTGATGAACATCCTCTGTTATGATCATCAAGCATGACGTCATATCACTGCCTCAGAAGGACACGCAAGGTATGATGTATTATGGAGGTCTGTGCCAGCCTTCCGTAGCTGACCCATTGAGCTAAAGCCCATCCGGGAGCTCTGTTACCCAATAAAGTAATGTGGTAATGAGGCTGCCACCCCACTCGCCTTAGTCTGCCATCATTGGATCATTGTTGTAGGCCAGAATATGATCATGATGATAATAATAATTATTATTATTATTATCATCAGACGATGATGATGATGATGATGATTATTATTCCTATGTTCCAGGCAGATACATCTGCAAAGCCTCTCTGTTATGATGAAAAGGGTTAGAATTTGGGGTTCCTGCGTAACACGGATCTCCATCTTCCTCTACCCGCAGACACAAGTTTTATGTTGTTTGCAAATTGTCTTTGCCGAGGGCCGCCTGATATGCTTTACACTCGCTACACAGCTGGTGTAACAGATGTCTCGAAATGGATCAGACATTTATCCCTTGTCTATGCCATATGTTAATAGCTGGAAAGAGGGTCTGGATGTTAGAAATGGTATTGTTTCTATCAGTCCTTACAAAATGTTAAACAGAATGCTTTATTCCACACAATGTGACAAAATGATTAGCAATCCCCTAATTATGGAATCAGCGTTTTTGTTGCGTAGTAACATGGAGTTGGATGAGATTGAAGATACAAGGTTGGCATGGCAAGAATACCTGAGAACTTCCAGGGGAGGCTACCCAGAGCTCTTCATCTTTTGGAGGGAGTGGCTTTATGAGTGGGGCAGGGATATTTACATGTGGAGGCTGGCCTAGCCATGTGTGGGGAGGGGCTAGTCCTAGACCCTGGATGTAGGAAGGAGGAGTTGGTGGAGACTAGGTGTGGCCAAATGCCATTCTCCTGCCTGGCGAAAGCAGAAACTGACCTGGAGACTCCGGGTCAAACCTGTAGAGTTCTCGGGTACTACAAGGGCTAACTACAACACAAATTTGACTTCTGGCTATAAGTGGGGCCAAAGGTGGCACTTATATATATATATATGTATGTACCTTACATATATGTGTCTAATATGGGGCATTTGCCTGAGGACCTTTGGGCACCCAATTTTTTGACATATTGCTGACCAGCCCAGATAAAGTCCTGCCCTGCAGCATGTGGGATGCATAGACTCACGGAAGAAAGCTAATCGCTCAGTTATATTGGGCAATATGTAAAAATGATATGTGGCCCGGAAAACAGGCAAAATTGATCACCCTACCCAAGACCCTGAGAACCAGAGCTTCTATGAGCACCTTTTACCGTATCACTTCTAACATCAACACTGCATTTACATAATGATGATTACCAATAGCATTAACAATCAAACCATTTAATTTCTTCTTCAAGTACGCATGGTTCAGCAGAATATTGAGTATTAAAAATGTTAACTTCTCTATTAAAGGGACACCCCAGTGTCCCAGGCAGAATTGTCTACATAAATTGCATATTAAAGTACTTACAAAGTATTAAAAGGCATTCTTCCAACTCAAAAAAATAAGATAGAAGTACTTACCTTGAGGGGAAGCCCCAAACATTTAATGTGGAAATTTAAAGGGACCAATCAGCTGTCATATGCATTATAGTCCTTATAATGGCTGGAGTGTCCCTTTAAATATAACTACATACCGATGGAATTAAAGAAGATGGATTGTATAAGGAAAATTTGAATAGGTTTGACCATCACCAGCATCCTCAACATAAAAATATATTAAATCCACCCCCCCCCTGTACATTCTGAATATGAATATTTTAACCTAATGTGAGAAGTTGTTGCATTATTGAATAATCTGTTGCTAAATGGTTCACTTGGTTTCCAAGGGGTGCGGAACGTAATATTTCTCCCCTGATAAATGTTTTTTTTTTATATTTTACTCAACATGGAGTCAGTCCCTACATCAGGAACCCTGTTTTATTAGATCCAGCCTTAGATTCAACATAACGCGGCTGAGACAGTCACAGGTTGCTCCTAATGGACCAATAATGATTTCCCAACGATCAAAGCTATTTTTTTTTTTATTAAAAGAGAGCCTTGACAATGTGTTTGTTCTCTTCGCTCTTAAACAGGTTTGACACCATTTCATGTGATATACAAAGAGCAGACATCTTCCATCTCTTGGTTATAAGCAATTAACCCTACCATCAAAAGCGTATAAAACAGCACATAACTATTACTCGGACGGTTAGCGTTTACTGTCTTGTTTGATGTATAGAATATCTAAACAGCAAATACAAGTTCTAATTAATATATGGAATAGATATCAAAATTCTGGTGCTTTGTGGTTTTGCCCTGATCTAGCTAGATGTAAAGTCAAGAACCTGTCTGGGTTCACATCCTATGAATTGATCTGTTTGAGCTTAATGAGCTTTACATCCTGGAGTTCCTTGCAGACTTGTTTATGAACTGTCTATTTATTTAAAAAAGCTCCCAGACCCTGTTTACAGGGCATATTGGATATCGGAGACCATCTTGTATGGGAAAACAAACTTGGAATGTTCTGGGTTTGACCTGGAGTCTCCAGATGAAGTCCTGTTACCCGGGGTCTCACGGTCAGTTTCTTCTTTCTCCGGACAGGGAGGCGCTGTTTGGCCATCCCCGCTGCCCGCCCACTTTTCTCTCATTCTCCACCCACTAAAGGCTGTCTGGGGCTAGCCACACCCCTTCAGGTGACTAGCCCTGCTCATGTGTGAGGCAGAAGAGGGAGAGCTTCAGGTAGGTTACGCTGGACCACATTTCATGGACTGCATGCACATAGGTGTGAAAAAAAGTGTAACGGACTGGAATGAATATAATGATGCTGAAACAATATGTATATGTAAAATCGTATACACTTATATACAATTATTCCACTTACAGTTGATCGTGGAATATCTAGCAGGGGTGAAATTTCACGAACTGACAAAAGTGACATCATATCACAGCACCGCGCTTGAATTCACTGAGCTCTGCAGAACGACCCATTTTTTACCCCAATGTTTGTAAATGCAGACTGCACGGCTAGGCGATTTTGAAACCCTTGAATTTAAGAATTAAGAAGTGTGTCCCAATACTTTTGTCCATATATCAGGAACTTCGGTATAAACCAGCATTTATCTGCTCTAATAGAAGAGAATCATTTATCTTCTGGCATTTTTATTTCTCTTCAATTATGTATTGATCTAAACATGAAAGTCCTATAAACGACATCAATGTTCGAATTTCATTGGCCATTTGTTCCAGGACACATATACATTTTTGCATTATTGTTGACTATGTATAGTGCTGCCCCCTACAGTATTTAAGGTGTATAACAGAGAAACTGATCTCCTTCAGGGAGTTTATACCCCCCACAGACTGCAGGGGGCAGCACTTTACATGTGCTTGTTAGTGACAATGTGAAACGGATTTGCCCTGGAAAATGGCTGATTTGTCTCCCCTATCTAGAGCCTGAATGACATCATAAATATCATTAAACCTTGGGTTAAGCTCTAATTGTATTGACCCACAAAAAAGGGTAAATGCAGTTGACTTTTGCAAAATGGGGTACTGGGTATTACCCAACTTGGTTTAAAGCTTTTAAAAAACCCTCTTGCGCTTACAGTATATCGACATAAAACCACCCAAATACACAACACCCTCCTTAAGGAAGGAAATAGCCAACATAAAGAAATAGTTCATCTATGCAAAGACACACAATAAAAATGAACAATAACAACAAAAAACACACACACACACAGCTTCCTCCCCCTCCATTCAGATACATAGTGCATCTGCTCACACAAATGTACACATGGAAGCAGGTGCATCCAGAAAATACCTCCTCTCACATATACACAAACACACAAAGGACAAGCGAGGCACTATCCTACCATCTGGCGCTGGGGCAGCTACTATAACCCTGCCCGAACATGAAGAGCACACACAGTTCTATAAACACTCATAGTGACACATAAACACTGTTCATTGATCTGGTTTTTATATAGTCTTTGCTCCTCTGAGTTACATAGAAACATATCATTTGATGACAGATAAGAACAAATAAGTCCATCTAGTCTGCCCTTTTTTTGTAGATGATACAAAGGTCTGCAACATTTCTGGTGGAACAAGCAAAACGGCAAATTAGAAGAATGGTGGAGAGTGTGGCAGCTGCAGTTTAACGTTGATAAATGTAAAATAACGCACCTGGGACGTAAAAATCCCAAGGCAGAATCTAGCATTGGGGAAGCCGTTCAGTGATAATGGGAGAGAGGCACTTGGGAGTAATTATTCCCGAGGATTTAAAGGTAAGCAGACAATGCAAAAAAAAATCAGAAAAAGCAAGTGCGGTTGAGGAGAGGGGATAGAAACGTTTATCTACTTAAAGGGATTTAACGAAGTACAGGAAAGGAGGAGAAATATAAGAGCAAAAAGCCATAATCTTAAACTAGATGACCAAAGGTTTATATGGTAGAGGATGGTAGATTATGGAGCAGCCTTCCAGCTGAGGTGGCAGGGGCTATTGCGTGACGGCATTTAAACATGCATGGGATAGACATATCGCTCCTGAATCTAAGACGAGACAAAGACTGATGAAGTTTTAAGTCTGTTAGGAAAAAGGCAGGTTAGAGGGGCTGAAGGGTTCTTAGCAGCCACCAAATTCTATGTTTCCATCCTGCTCATTGGTGGATCATACCTTGTGCTGCTACATTAGGTTTGACTATACCACTTCTAGAAGAACGCTTCAACGGAAGGTAACCAAAATGTGCAGGAGACATGCACTCAGGGGCTCATTCACACTCAAGCTGCTGGCAAGTTGTAGTCAAATTACATTTTTGAGCTGGACCCAATCCCCAATTAAATAAATAATGAAATAAATATCTAAAGAAATGTGGCTCCCATGAGCATCCTATTAACCAAAAGGAAGTGCAGGGTGCCCTTGTAATCAGTGCAGTTATACCGTGGAGGACTAAAGCAACTTTTCTGCACAAAAACAGAAGCGTGCCGCATTATGAAGTTGAATCCCAGCTGTCTGTACAATGAAGACTGGCAAAGTACCCCAACAGCAAGGCTGAGGGGTATCCCAACAGCAAAGTACCCCAACAGCAAGGCTGAGGGGTACCCCAACAGCAAAGTACCCCAACAGCAAGGCTGAGGGGTATCCCAACAGCAAAGTACCCCAACAGCAAGGCTGAGGGGTATCCCAACAGCAAAGTACCCCAACAAAAAGACTGAGGGGTAACCCAACAGCAAAGTACCCCAACAGCAAGGCTGAGGGGTATCCCAACAGCAAAGTACCCCAACAGCAAGGCTGAGGGTGCTGCCGTTGGTCCATAAATACATCATTGATTACATGGGTTCAAAGATGCGAATCAACAGGGATATGCAGAAGCTCACCTTAACACACAAAAATGTGAAAGAGCATTTGGCCAGGTCTTGAGATGGGGGTCTGGTCTCCGAGGGGTCCTTTCCTGTGAATGTATAGCATTCTTCTTCTTCTTCTCTTGTACGTGTGGCCTACTGAGTGGATATCGTCTGTGTTGTGTGTTGTAGAGGTGGCATTCACATAACGAGGGGTTCTATTATTTTATCACACTGTACTCTGTGTATTATTGTGTTAATGCTGCTCACAATGTAGGATACAGGCAGCCGCTGGGATATTTTGGGCAGGAACATGTTATTCTCATGGCATCACAGAAAGGGAGCAAGCAAAAAAAAATATGAATATGAAGTCCTTGGCCATAGAACTTAATTTTTCTATATTTTTCTAAGGTTTTATTTTTTATTTTTTATTTATTTTCTTATTTATTTATTTTTCCGGAATACAGCCAACCTTTGAATGCCATTTAAATCTTTGCGCTGCGGTTTGGTGGATAACAGATGATTTGTTGGGGATAAAAAAAAATATTTATAGGATACGGTGCTGTTCCACCAATTCCAATTAACGAAATGTTACATTTTTGTTACTTAATGCAACATGACAAACAACATTCCTAGTGCCGAATGTCCAAACTCTTCTGAGAAAAGGAATTACTCTTTAATGTAACATTTGTAACCTTTTGTAATGAGTAACATTTTCAATCATCTATATTTTTAAAGGGAATGCTTAATTGTCATAAGACACAAAAAGCAAACATTAATAGAGAGTTTCCATAGAAACTGAAACGGCAGAGTGTGCTAGGGATGGACAGAGGGCTTTTTCCACTAAAGCATGCCCCGACGAGTGATTTCAACTCAGTGTATTTGCTATGCATTATGAAGGGCCCCTTCCTGGCTTGTTTGTTTCTTTCTGCAAGACAGGGTGAGCTCTCCCTGCATAATGCATAGTTCAATCACTACTATGGCTTTCAAGAAATCTCACTGGTACACACCAGCCATCATATGCCCCTGAATGTGTATAATATGTGAGTGTTCATTTATAGATTGCCTTTTTTATATGGAGATACATAGAGGCATTTATCAAAGTAATCATGACCCCCCCCCCCATCTATTGGCGTGGCTGGCGATTATTTTCAATTGATCAGGACAGCGCGTGATCAGATAGTCAGGCATCTTATTGCAGAATTTAATGTATAGTGAAGCCATACTTGGGAATTCTCCAGGCGTCACACAGAGACTTCTCCGAGTCGGGGGAGCGGCGTTGAGGAATGCCCCACTCCCTTCCTACCATTTTTAAGAATCAGCAGACCACCATCTAATGTCAGCGGATTGATCCCACCGACATAAGCGGGACCGGCAACTGACATCAGTAGACCCGTCCGCCCTCATCCCGAAAAGGGAGAGCTCCTTGTAGCTGGAGCCTGAAGGTTCTCAGGGATGCCAGTGATGTAAAGGGCAACTCACACCTTCCTGCTAAACAAACCCCAGAGAGAAAGCTAGTCTCCTGCAGCACCTTGGACAGCTTCCTCATGACCAATGATAACGCTAAACAGCACCATGGAGAGTTCCTTATAGACAGCGAATGGGGACTACTAATCGATGGGGAAACCAGAAGATAAACCAATCACAGGTCATACAGCCGATTCCTACAATCAGACTGAAATAAAAATGCCACTAATTACGTCCCCCGACCAGTTTAGTCGGAATTTCCAGCCTCATATTCAAATTAACTTGAATCACTTCCAGGTCCCCTCATTAGAATGGCATTCTCAGCCAATCAACCGCCGTCCATTCTAGTGATCACAGAGACATGATGTCATATCTTAGTGCTCCAGAAAACTGTAAAGATTACCCAAACACACCTACTTGACATCGTTATTTTACTTTCAAATATTGATAATAATAATTTAGTGGGCTATAGCCTTAAAGAGTGCCAGGGACACGTCACCAGTCCGGCCCTGTTTCTTGTACCTCTTGGCATTTGAGATGGATTTATCACAAGCCTTTTTGATACACCTGGGAAGGTTTCACCCAGAGACCCCAGGTGAAGCTAGGTTTCCCCCAGGTCATTAGGTCAGTTTCTCTGGATGGAGAAATGAGGTTGGACAACACCCATTCCCTGCCTACTCTTTAAAGGCTGGGGTTAGCCTCCATGCATGGCTATCCTCATCCATTCATACACATCCAATACCCATACCCCTCCATGAAGCCACTCCCGGTGGCCTACACGGCTATGCTTACTAAACAGTATATTGGTAAGGAGATAGAAATTATTGATACACATCAAATGCGTGAAAATTACAGACACACAGAAAAGCTTTTTTTTTTTTTCTTTCCTCATTGGTTCTAGTGGAAGAGCATGATGGTGACAAATTTTCTATCAATAATATGGTAATTTGCGCGTCTCTCAGCAGGCTTCTGGAAACTGCACGCCGCCTTCACGGAAATGGCTCTGTAGAATGGGTCAGGCAACTGTAATATATCACATTCCGTTAACCTTTACTAAGAGATGCAAAGCCGCATTATGCCCCTCTGTAATGAAAGGGAAAAAATAGCCTTCATTCATAAGTATGTTGTATAGAGAGGCGAGACTCGCATTGGGTTCAGCTGGAACCATTTATAAATAAAATAAACAAAATAAAACAGCTGTAAGAGTGATCTTTTATGGAACATTTGTGTGGGTTCTTATCTGCCATGGTTTGCATAGACATACTGTCGGTGTCATTGACCTTGGAAGATTGAATCCTCATTGTAGAAGGAACCTATTCATACGTGGGAACTTCTTAGAGCTATGGGTTCTCCATCTGTTATATATGGGAGAGCACGGCTCATAATCGGTTATGGGTGCTCTGCATTTGGTGAGAGAAGTTGGAGGCCTTCAAAACTTTCAGGAGAACTTTCCTTTCGTACCATCCCGTACCAGATATAAGATAGGATAAACATGTCTGAGGGCATACTGTAGGTCGTGAACATGGTTGTAAGGAGCCGGACCATTAGTGTGGGCAAAGTAAAAAGTGTCTACACATCACTGTTGAAACCCACCCATGTCATACATATTGATATTACGCTGGTTCAAGTCGTTGCCTTTTAAAGTTGGAGTAGAGGTTTTATGTTTGTAGAAACTTCTAGAAGGTGTGTATTTATTTTTCTTTGTGTCAATCTGTATATTTTTTTCTGTGATTTTGTAAAGCTTTTGTGTAGCTCTCCCTGCAGCTGCTTGTATGCGGGAAAAAACGTTCATACATTCAACAAAGTCTGGTGCTCATCACAAATTTTGATTTCCACAACACTATTAACAGCATTCAGGCATCAGTCCAAATGAGTACTTAAAAAAAACCCCAAACCAGGCTATTTTATTCCAAACTCTGCTTTACAACCAGATACGGCTCAGCTTTAGTGTTAATTGTGTATTTTTATTCTGTTGTTCGCGTTACAAACCACTGACAGCTGGCTGACACAAAACCAAAATTATTTCAATGCTGTCAGATGACTGCTGATTTTCATGGGGTTTTAAAGACCAGTGATTACGTTGATTAGTGGTTATTCCAAGAAAGCAAAGTGCAGCATGCTCCAAAATGCGTCTGATGTCTTTGTCATATTATTACACACTTGTAGAATTTTGACCTAAAAAAGAGCTCTTTGTTCCATGTTGAATGAACTGTTCTGTGAGCAGTTATGTACATTACTATATCATTCGGAAACATGCCAACTCTCCACGTTAAAGAGACGGCGGCTATGTACATTACTATATCATTCGGAAGCATGCCAACTCTTCACGTTAAAGGGACAGTGGCCATGTACATTACTATATCATTCGGAAACATGCCAACTCTCCACGTTAAAGAGACGGCGGCTATGTACATTACTATATCATTCGGAAACATGCCAACTCTCCACGTTAAAGGGACAGTGGCTATGTACATTACTATATCATTCGGAAGCATGCCAACTCTTCACGTTAAAGGGACAGTGGCCATGTACATTACTATATCATTCGGAAACGTGCCAACTCTTCATGTTAAAGGGACAGCGGCTATGTACTTTACTATATAATTCAGAAACGTGCCAACTGTTGACGTTAAAGAAAAAGCGGCTATGTACAGTACTATATAATTCGGAAACGTGCCAACTCTCCACTTTAAAGGGACAGCGGCTATGTACTTTACTATATCATTTGGAAACATGCCAACTGTTGACGTTAAAGGGACAGTGGTTATGTACAGTACTATATAATTCTGAAACGTGCCAACTCTTCACGTTAAAGGGACAGCGGCTATGTATATTACTATATCATCCGGAAACGTGCCAACTCTTCCTGTTAAAGGGACAGCGACTATGTACTTTACTATATAATTCAGAAACGTGCCAACTGTTGACGTTAAAGAAAAAGCGGCTATGTACAGTACTATATAATTCGGAAACGTGCCAACTCTTCATGTTAAAGGGACAGCGGCTATGTGCATTACTATATCATTCGGAAACGTGCCAACTCTCTCCGCGTTAAAGAGACAATAACAGTCATTTACATAAATTGCATCCCATGATATTCACCCATACATACAGTCTCTTAAGAAAGAGACTCCAGCCACCATATGCTTTTATAATGCATGTGACAACTGAATAGTACCTTTATTGGAGGTCTGGACAAATGTTTCCTACCGGCAGGAAAGGACATTTTCAATCATTTACTGTTGTTTTAACCGGAAATCCCGGAAAAAGTTTTCGGTTTACTCGTGGAAAACTATATATTGGACTTTAAGACTAATTGGAAGTTAAGCTTTTCATCTGTAAGTGAATTTTGCACCGTGGGGCAAGATATAAAGTCTTAAGCACGAAAAAATTACATATTTTCAGACTACTTTATCTTGATTCAAATTTTTATTCCAAGTAAATAAATAAAATTATATATTTCCCAAACTATCAAATCAAGAGCAATAACACAATAGCAAATTTATCTTTTATTATTATTATTATTATTATTATTATTAATGAAGGGCGTTACAAACAATTTTAAAATATAAGGGTTTTGTTTGCAAATATAGAATTGGGATATATGGTTATGTATCTCTCTAATATTGGCTTAACTAAGGAAAAAATACATCATATATGAATCGCCAAGGTCTCCTGAATAACATAATACAACACGTATTACATCATATAACCACCGGGTCACAACACGACATCCCACTTACCCTTCTATGTGGACCACCACAGGAAAGGGGCAAATGCATATGGGGGTATTAAGCAAAATTACCCCATGCGTTCGCAAAACGAAATACCACGAAAATGGACCACACAGCTATCACAGGCAATAAAGTGCATATGATGGCCGGAGTCTCTTTTTAATGAATAAAACGTAATATAAATCCCTATATCAATTCTCTTGTGCTTAGAACATTTTTCCAGCATGCTGTTAGAGCGCTCTCCCCAGTAGCCGGTCATTCAGTATCTATTTTTATTTGTAACACATTTTATTATTGGCAGAGAGTGAATACTCAATAATTCATTCCTTGGGAGGTAGATTGACATCGCAAAAATAAACTTGACCTTAATTAGTAGAGTGTAAAAATAGTGTATATATTGTATTGATTGTTTTTTTGCATTTATACCATTGCCCTTAACCTTTCACCTTTTCTGCTAATTTAACGACCTTTCAAAGGTAAAGTCCAACGGAAAAATTAACATTTTTGTTTGAATAATAAATACAGTAATGCTGTTTGCTGATTCAAGGAATCGTTCCTGGCCCGACTAGCCCTAGCGGCATAGACCTCCATAGTTTCCTTCCGCATGGCGCGTCCCTTAAATATGACATCATATCCTGACGCCCAGTAGTAATAGGAGCGGGGAGGTAGGCCTAGGGAAATACGCCACTGCCCTTGGGACATATGCTTGCACTCACTATTAGTGAATCGGTAACAGAAGTGATATCACAATTCCAAGTCGTTTCATTTACAAATAATTTATAACTTTAAACCGGCCGCCCTTAAATCAGAACGTGCACCGAGAGCAATCTCCGAGCTGACAAAATCATGAATCATGTATTGGTATTTTGCTGTATCAACATAATTTGTTAAACAGCTTTATGCTAATGTAGACTTGGCACAGTGCACTCGGGAGAAAAAAAATTGTCAAAGAATTTTAATCAAATGCGTATCTTTTGGATATGATAACAAAAAATCTTGAACGTACTTCAGATTTATATGGTGAGTAAAAAATAAGCAATAATAACAGATTGAATTCATTTCTCTCTTCTACTTTTCACTTAAGAAAAGGACCTACGGGGCTGACGGTCGGACCTAGAATTTTACGGAAACTATCCAGAGGCAGAAAAGTTTTTAGTCTTATTTGACTCTACTCGCCATGTATTTTGGGTCAGGGATCTGCATTCTAAAACTCCTACCACACAATTTGGAATGTGATGGGTTCCACACGTGTAATATTTATAAAACAATCAAATAATCAAATGTTAGTATTGGAAATCTTGTCTGTGATTGGGCCAATAGGATGAAGTGTGATCTGGCCCCCTAGATATATTGATATAGTATAACCGGAAAATTGCATAAAAAAAATAATAAAAAAAATTTGTCTGTTGAGGTCTATAGGATAATGAGTTTCGCATTACAAATGTAGCTCCTTAAAGGGGCACTCCAAACATCATTAATGCACTTTAATGCATGTCATAGCTATGTGTTCCCTTAAAATTTTCGTGTTGTCTTCCTTGCAAACTCATTATTATTGAGCGTCGCGGTTTGTTGTGTACGGGGGCCGCGTAGCCGCAGAGCAGTCAGGCTGCCCACGCTGACCCCCGACCACTGCCGAAAGCGCCTACAATGGCCACGTGAGCAGAAGAACTGGACAGCAGAGCGAAGGAAGAAGGTGGCCGGTCTGATGAATCACATTTTTTTTACTTCATGTGGATGGCTGGGTGCGTCGCTTACCGTGGAGGCCGCACCTAGCAACTTACAGGACTTAAAGGATCTGCTGCTAACGTCTCGGTGCGGGATCCCACAGCACAGCTTCAGAGATCTAGTGGAGTCCATGCCTTGATGGGTCAGAGCTATTTTGGTGGTCAGACGGAACCCTGAGATAAGAGGGATCTCTGGGTCAGGAGGAAGAAACGAGACAGACATAAAAACCTAGCTCTTCATGGATGATGTCATCATCTTCTGCGCAGATTGCCGTTTGGTAAGATCACTCGTCCAGATGTGCAGGCAAAGCTACAGACGCAAAGGTCAAGTCAGAGACCATGCACGTTCTCTCTTCCAACATGCTACCTAACATGGCCCTGAAAAGCTGGGAAGGCAGACTGGGCAAGGTCATACTGAAGACTATGTAGCCTCAGAGACATTACCAGTGTGGGGAAAGTCACCATCACCAGGACTTATCTCCCCTTTATCTGGGATTCCAAAATGGACTAGTAAAGCACACAGTCATGTACAAGAACCCTCCCAAGGGTGGCAACGGAGTGCCCAATATACCAAGTTTACTGAGGGCCTCCTGCGTATGGGACTGTGTGCGTAAGACCCTTAGAGACACTACAAATTGACTCAGAAACTCCATGTCTCACTTTTACTTGGTTCCTCTCTGGACGAGCCTAATATTGGACAGCTCCATCCCTTACAACTACCACACATCAATGATGTTTACAGGTTTGTGAAGAACACCAGCTGGAGGGAGTTAAACCGGACTTGTGGTCCCCTAGGGGGATCTAAAAACTTATCAGATCAGTTGATGTGTTTGTTCTACTGTGTCCTATATAATGTATGTGAAGTACTTGGATAAAATGTAGTCAAATAAATATCTATCAATAGGTTGGAAAGTCACTTAAAAGTCCCCCAACGCCCTTTTTAAAGGTGATCAAATGTCTTAAATTTTTTTGCGACGGTCTCCTTGATGTTTTTTTGTTATTTGTCCACGGAATAGGGACCTAAGACAAAGTTGATTTCTTTTATTATGGATAATTTTTTTTTTTATCCTACCAAACAACAATGTTTACATCTGCTTGTTGCAATAATTGCTGTTATTATATTATGAATAATACTATTAATAATATTAATAATACTATTTATACTATTATCATACTATATTATTGTTATTTTATATATTTTTTTTATAATTATTATATTATTTTAATTATTATTATTTTTCTTCTTTTTCTTCCTAATATTTGTGCCCTGATTTGTCCCTAGCTTATAGTGTTTGGCCATATATAAATTGGGAAATTTGCTTTATTCACCCAAAATGTTTTTAAAAAATAAAAAAACTAGACACAATAAAAAAAATAAATCACACAATAATCCGTATTAAAGTGCAGGTCTGTTTTTTATACATGTTTATTACATACAGTATATGTACATGTAGTGTGTGTGAAATGATAATCATAGGAGCAGATGGCTAATACCCTTTTATAACATTAATAGGGCCTTAAAAGAGTTCAAAGATGATCCCTAGGCCCTAAAAAAAACCATAATTTATTAATATTTTGGTAATTTTACATTTGTAAAGCTTATTAACATGAAATGCATATGTGTATCAGTAGCGTCGAGGTTTATTGAAGCAGAATATGCTGATTGTGGTCCTAATCCTTGTTTGGGATATTGTATTTGCAGCTGTATATGTTACCATGTAATAACAATAATAATAAATATATATATTATTATTATTTATAAAAAAAACCTAAAAAACACAGGAGCGGCAGTCTTGGCTGAGGTTGTGTAAAAAAGTCACACAATTGTGAGATCAGACAAAGGTTCACCGGGTGATTTGAGGGCGAGACACACAATGAACACGTGTCACCTGGCTGCCGGGGGAAGGGGGGGCGCCTTGACACAGACTGTCAGTCAAATGTAACTGGCTTACACACACCCCCCCGGCCAGAGAGACCCTCTTCACTCTGCATATAGACTACCATCATAAGACGTCTTCATTAGGACTGTTACAAAGTCAGGAGATGGGGTGGATTTCCAAATGTACAGATGAAATGGGCATTTAGTGTGGCGGGATATTAAATATCGCTTGTGCGTCGGGGTCTCCACCCAATCTACCGAATTCCTCTTATTCTGTCGGTTCTAGTTTTGTCAGACCCTTTCAATGAATTCACCTCTGGCACACAAAATTAGCGACTTTGCTCTTTCATTTTTACCTAGTTTTGCTTTTTTCAAAATAAACACATCCAGCATTATTTCTTAATGCACTCCAATAGGATACATATTCCCTATAGCTGCCAACAGTCCTGAGCTTGCAAATACATATGTAATAAAATAAATAAATAAAATACATTTAAAAAAATAAAATACTGTTTTAATTGTAAGCTCGTTTGAACAGGCCGACAAGTCCTGTCAGGTGACCCAGTAAAAAAAAAAGGATTGCTCACTCATTACTCTAGGTTACCCTGGTGGCTTTATGTGGTATTGCAAGTAAACCCCCCAAAAAAGGCTACGGAAATGGCAACAAATCTAAAAATCAGAGCACCTTAACACCCCCCCCCATTGATCCTGGTTTTGTTAAATAATTCAGGGTCCATTTTGCTCTTTTGTGAGAAATTCTGCAGGGATGGTCCTTCGTGTTTATCAAAAATCCATACTATGGTGAAGCACGTTATGTGTGGTGGTGGTAGATAAGTAGAAGAGCCTCCTGGCAGAGGCCAAAACAGAGAATTTAAACATGCATGGGATAGGCATAAAGCCATCCTGAATATAAGACAAGAACAAGGACTGATTAAAATCTAAATCTTTAAAGAAGGGGGAAAATGGGCAGACGAGACGGGCCGAATGGGTCTGATCAAACTCTATGTTTTATATGTGTAACGCTGCCCTCTTTAGCGAAGAACATGTCAGACCTCCCTTTAATTTCAAAATACGCCCAAAAAAACCAAAACCCAAGATATGCCGTCAGAAAATGCAAACGAAAACACTGATGCTTTGCGACAACTGACACAAAACATTATTGGAGGCATCAATTTACTGCAAAAAAAAAAAGAAAAGAAAATCTCCCTCTCCAATTCCATCTCTCCGCGTCGGACCTCGGCATTTCCACCAATCACAGGAGCCAGAAACTGGTCAGCGCTCAATTAACACCAGCGAGATTACGGGTGACCCTCGTGTGCGTGATGTGTCCGCAGCTGAAATGTCATTTAAATTCAGGTCTTTCCACCCTCACCTCCTACATTTGTTCCTCGCTTCTGGAAAACGATTGTTTTTTGTTTTTTTTTTAAATGAAAAAAAAAATATTTTAAATTAATATATGCCGACATTACCCAAAATTCAAAAACCACTCGCTTACACTTAAACTATTTTCTCAAAATATATATATGTGGAGACTGATATAAAACGTTATATATTGTCACGTATCATTTCAGGGCCGTTCCACATTGTATTTGCGCAATTATAGGTCATTTGTATTTTATTTTTAGAATTTTTAGGGGAATATTTTCAAAAAATGCATGAAATTATTTATATGAATTCTGCCTCTGCCTTATAAAAAAAAAAAAAAAAACCTACAGCGTGTCGCACCAATAAAAACGGACTAAGGACGAAGGGGAGGAAAAAAAAAATGGAAAAAAAAAATGGAAAAAAAAAACGCCTTTTTTTTTTTTTACCAATTGGATTCGTACTGTAACACCGTCGACATTTGCGGAAAGTTCAGGAATCGCACACCGATTTCTCGTGGCGCTTGGCACGCTATGGATATCTTGAAAGCTGCCATTGACAGAGGCGTATGAAAGGGTTAATACTTTTTTTTTTTTTTTTTTTTCCCTCCTCTCCCTGTGTTCTGCTCAGAGGCAGAGAAGGTTAGCAGGGAGATCAATGTGATTAAAGCTGTAGCAGAGAAAAGATGTGCCTGCCTGCTTGCCTGCTGCCTGGGTCTGGTGGTTGAAGGTTGTGTGCATGCATAGAGAAGGCTCGATTTCTTAGCAGAATTTTTATTTTTTTTAATTTTTTTTTTATAAATAAATTTAAGCCGGAGCTGGACTGGATACAACCAGGCACGACGACAACGACGATGATGATGATGACATATTTTCATTTAAGGATTTTTCACCTGTGCACCTGACCCGACGGCTATTTCCACCGGCTAAGATCGCACCTGGGCTTTAAAGCATCCACCTCCCTATTATTATTATTTATTTTTTTTTGTCTTCTTCTTCTTCGCAAGCTGCATCTCTGGAACGGGAAGCAACCGTGTCACCGGAGAACACAAGAATAGAGCGATTGTTTGCTTTTAAGGACAATCAGACGTATTTCCCCAAGCAGCAACGTAGCTACCGGCAACAGAAGCTGATCGGCTCGGCTCGGAGCATTAACCTTGCAGCTGAGATAAAAAAAAAAAAAAAAAAAAAAAAAAGGAGAAATATATATATATATATAAAAAAAACAAAAGAGAAGAGATTGGGGGAGACGAAGCTGTTAGCTGGAGGGACTGAACGGATTAAGGGAATGTGGATATTGGCTATCTTCTTGTTCCAGAGCATCTTGAATGGTGAGCCATGCAGCAATATTTCTGATTCACGGGTACGGGGTACGGCAGAATACGGCAGCTTAATTACCTCTCCAATGATGTATAGGAAAGAAATCCCCCCCCCTTGTACAGTACCGGCTATTACTGCCGTGCCTTCAAATCTGCTCTGTAATCATTGAGACCAGCAACATCCATGTGCGCATATATAACTTGTACCGATTAACTGCTGCCGTACCTGGGTTCTGTTTTTTTTCTGGCTGAGATTAATTGGGTGTGATTGAAGCAGCGATCAGGTGTATATGGCATATTCATATATATATATATAATACATTATTTATTTATTAAATGTCTGTGTGGGTGTTTATGTATGTAGATATATATATATATATATGTATGTATGTATGTAGATATATATGTGTATATATATATATATATATATATATATATATATATGTGTGGGTGCGTGGGCAGGGGTGTTATATGGTCCTATAGCATTTGCTACACCTGGCCCGTCGGTGATTTTTTTTTTTGCATCTATCTCTTACATTTTGTCACTTTTACTATAATAGCAGAAAATAGTCACTCGTGACACAATCAAACAGTTAGTTTTTTGGTGACGTTAATCATACTCATTCAGGGGGAGGAGAAAAGGGGGGGGTGTTGGACTAAGATGCAGAGGTGCATGTGGGGTCTTTAATAGCGAAAAACTGCAGTGAGGGCCACGGACCGCCGCTTTTTTTTTTTTTTTTTTTTTTGAGCATAGGTGCGTCCATGATACTGTGTGCTCTGCCAGCGAGGGTTCGGAATTGTTGTATTTGAATACATAAAGGGTTAATTATTATTTTGTGTATATTTCCAGGATTTAACTAATCATAGCTTTTAATTAATTGCTTAATTAACATCAGCGTGGATAAGCGAACAATCAAAACAGGTGGGGGTGGGGGCTGCCTATTAACCCTGAATCACGAAACTGGGCTTCGGGATCAGGCAGGAGGAGGGTTAATTATGCCAAAAAAACCCTATTCTCCCCCCCCCCCCAAAAGTCCTTTTTTTTATGATACTTTCGCAGTAACGTGTCACCTGCAGCTCGAGTCGCCATAACGCATTGCAGGAGACGGGCCTTGGAGGGCGGGGGGGATGATTTGATGGGTCCTCAACCCCTACCGTTTATCGTTTATACCCATCGTAACTAAAACGATACGCTAACATTCTAACGCACACAAACGTGTATATTATATGATATATTTTTTGTTACATTTCTTTTATTGGAAATTAGTAATTTACTTAGTAAACCGTGCTTCGTTATACCAGAGCAACAAGTTTCTGCACACAAGCAGCCTAATTTGTTCTTAAGCCCTATTCTCGGTGGGGGTGATTATGCCGCCTCTGTCTGGGGGCTACTTCTTGGGGGGGGGGGACCTTACTTTAATCTTAAATCTTATAAGAAAAACACTGATGGGCCTCAGAATGTTGCAGGCCTCTGCATTCCATTCACACGTCGGCCATTTCTCTAATTAAATATATAAAAAAAATAATGATATTATAAATAAATGATCAATTGAAAAATCCTATTCTTAAATAAAAATATATAAAGCCCCAGGGAGCTCTATTTGCACGGATATACGTGTTCCAAACAACATGTATGTTTACGTCCTTATGCCTCGGAGGCAGTAACAAGTTCTAATTATCTCTACATAGACCAGACTCGCCGGTTATTTGATGCATCCAAACCAGATCTTTTTAATGCAATTTACAGTTAACGTAACTGTCGTAATAAATAGGTTTGTTTTAAATGTAAATCTGCGGGTTTTTTGGGTTTTTTTTTTGTCTTTTCTGGTTCGATTAAATAATATTGATTTAGTCATTTTCTTCCAGAAAGCTAGAGCTAGCGCTTTGTATGATTGTGAGATGAATGGAGAACAGACCCCGAGCGACGCGGGCTCGGGGTTCGCAGAGCCCAAAGCGGGTCGTCCTGGTTTCGGGTCACGTACGCAACGCAGACTAAGAGAGAAGGGGAAAAAAATGGCTGCACGCCACTGTAATATAGATTTAAATGGAACCTAGGAGAATGGGGATAATGTTAAAAAAAGGATAGATTACCATAAAACACAACAGCGTAGAATTCTAATCCCATATACAATATGTGTGTGTGTGTGTATATATATATATATATTTATATATATAATACAATGGAATGGCTGGCGTGGCTTTATTTCAGGCCAATTTCATATTTCTGATTTTTTTTATAAAACTTTTTTTTTTTATAAAAAAAAATATTTCAGATATGTATGCTATTAAGAATATGGGTATTTTGGGGGCTTCTATCGGTTGCTTTCTTAGTAGCTCTGCGCATGTCTGTGAATATAGGACGGAGCTGCCCCTTTATCTCCCTATTGTTCATTTTTCTCCTTTTTCCTTTTTTTTCGATCCGAGGGTCACCAATGTGGCTCTTCTCGCTCGGTGTCCTCGGTGACTACGTGGTATGATTGCTAATCACATTGCAAGGAACATATCAGTGGACATGAGGCTTTTAAACGTTTACGGTAAAGCATACTGAATAAATAGGATTTAAGGCTTGCAGGAGATCAGCGAAGGAGGGCCTTAAGTGCCAAAGGATAGGACGCTTGGACCAATAATGGCGCTTTTAAAAATACTTTCAATCCCGGCTCCGTAAATGCCTATATTAACTCACCACTCTGAAATTATCTTGGCGTAAAAATATACCGTAAAGCGAGCACGCTAGGTCGCTGGGTAGAGAGACTTCCCTGACTTGCCTAGTAAGCTCCAAAAAAGCATTTACATAATTCACAAGGGTCAGTATATTTTGCTCTAGGTCCTATATATATATATATATATATATATATATATATATATATATATATATATATATATATATATATATGTGACACCAAATGAACCTTTCCTTGTTGGAACTATTTAATAAAATGTTATGGGAATTTTTTTTGTATAATTATTTTGTACAATCTTTTCATATATTTTAATATATTTTTACTGATCTATGGAATCCATTGTAGATATATGGATTTTTTTTTTGTGGCGTTGTAACTTTTTATTTTTTTTATTTATATATAAAGCACACCTGTTCACTCAAAATACTCTCCATATCTACAGAGCTTTTCGAAAATGAATGTTGCGGTTTGTAGTATATTTTATAATTGGCGCAGAAATGAGGAAGGAAAAGCAGGTGTAGTCAAGGACCCCTTAAAACTTCTACTCCGAAAAGTGCTGAACAGTTTCAAAGATTTAGCAAGAAATATGTAATTTTTCTGGTTGCGATTTCAATAAAATGTTTAAATTATTATTCGAAATTTGCCTTTTTCAAAGAAATCCTATTTTAATCGATTTTATTACTATATATATATATATATATATATATATATATATGTATATATATATACAGGAAAACAAAACCATTTTTTTTTTTAAAGTAAGTTATCACATTTTGTTTTTATTACATTATAGTTCACTTTTATTATTTTATATCATTTAATTAATTTTTTTTCTTGCTCACTTCCCATACCGGTCCATGTATTGTGTTCATGTGATGTCTCCTAAGTCTTGACCTTAGAGGTCGCATCAATATTTGTTTCTCGGTCAATCCTTGGATTGGAATTGAATGTTTATTTCGCCTTTAATTATTGTTCAGGAATCTGGGCTTCTTTTATTCTTTTCATAGGACAATCTAGCACAACGAGCCATGACATGACCCAAGATCATCTATGAGTAATAAAAACAGCTAAAGGGATACTGTGGTCCCCCAAAATAGTTTTTAATGAATATTACAGTTTATTTTGCATGATCTCCAAGGAATTTTACTGCATCGCAAATCTCCCCATGTATTCTTCAGAACTTATTTAACTCCTCCCCTAGCCGCCGCCACGGAAACCAGGAAGTGCATACTTAAGTACACTTCTTGCACATGCTATGTAGCACTACCATTCCGCCTGTGGTAATAGCTATGTTTTCATCCCTCCTCGTTTTTGTACGAATTAACAAATTTGGCAAATTTTGTTTAAAATTAAAATTCGTATGTAAAGTTCTGATGCGTCGTGTCTCTCTCTGCGTTGTTTAAACAGACCTCTAACTCTCGAGATTGTTGTATTCATGCCCTTCCTTTGTAAAGCTATTATCACAAATATCTTAAGGCAAGACTGTCATTTTTGTGGCAAGATATGGCGTTCTCATCAAGATGGCAGTTTCCACAAACATACCAGAAATCAACAGCTACAATTTTGTATAATAATTCCTTAATGTAATCGGGTTCTATCTATGTCATGGGTGCTTCATGCACAGGACCCCCTATTAAGCCCCCTTTTACATGTACAACATCTAATGAATGGGACATTTGTCTGGACAACCTTGATAAAACCCTTGTTGGCAGGACTGTTCTGACGGATCTGAGGTTGTTGGCAGCGATGCATTAGAGAGAGGTGCCTAGAGCTTTCAGTACCCTAGGTGAACTATATCTCTGACTCCTCTCTCTGGTATGCATTTTCTTTGTAACATACGAGAGACCCCAATGAGGCTGCCATTGGGTGGCTTTTTTCTTCAACAGATATTAAGTTTCGATTCCCATTCTTGAGTTGTAACAATCTTCGGTGATGTCCGTCTAGATCAGGGGTGTCCAAGTTTTTTCTGCAGTGGGCCACTTCACCAGAATTGTATCCGTGCGAGGGCCACACTCATTTTTTCACTGTGTGAAAATATGGCCTTTAATAAAATATGCAGATTAAAATAAAGTAAATGACACAAAACCTTTACTTTTCCTCTCACTGATTTCTGGGCCTAGAAAGTTTTGTGACTACAAATTCAGGATTCAGGATAATTAAAAATAAAATAGTTCTATTTATCCTAGGGATGCACCGAAATGAAAATTCTGGACCAAAACCGAAAATTCAGGGTTCACTTAGCCAAAACTGAAAATGACCCCCCCCCATACTTTTAATAAAAGTAAGTTACACACCAAAATTGGACAAAAAATGTATATATTATGATTGTTAACAGCAATCTCAGGCATACCCAGATTCCAGCATGTACTGGTTGGCTGGGCATTGTACCAGTATTTTTTGTCCAATTTTAGTGTGTAACCACACTTTTATTAAAAGTAACACACCACAATTGGACAAAAAAAATCAACAATATGACTTGGCATAATAGGAGTGTGATTGCTAACAGCAAACACACTCTTTTTATACCCAGGCAACCAGTAAATGCTGGAACCTGATGATGGGACTGTGATTGCTGTTAGCAGATTGCTGTTAGCAATCACACTCCTATCATGCCAAGTCAGCCAGTACATGCTGGTACAGGGTGGCTGTAAGTGCAGACCCCATACTGCTGGCAGCATCAATACACAAGGGGGCAGCTAGCCAGGTTTCAGCATGTACTGGCTGACTTAGCATGATAGGAGTGTGATTGCTAACAGCAATCACAGTCCCATCATGCCTAGGTTCCAGCACTTACACATCCATGCTATCACACACACACACTCATTCATTCACACATTCATTCCCTCACAGGCTCTCATTCAAACAACCTCCCCCACCCCCTTACCTACTACAGCTCTAGACTTCAGCAGGGGGCGCGGCCTCCCTCGTTCTCCCCACAGAGGAAGCAGGACTGAGAATAGACCCTCCCACAAGTAAGCGGCAGGGCTTGTGATTATGTTATCCTGGCTGCCGATCTCACGCGGGCCGCACCTCGAGGTCACGCGGGCCGCATGTTGGACGCCCCTGGTCTAGATTGTAAGCTCTGTAGCGCCCTCCTCACCTGTTCTTTCTGCAAGTCATATAGTTACTTTATATACTACTTATGTCCTGTCTACCCATTGTACAGCGCTATGGAATATGATGGCGCTATATAAAACAATAAATAATTTTTTAAAGGGATACTCCAGGCTACCAGTGATCACCATGAATCGTGATTGCGTAATATTGCATTTCTATTGGGTTTTTTAATCACTAGTCAACAATGTTTTATGTTTTTATTAGCTGATTGTTAGAATCACCGGAAAGCGCTGCTGTTTCCAAAAATTGAGGATTGAATTCCCTACGTTTGGTTATATTTGGAACTGAAGACGCAGCCAATTTTAAGATCATATTAAAAATAATAATAAAAAAAGGTGTTCTGGCATCGTCAATAAGTATAAAAATGAAGCATCTCATCTGTGAGGAGTGAAGCCGTGTGTTCTGCGTATGTCTGCATTTTTATGAGGGATATTTTTGTATCTATTTTTGAAGCTGTGAAAATGAAAGTAATGCAAATCAGCAACGGGAAAGCCTTGTCTCTGATCGGAATATTACCGGTGGCTGAAGAAGTCTGTTGTAGTCAGCAATGCCGAGAAATCCAGATATCATTTCTGGATAACTCCTGGGCTCCCATGATTGGCTACTAAACAGACTTACCCGAGACTCACTCCTAGAGCTCTCAATCTCCTGATTCAAAGACACTTTGGAAATCTCCACCATGGAATTATAGAAGTTGGAAGCAGATAAGGACCATTCAGCCCGTCTACTCTGCCCGTTTCTCCTGCCATAAAGACCTTAATCAGTCGTTGGTCTCGTCTTAGATTCAGGAGCCGTATGTCTATCTCATGCATGTTTAAATTCCCTCTCTGTATTACCCTCTACCACTTCTACTGGGAGGCTGCTTTACTTATCTACCACCCTCTCCATAAAGTTAAGCTTCCTTCCATTCCATCTAAGCCTCTGGCCCTGTAGTTTTTGACTATGGCCTCTTGATCTAACATTTCTCCACCAAGCGCTCTAGTGCTGCCCTGGAGCTTCGCTCATCAGCTCTGATTCCCTGAGCCTCCAGGACAAACTTTGGAAGGCTGATCCAAGATATATAATATGTGAAATATTTCTCTTTGAGGAGGACTCAGTAACACAAATATGTAGTGTTCCTCAGGGATTTGCACTTTAGGGACCCTCGTTGATTGAGTCGTGTCAATGCAAATTAGTCTGAAGTCGTACTGTGAATACAAAATGCCCTCATTTCTAGAATTTTACAAAAATATCATTGTGTCCTCTAAAAAAAAAATATATATATATTTTTCTGGGGGGGGAATAATGAAAATGTGTGCATTCGCTATTTCCATGAAACTATAGCTACCATATCCGTATTTAATGCTAACGTTTCAGAGCTCAGACTATATAAGGAACAGTTATGATTTATGTGAATATTTCAAGGATTTATTATTTGAAATTCTGAAAATGTTTTATTTTGTGCATATTCCTGTGTGCCGCCATCTTGGGATGTTTTGGGGAATTAATTGCCCCCTTTCACTCCCTTTCACAATTCAAAGCCTTCCCTGGACACCATTAATGAGGCACCTGTGTGTTTTTAAGGCAGGGAGTTTAATTGTATACAATGGTAAACGGGGAGAATTCTGTATCATTCTATATCATTTTAGTGATATTATCTGCTGATTTAAAATTTTAAACCAAAAATCTCTATAACGATTTGGCAGGTAACAAATGCACTTTTGATCTGTCATTTATCACAAATCCTAATTTTTACAGTTCCATATGTCAAATAATCCTAGGTAGAATTTTTTATGGATTAATATAATCTGCTTTATGTATATACATGGCGACAGCCAGGGGCAGACTGGACTAAGGGGGTGGGCAGGCAATTGTCTTTCCAAGGTTCTTCACAAAAGGCAGGTCCGACCTGGAGCGATTCACACGCGGAGGCAAGAATCCAGGGGAGTCGCGTAATGTGATGTTGCGTGACGCTGTAATAAAAGTATGTATGCTAGAGTGAGAGTATATGTATGTATAAATCAGCATGAATGTGTATGTGGAAGTGTGTGTGTTAGCATGAGGGTGTGTTAATGCTGGAGTGAGTATGTGTGTCAGTGTATGTCTATGTTAGCATGAGTATGTATGTGTGTGTGTAAGCATGAGTGTGTAGTAAATATGTATGCCAGTGCATATGTGAGTAAGCGAAGGGATGCAAGAGGCGCCTTTGGGCCAACTGGCTTTACCTACGTTATAATTAAAATTAAATAATGTACCATTTTTCTTTCATTTCTTCCCTCTGCTCTGACTGGCTGACAATTTCTGACATCAGAGAAGGGGCATTTGATTTGAAGACCTTTTATTTTAAAGGATACTGGGAGTGGTTGTAGGAGGCCAGACTGCTACGATGTAAAACATAGAGGAGATCTTTGGAAGAAAGACATCACTCTATTGCTAGGCAGCTCTAGTAGCTCAAAAAAACCTGTTAATGCCGTTAACGGAGACAGGGAGTGTTGCATTTGATCTTTGAAATCTTGGAAGATGTATTGAACGTGTTTGTGAAATGACCATTGTGTGTGTTCTTTGCAGACCAATCTCACTTTGGTTGTTGTAATGTCATTTAAAACGGTTTGCCATAGGCTGTCCATGTGGCAGGGAGGAAGACTGTATGTAGCATGCTGTTTCATTTCCGTGATAACTCGACAGCCTGTCAGGGGCGTAATGTGCAATTTGTGTTCTTGAATGCCGAGTTGTAACATTTTAGATAAATGCAAGCATTTATAAAGTGTCGTTAAATGATGGTAGGGGGACACCACTGGACTCGGCAGCTGCGCCATTAAACCCACCACTCCAACAAACAGCATGCGGTGGATCCCCAGCCAGTCAAACACTAATCTGATTTCCGTCGGTAGCACTTGCTTTTTAGCTTGCCATCTTTGCGCTGTTTGTACCAACGGCACGTCTCGCAGTCAGTTGGAGATCGCAATACTTTTTAGATTTAGTGGTTTGTGAACGGCTTGCAGTGATTAGAGTGGGTATGTCTTTGGGGAAAAATATAGAAGTCTATAATTCATCTGTATTGAGTGTTTGCTAAACCATGGAGAAGTACAGTACCTATATATTGGTTAAAAGAGTGGCTTATTCAAGATGGTAACCAAGACTGAAACTACCAGTAATGCCCCAAATATCAGGCAATAGACTGAAATAGCAAGGGGTAAAGTTAGAAACGGACCTCGGTCAATGAATAGGGAGATTTCCGGATGTCTAGAATGATAACATAAGATGACAGGGAGTAGCCATCACCATAAACAAGGTAAAAAGGGCTATCGGCTACAAACACCTGACAACATGCAGGAGGAAGCTTTGGATGATGCGTATTTTGGATCAAGAATAGGAAGGTTAGGTAGAAGGGTTGAACTTGATGGACTTAGGTCTTTTTCAGCCTTATGAACTATGTAAGTATGTATTAACTCATCATACAACATCCAAAATGGCCAAAAAAGGGACACTTGTCCGCATTCGACCATCTGGATCAACAGATTCTCATGGAAGACACATTATATGAGTGTGGCAGTCAGTGAGGATATTATAATGCCAATCATATGAATGGAATAAAGTTTCCTTGTTATGTTTATTAATGATATAGATATTTATGGGCACTCATGGGACTGTTTGAGGGGCGCCTTAATGCACTGTCCCTCTGGCACTTGGGCCTTTGAGCCATGATGCTGTAAACATCTCTCCATGACATTTTTTACCAGCTGTAATAGCTTTAAACCCTACAAAATCATATTAATTATTAACACACGTGGAGAAAAAAAAATACATTTAAAGCCTATTTGTTAAAACCAGTTGACAAGGCTGAATAATCTCATAGTGATTAATCAATGTGGAGAGAAATGTCACGGTACCAGCCAATGTTACCCAGGAGCAAAAATGGGCTGGCTGCGGTGATATACGGTGGCTTTGATGCATTATACTAAACACACGCGCGAACAGACACACACTCTAACACACATCATCAATTACAGGAAGCACAACACTGCACAGGGGCAACCAATCAGAAGGAGGCACTGACTCCACCTTCCATATAACCATGTGAACCAATCAATACGCTGCTCACAGCCGACAGGTGCAGACGCCCTACTAGGCTCAGCCCAACATGCTATATTTTTCATTAGTGGAAGCCCAAGGTGCGACAGAGTCCTTAGGGAGGTCCAACCCGTATTTCCGGTGGTGGGGTATAGTGGTTAGTAAGTGTACCCTTAAGCGACGCTTTTGTAACCTTGCCCTCCTCCATCCATCAGCACCTTTTTTTTTTTTTTTCTGTGTATGTTTTACAAATAGATTTAAAAAAAATCTATTTGATTAAGAGTATGACAAATTTTGGTAAAATATGTTCCAGAAAGGCCACAGTGGAGTGTTTGTCCTTTCCACTGTCCCCTCTGCTTGACATTGGTGGTCCCCGTTCTCAGAAGGGGTTAGGGAGATCTGGCTCTCCGGCCTCACTGGCATGGGGAGGGCATGCAAGACTCCCACGTTTTCACCGTAATGGAATCTCTCATCAAAGAATGGAGGAAAACGTTTAAAAGACAACAAACAGTCACGTGTATGATTCTAATCGCGTACGGGGGCAGACTTCCAGGGCTTTTTAACAAGCAGTCCCAATCGCTATCAAACAACTTGTTTATGGCCGTATCGCTTAATAGCCTCGTTTATGCATCTTCCTTCCATTTCCAAATCACTGATTTTTAAAGCACTGGACGTAATTACTCTGCTAATTGGTTGCGATCTAGATTTGGTTTGGCTCTGATTAAGGAATGATTTCTCCCTTCTCGAGATAAATGTTGCAAAACAAGGTGCTTCTCGGCCCATCTGTTATCAGTGGTTATTATTTAACCCTTTTTGTATAGTAATGGATGGGGCAACAAAAAAGTACCCCATGTAAAATACTTCTCATATATACTGTATGGGAATGATGGCTTATACATCTTAAGCATCTCTAGTAATTAATGCCTAAGCTTTGCTGAGTACCTTATATACGTACATACTTGCCAACGGTTCTCCGGGACACTCCCAAGATTTGAGAGCTTGTCCTGGTACTCCGGTGTCCTGGGACGTGTCCCGGGAGAACAGCATTTGTGGGTGTAGGGCTGGTCGGGGAGATCACGCATCTCCCTCTTACTGGCCTGAAATTAAGGGGAGAAAGTGCGTGTATGTATGTTTTGAAAGTGCAAGTGTGTCTAAGGGCAAGTAAGTGTGTGGCTACAAGGGCTAGTGAGAGCCAGTATACTTGTTTGTAATGGCAAACGTGAATGTTCATGTGTATGTATGTGTTTATGGGCAGGCGTTTGTAAGGGCACTGTATATGTGTGTATATGGGCAGTGTATATGTGTGTATATGGGCAGGTGTTTGTAAGAGGAATGTGTATGTGTGTATGAGCAAGCGTGTGTTAGGCCATTGTATATGGACAGTGTATACATGTTTGTATGGGCAGGCATGTGTAAGGGCAGTGAATGTGTATATTATGACAATCTATTACTATCTATAAATGTCCACCATGAACAATGTCTGTGCCTACTCTGGGTTAAAATAAGTGTGTGTGTGACTGTGGGTTTCAGTGTACTGGGTTAAAATGTGTGTTTGTCAGTATACAGGATTAGTGTGTTTGTGGGGACAACGGTATACAAACTAAACAGACAGCGTGCAGTATTTGTCAGTGTACAGCATTAGACTGTATCGGCATATAGTTTGTATGAGGGTGTCAGTATACAGCATTAGACTGGGTGGAGTGTATCAGTGTACAGTGTTTGAGTGTCAGTGTTAGAGTGAGTGTGTGTGTATGCATATAGTGTTTGAGACAGCGAGATGCTGGCTCAGCTGCCCCTGCATTAAAAAAATTCTTGCTCTGCACCCCACTCCGTGCTGCTCCATCCTGCTAGGCTTTTTAATATTACCATCTATGTAAAGGGGTGCAAGAGAATATTATAAGCTGGGGTGCAATTTGCGTGTGTGGGGGACAGTGTGTTTTTATCTGGGTATGCTATAGTGTGTGGGTATGTTAGTATGTCTGGGTGTGTAAGTGTGAGTGTCTGTGTTAGTGATTGGACACGTGTGTGGTAGTGTGAGTGTTTGGGGGTCTCTTAGTGTGAGTGCCCCTCCCCAGGTTAGGCTCTGAGCCACTCCTGCCGCTGCCTTCGATCCTTGCCGTAGTATCTGTAGCTCATCTGTGTCTTTAAGACGATGCTGCCGCCTAACTCTGTTATTCAGTTGAATTACTGTACTTATTTGTAACTTCTTTAGTATAGAATCAGTCTTATTTTAATATTTAATGAATTATATTAACTAGTGATATGCTGGTAATGTCCCTCCAGGTTATTCTAGGTTATTATTTGCATCTGCCCCTCCCCCCCACGGCAACTGCACTCCCTCCCACACTGATTATATATGATTAATTTATTGTCTGTTTTACTCGAATGGATATAATAATGTAACATATATGTTTATTTTCTGCCGTATCAGTATTTTTAATGTTTTTTTGTCATTTGTTAGTATAAGTATTGGGTCTGGTTATATATAATCATACCTGGGACGTTTTGGGCTCCGGCTACCCGAAGCCTCCCCTTGCGGGACACGGCCAAGACTGCCCGCCAATGTAAAAAAGAGTCTTTCGTGGCCTGGCCAAGCCCCTTGATGGCACATTAGCCTGTTGAGGCCAGACCGGTGCCTAAAGTGTTCGTGGCCATTGCAAGTCACTGGGTGCAGGGGCAAGTCAATTTGTGGGCTTGGTGACATAATCCGCACCATAATAACTAGGTGGAGCTAAAATATCCTAATATGCAGAATGGGCGGGGCTTTGGGGTACGCAAAGTAAGTAAATGTTGGTGGTGCCACAAAGTGAATTTTTGTATTTTTTTTTCTAATTTACCTTTTTATATCACAATTATAGTCCAGTAACGTTGCTTTAACGTTGAATGTAAGCTTATATTCCGTATAAAGAGAATAATGGAATCCACGGATTCCCTGGAGATCTATAGATCTCTCCGGCTTCTTTGCAATACCAATAATTAATGCCGATTTACGACCACGGTATTTATTTCTGTTTAATTCATAGCCTTCGCTGCAGACGGAAAATATATTTTTAGAAAGCCATAATTTCTACTGAATGTTTGATTGACGGAGTCCTTCAGCTATAGGATGGTTCGGTGCAACGAGAAACACAAAATAGAATGAACTGAATTTCTGATGGCTTCTCAGTGTGTGGGGAGGAATAACCGGTTTTCTTATTGGTGAAGGAAAAAACCCCCAGAATTTAGCACATTATTTAAACTAAATATAGCAAATACGCGCCATACATCATGATGAACGTCCACGAAGGTGAACTAGTAAATTGTAAAGGGTTAATGGTGTCCATGCCAAATGAGATTTTACCCCAGGCTGCTTTCTGCAGGAACCTGGTGAGATGAAAATTAATGAGAGGAGCTAAGGGCAGAGTTTGATAAAGCCTCGTTACAGTCTTGCGGACGTGGTCTGCATTCCGTATAGCCGGGTCTGAGCTTATGTTGCGTAAAGAAAAGCTGTCTCTCCTGCAATATAAGGCTGGAAATATTCAAGATTAGTTTTTTGGTTTTTTTTCCTGTGCATGCGCACCTCGTGGATTCATTATTGCGATAAGCCTCTATAAAGACTAGAAAGCAATCTTGATGAGAAGTGCTGCATGTTCCCTCCTTGATATTTTTAGCTTGTGTCGAGTTGATGTTGCTTAATAACCATTTAAATCTTCTCGTTGATTGCCTGCCGGGGTTGACACATTCTGTAAAGAGAAGCCTGTCCGCGGGACATGAGAAAAAGCCATTAGAGAAAGAGAGAGGTCCCCGTTGAAAGCTTTTTGGGGGGGGGGGTAGCTCTCCCTTGTGTGTTGTTTTAACTCTTTACGGGGAGAGGGGTGAATTAAAAACTCTCGACGGTTTTGATTTTTCGGCAAGCTGTGTTGGGGCTCATTCAAAGGTCGCAAGTGACATGAAATTATTCCCACCCTGTAAATCTCGCCGCGTTTCCTTCCATCCTTTAATGAAGTTCGTCCGGGTGGATTTCTCATTTTATTTAGGCTAATTAGCCAATCTTTCTGTCCAGAGAACATGTGCATTTAGGGATCATTTAGGGATCACGTGGGGTCACCTGTTCTTGGGTGTAGGAACCAGGGAAAGGACCTGTTCCTCTGAAATTACTCCACCATAAACCAGAAGCAGAACTTCTATCCCAAGTGTTTTATCTCATCATGAGACAAAACAGAATTCTCAGGAACCAGACAATTCTTCACAAACAAGACAATGCCCAACTATATAGTATTTAATGGACAAATTATATATGGGATGGCAGAGGGTAACAGTTGGCAGCCCGACGTGTTTGAGAAGACCAAGAAGCCTTCTCCTTTGGAAAATGTCTAGTATTGGAATGAGAAGTCTCCCAATGTGTGCCACCTGAAGCCAGCTGGTTGCCATCCTTATCCATTAAATTTCCCATTTCATTTTTGATAACTGATTTGATAACAGGAGGATTATTGAGGTTTGTAATAGCAGAAGAAGGATTGGACTGGCCATCTGGCACATGGGCATATGCCCAATGGGCTCCTGACCTACAGCTCTCCAGCTGTAGACTGGGTGCTGCCGAGTGCGGGGAATGGCCGGATATGCCTGGGCACCCGCCACGTGAGTAAAGTGCCAAAGGCCACCTCGCCATCCCCGGTCCGGCCACAAACACAACCACCGCAAGCTGAACAAGCGTAGAATTCCGTGACCTTCTACTGGAACAGCCATTGCTTATTGAGGAACATTAAGGTTCCGGATATGTCCAACACGATCACATGTGACGGTACCAAGGAGTCAAAGTCTACGTTAAAGCTCATAACCCATAGGTTATCGTAAAAGGTTTAAGTAGTTGACCCGCTTACAGAAAACCCATTTGGAATCGTGAATTATTAGCCATTGTTATTTGTTTTATTGCCTGTTCTTTTTTTAAATGTAAAATACTATTTATTTTTTTAAACTCCTGTTGCCTGCGCTGATCTGTGCTTTGATCCCGGAATGCATATGTCCCAATAAAACATTAAAAGTCTCTCTCTTTAAAACGGAGAAGCGGCAGAAACCTTTAGATCATATAGCTTCCGGCTACGCGGTCCTGGGGGATGCACCCAGTTGACGCACAGATTGATGTGCATTGGAAAGTCAATTGGAAAGGAATTTTAGTTGCGCATATCCCGTGTTGACATCTTCACATGCCACTGAACACGCCAGATGCTGTCTTTAACGTGAAAGGATGGCGCTTAGATAATGGAAATCCAACGGGGCTTTTATTTGTCAACCCCCCCCCAGCACTAAAAAACCCCAAATCAATTCAACTGAAAAAATACCCGGAATATAAACTCTTTTATATACGCTATTTGCCTGTTTATGACTCCTTTCGCGGTCATTTAGACCTTAATGCGATGTGTTTTATGAGCTTGGTTAGCAACAAGCGATACATTCTAAAAACCTATATCTAGGAATTACGCAAGAATAAATACGATAAGTGAATCTACACACATATGTTACATTACGTTCTACCTGAACCAACCGCCGCTTGAGCGTAAATCTTGTAGTTTTGTCTTTTAGTATTTGTTTTCATAAGTCTTGTGATGGTCCAACGGCCGCCTGTTGTGAGCATGCCCTGCCGGCACAGTAACATGAATATTTTATATGTCAGTCGTGGGCGCCCTTGGCTTTGATGATGGGTCCTGCCAAAAGCCTTAATGTTCAGGGGACAGAACGGTTCTTTGTGGCTCAGACCTCAACCATTACAGCGATTTCCACCAGCACGATAGTAACAAACTGCATGCTGGCGGTAGATCTGTTGGATCAGTTTGCCAGCATGCAGGAACACTTGTTCGATCCCTCTCCTTCCCGATCTTGAATCTCTGTTCTCCTGGGTTAAGGCTTTTCTCCTCGCTCTTCACCTTTTTCCTTTTTCTCCCCCGTACCCCTGGAGCTCGCTTTTCACCCTACCTCTCGATATTCGTTGCTGCTACACTAAATATAACTATGAAAACTTGGCGGCAGATTAGCCCGAAGGCACTCAAAGGGTTAAACGGATAAAAAAAATGCAAATCCTTGTTGTGAAAATAAAAAAAAAATCACAATAAATCACAATGTATTGTAATGTAGGTTTGGCGCTGTGTATTTTAAGGGGTTAATTCTGTGTAATTGTCTAGCTTGTTTTTTTTTTTTTTGTCCCTGAAATTATAAAAAATTATTATTTTTGGCCCGTTTCTGCCCGCCGCTCAGGGTGCGCCAACGTTTCTCCATCCAGCCGATTTCCCCTCCAGCGATTTATGCTAATGAATGTTTGATCAGATGATTACATTATAATTCGATTAATCCTTTGTGCTAAACGCTCTGCCCGGCTGCCTCGTGTTTAAGGAGATTCGCTCGCAGGCCTTTCGTTCCTGCGCCGAGGGATTTCTTTTTACTATTTGTTTACGCTGGATGTTTCGTCATTAATCGCACGCGGCGCTCGCGACTTCCGCTTTCACGTGAGCTGATAACACACACGTGGAGTTGGGTGGGTTGTATGTTTTACATTTATTTTTTTATTTATTTTTTTTACCAACTCTCCTGCTTTCCAAGGAACAGTCCCGATTTTGCCACTCTATCCCGCTGTCCCACCGTGCTCTACTTCTGTGTCGAATTTAAAAAAAATATATATAAAAAAATAATTGAGATAAATATTTGAAAAAACATTTTGTTTTAACCCCTTCATATCCAAGGGTTAACATTCTTTAAAACATAGCTTGCAAAGGAGAATAGAATTAAAAAATAAATAAAACCGTTACAGTTAGAGGACGATGGAAGATGTCGACACCAAAGCTCATCGGTCCATTAAAAAGTAATAATAATTTAAATAAATGTATCTGTGTGCTTTATTTGTTACATGGGGGAGAGGTATGAGTTGAAGAGTATTTGTGATGTCATTGATCCCTGTGGGTCAAGTTTAGTGAGCACCAGGATATGACATCATACGTCATCGACTCATCGCTGTCATGTTAAGGCCAAATGATGATGGCTTCTTCTATTTTTACCTAATTCTCAACTTTTTCTCACAAAATTCTTCTTTAGATATAAATAAAATACCAGGCAATATGTTTTAGGCAAACCAATGTACACATATTTAAGTTGATCTTATATCTTTAAAGGGTGCAAAGAATATTGCACATGCTCCAATTTTTCTCATAAAAAAATAAATAATCCGAGCTCCCCCAAAACACTGCAAATTCCTGGAAATTTTACATCTGTAATACAGGGCCGGCCCTGTTCTATTCCTGCTACCTTCTTCTCTGGGAACCCTCTGTTACTATCAAATTTCTTCAAGTCATTAATGGTTTATTCGAAGAACAAGAAAACAAATATTCATTCTTAGAAAGAGTGTAAGCTTTTCGGAAAGCTCCACTAGAAGCAATTATCCAAATAAGATCTCATTTAAAATAATTTACTTCTTGAAGATAAAATATTCTAAAAAAAAAAAAAAAAAGAATTTTACATATATATATATTTAAATATATTAATATTATTATTATCTATTGTTTTATATAGCGCCATCAAATTCCGTAGCTCTGGATATATTATATAAAATACATTTTTCCCTAATAATAATAATCTTTATATATCATTTGTGTGGAAGAGGCTGTGATGGACAGAGGTCCCAAATCCATTTTATGTAAAGAATGTATTATTTTATGAGGCTTGGATATGTTTAGTTTAATTAATTGCTGTTTTTTATAGAAGACATAGAGGTGCAATTCTTTAATTGCCATCTGTGCATTTTCCGCCCACCAACCATGATGGAATTCTAGCTGTCTTCCGAACGTACGGTACGATGACGTCAATCAGAATTCAGCTTTTATTTCATATGTTTTTTTTATTCTGTGTTTCTCTCCCATACTCTTTTACCATCAAAAGAAACAGGAGATTCAATCCATAGATTGTAACATTTACATATTAACCCTTTCTGGGAGCTATCATACAACAAATGTGTACATTACAGGTCCCACTGCATTTTATGCTTTATATGTAAGTTAAAACACCAAAACCCGAGGGCTGTATACAGTAATAGCCCCCAGCGCTGTATACAGTAATAGCCCCCAGCGCTGTATACAGCAATAACCCCCAGTGCTGTATACAATAAAAACCCCCAGCGCTGTATACAGTAATAACCCCCAGCGCTGTATACAGTAATATAACCCCCCCGCGCTGTGTACAGTAATATAACCCCCCCGTGCTGTATACAGTAATATAACCCCCAGCGCTGTATACAGTAATATAACCCCCCGCGCTGTATACAGTAATATACCCCCAGCGCTGTATACAGTAATATACCCCCAGCGCTGTATACAGTAATATAACCCCCAGCGCTGTATAGAGTAATATAACCCCCAGCGCTGTATACAGTAATATAACCCCCCGCGCTGTATACAGTAATATACCCCCAGCGCTGTATACAGTAATATAACCCCCCGCGCTGTATACAGTAATATACCCCCAGCGCTGTATACAGTGATATAACCCCCCAGCGCTGTATACAGTAATATAACCCCCAGGGCTGTATACAGTAATATAACCCCCAGCGCTGTATACAGTAATATAACCCCCCGCGCTGTATACAGTAATATACCCCAGCGCTGTATACAGTAATATAACCCCCCGCGCTGTATACAGTAATATACCCCCAGCGCTGTATACAGTGATATAACCCCCCAGCGCTGTATACAGTGATATAACCCCCCCAGCGCTGTATACAGTAATGTCGGTCAGCATTGCCAAAAACTCTTTTTATCTGCCGACCTGGAGGCTCCATTGCTGTCGGTCATGTGATATTTTGGGTGGATTTCTCTGCTCAAACACCACACTGAGCTGATGCTTTATGGCAATGCTAATGAAGTCCGTTCCTCCATAGACTTTCATTAGTCGGAGAGTCCTGCTGCGATATTAAGACCGAGCCATTCTATTGTTTCCCATAGGCAGTATGATAAGGAATCGGGGTGTTTTCCTAGTAGATTGGGGCAAGAACTCATACAAATGACTAATATGCAGCTGCTATAAAAAAATATTACGGGGCACCAAAACGAAGAGTGTTTCAAAAAAGGAGTTCCCCTTTACGAGTGACAGATTTGCTAAGGTTTATTTGCCTGACATACTGTTTTCTCTAATTGGAGCAAAAACCACTTAAAACCTTTTGATAACCATCACCCTCAAAAACTAAGTCAGGTCTCTGCCTTCATCGGTAAGAAACGGCAGAGCCAGGAATGCATATTTTCTGTATGATTACAGCATTTTAGGCTCCCTGGCTTTTTACGAGTTTGCCTCTTATCTTTGTGTCTGTTTTATGCATTGTGTTCTTTAGATTGCTCTAAGTTATATGTCGGAAATAATTATCCGTTGTGCGAATAACGCTGCCGGAAGGAGAAGCTCCTCGTTTGGGCCGTGCGCTGGTGTACGTCTCATACCAAGCTGTACAGACTAGTGCGCCGCGACTTGTCACAACGCGCTACAGGCTTCACCGAGCAGCTCAGATACAAACAAACAGCCGGAGAATAATCCGCGGCAGCCTCCGACGGAAACCACGGAACCCAAAATAAATCAGATAAAACCTAACGAAGCCAAGCTTTGGATTCATTCAGCAAATTATCTCAAAGGAAGAGAAATGTGTATGTCAAAAAACAAGCCTCGCTCGCATTGTCTGTAGGTCATGGCTTTTAGCGTGTGTGTGCGTGTGTGTGTGTGTGTGTGTGTGTATATATATATATATATATATATATATATATATATATAGGGACTGATGAGTCAAACCGCTAATCGACGCCATCCTAAACCCCCTAACAGCCTGTTTGTGCCACCTTTGCCCCCAGCATATGAGTGACCCCAAACAGCTTATCTGTGCCATCATGGCCCTCAAACAGCTTATCTGTGCCATCGTGGCCCTCAAACAGCTTATCTGTGCCATCGTGGCCCTCAAACAGCTTATCTGTGCCATCAGTGCAGTCCAGGTGGGAAGGGCCCTTTCTAAACTATTTTGAATAGTATGAGGAGACAGGAACAAGGGGTCGCAGGGGTCACCCAAGGTCGCTGCGACCCCTGTAGTTACTCCACTGTATACCTGATATACTAGGTTTAACCCTTCCAGTGTCACAGGTAATATGGGCATAACTGGGGAAGTGGCTTTGTGAAAGGGGGTGTCTACACATAGGGTAGGGGCAGCTGTGCATATGTGTATGACTAGCCCCGTATAGCTTTTACTGCTTCAGATGTGGAAGTAGTGGAGTGTGGCCAAACGCTGCTCCCCTGCACAAAGAATAAGGAAACTGACCAAGAGACACAGGAAAACTGAGCTTTACACGGACACTCAGGGTCAAACCCTGAGAGTCGACTGGTATGAATATTGGGGGGGTAATCGAGGTACCTAGCGGGTTTACATAACATATAGCAGTACTAGTGGGGCAGATAATGTAAGAGGGGGAGCGAGGCAGTGCTGTGTGAGCTGCACTGAAGTTGGGAAAGAAGGAGGAAAGTGAGAGAGAGAGTGTGTGTCAAGAGTGAGTGGGACGAGCCTATGGTTGGCGGCACATGGGATGGAGAGATAGCGAGTGTATGTGTTTGTGTATAGCGTCATGGTGTTAGAGGGACAGTGTGGGTGTGGATGTTAGTGTAGTGGGTACTGAATCCCGCCAGGGCTGACAGTACTGTATAGGGAACTTTAGGACACCAATCTGTAAGGGGCAGACATCTTTTGCTGCCCTCTTTTCAGCTGCACAGAATACCGTGGATAGAGAGATACGTCAAAGCACCCCAAGGTAATTCTGCCTGTGTTGTTTTTCATAGAGCTGAATCAGTGGGACTGCAGTAGCACTAAAACATGTAATGCTTCATTTTCAGTATCTTGTGTGTGTATATACTTGTGTATATATGTGTGTGTGTATGAATGTATGTGTTTGTGTGTGTGTATGTATGTATGTATGTATTTGTGTGTATGTAAATAAACGGATATACGAAAAAATGCTACATTTCTGTATTTCGATGAAAATAAAATCTAAAGGCTTTTACATTTTTAAAACCAAATATTTATTTATACGCGACAGCGACATCACCTCTGCATCTTCCACAATGCTTGGCTACTCACAGTCCCCCTTCGAGGATGCTGGTTAGGGATCATGAGATTTGTAGTTCAGAGCCGCTGCCAAGCTTATCATTTAACCCTTGCATTACTGTAATTTTTATGACCTTTCTGACCTTTTTATGGCCTTCTTGAAACACAAATTGTAGACCCCCCCCCCCCGTTCCCAAACATTTGGTCACGGTCATTATAACCCTTTTCACTAAACGCTCTTTGCGTTTTATTGAAATGTACTGCTGATAAAAACCTTTCTAATATAAGAGGTTCTGTGGATACAGGGAGGTGTCCAGAAATATCCTGTAATAGCTTTCCGAGGCTTCCGCAAACACGTTACTGAAAGGAACCTTCTTTACCACCTGCTCCGGCAGCAAGTTCTATGCGTCGTGTACAAGGTATTTATTTACCTTGTAATCCCAGAGTATTATTACTCCATTGGCTTTGTTGAAAGCCCCTTATTTAGTTTAAAGGTTCTATTGCACCCGGCCAAGCCATCATCTGACTGCCCGGACACGTTAAATAAATAAACTGAGCAGGTCCCTCATTTAAAAGGAAACCAAAGCCGGGGCGTGTTTTTTCTACCAGGCTACATCTGATCCTTTTGTAACGGAATTGTTTACTTATATTATTAAAGCCGATCTATTACTCATCCCGAAAAGGTATCGACTTTCTTTTCCGAGCATCTGCATGATTATCCCTCCTGCTGTTAAGTTGCTGGTTGTTGTTGATTGGTTCAGGCAGCCCCGGTAAGGGTGGGGAGAGGAAGAGGAGTTCGGGACAGGAAGTTGATAATTAGTATTACACTCATTGACACACAAAATGCACTAGATACTGTATAGGTGGCGTTAGTAAAGAAATGTTGACTGTAAGTCGTCTTTAAGATACAATGTGGCCCTCACAGGCAGCGTCGTATTTACCTTAGCCCCCCTCCATAGTCGCCGTCCTTGCTGATGATGTCATAGCCGGGCGCACATAGTCTATGGAGTCCATAACTGCCCCATTGAGCAGCGGGTTACTGGGCAATTAATCATCCAAGCAGGCAATCCGCCCTCCCCCTTGTTTTGCAGCATGGGTACTGTAACCCCCCCCAAACTTCTACCCCTGGTGCATCAGGACACTTGGGAGGTATTACTCAAACTGTCAGCGCACAAATTTGGGGCATGCGCAACATGCATTCTCCGGTGTTCCGGTTCCACGTGGTTTGTGGGCGCCCTGCTGATGATATACGGGTGCTGGGTGTATGATGGGTGCCGTATAACTGATATAAAGGGCTTTGCTTAGATTTTGCGGTGCAAAATAAGGGCCCACATTTAATGGAGTTCCTACGAGATAGTTTTAGAGCAAATGAGCAATTGTCAGAAATCTCATAAATCCTTACATATAAATGTCTGATCTCTCCACCCATTGCACGCTCTCAAACCCATCCCTCGCAGGGATTGCGGCTAAATTATTGTCATTTGGTTCAATAAACGGTTAGCAAAGTACGGTAAGTGGATATATATCTCCGGAGATCTAAGTCATGAAACATGTAAAACTCGCTCACCCGTCTCAGATTAAGTACAATGCCTCCTTCTACGACACACATGCCTTACTAAGCAACGTGCCAAGAGCCTTCTTAATTATAAATGGGAGAAGTAAATAATTTAAAGGTATCACTTATTTGCGCTTGAATACTTCAAAGCAGAAGAAATTAGACCAATTAGACTTTTCAGCTTGGTTTAGCCTTTCGAGGTTTTAAGGGAATGTTGTGGAATGAAACTCAATTAGGCAAACAAACTCCGCCAATAAAATTTATTCTAATGTTATGTGTGAGCTGGTACAATGTTGCATTTTAACTCGAAAAATGATTATTCTGCAATCTTGTCTTTGGAATCTAGAAATGGAAATTTTTATTTTTGTATTTTTGTTTTTGTTTTAATTCTCTAATGTATCCCCAAATTTCTTGGAATTTTTTGGAGATAATTAAAAATATATATATTGTTACCAATAACAGGAATGGATATTTTTTTCCTTTGATTTCTCAAATGTTTTGGTTTTTTTTATTTAGATTTTTTTTTTTCTTTTTGTATTTTGTTTTAATTCTCTAATGTATCCCCAAATTTATTGGAATTCCTGTCGAGCTAATAAAAAATATATATTACCAATATCTAAATAACAGTTCATTTGCCATACTAATAAATTGGTGTAGGAAGAGGCCTGAGCTTATATTCTAGAATTTAAAAATAGGACAAAAGAATTTACAGGAATGGATATTTTTCCCTTTCATTTCTCAGCTATGTTATTTTTTATACATAGTTTTTTTTTTCTTTTTGTATTTTGTTTTCATTCTCTAATGTATCCCCAAATTTATTGGAACTCCAGTTGAGATAATTAAAATATCTATCTTTATATCTCTCTCTCTGTCTCTCTCTCTCTCTCTGTCTCTCTCTCTCTATCTCTCTCTCTCTCTCTCTCTCTCTCTCTCTCTCTCATATCTAAATAACAGTTAATTTGACATACTACTAACTTACATTCTAGAATGAAAGAAGGGCAAAAAAATTGGTATTTGTTTTCCTTTGATTTCTCAGATATGTTATTTTTTATATATAGTTTTTTTCAATTATTTAATTAGTTTTGACTACCAATCTACATGGAATATTACCAATGAGTTAATTATTGTTGAGGGATAATACTGACAACATATGGGTTTAGGGTTCATTTTAGTGGTTTGGGATTTCATTCAGAGACAGGGAAGTAGAGCAGAAAATCAATCCCACAGTGAACCATCATGTATGGCATTTTAAATGCAGGGATGGTACATCAATGCCAAGTGACGGAGATGCCAGGAGTTAAACTATTCCAACTCAACGATGCCAAGCAATGCAAATAGCTATATTTCCCCTGGAAGAACTTAACCCTTCTTTTGCCCGCGAGGGATACTGCAATTCAACCTTCTAGTGCTAAAAGGGTTAAGAATTTAACCCCTTCTCGTTTATGGTTCTTTTGCATAATGCTTTGCTAGGTGATCTGTTCACACCTTTGATTATTAAATGAAATGTTGCTATTATAATTGAGAAATCACACTACGATGGCAATGAACAGTAGAAATAACAATGTTACGGTTTATTTTAGCGCAACGTTACAGTTAAGAAGCTCTAGGAGGCTGATGAGCTCCTAATGAGACCTTCTGCATAAGTCTGGTAAGAGGCCGACCAAGATGCGATGCACTAAGGAGCCTCCAGAGCTTCTTGACCTTATTTACCACGTTCCTCTCGCTCTGTTATATTGGTCGAGATATATCACGGAAACCTTAACGTAATCTTGGTGTTGGGACACATTGAACAATCTGGTGATTGCTGTAAATACAGAAAATTCTCCAAAATGTTCTCCAGTTTTGCCTTCATACCTTTGGCCTCCTGACCGTAAGAGGTACAGAGGTTCTCCTGCTTTCCTGAAGCCTCTCCAGCTGTTGTATCTATTCTCTGGGAGTGTTGGCAATCGCACACCGCTTTGACAGTTACAGCCCACTGGTTTGGCACAGACTGCCACGAATCACATGGCCGTGGGCTGTCCGTGGTCCTGAACATCAATGCTACGCATGGTCTGCGTTCTAAGTGTTAAGGCCATGGAACATGGTATTTTTCTATCCCTGCTGTTACTTTGCCCAACAAACAGCTGGCAATAGAAAATGACTCCTAAATACACCTATTTTGTGTTTTTTGCCTCTCAAATCAGCAGCGGTACATTGCCTGCGCGGAAAATACCTGGGGGGGGTATTAAAACTCATATGGGGGATTCCGCAGAACCCCTACGGCAAATTAAAGGGAACACATAGTTATCAAATGCATTAAAGTATATACGGTGGCTGAAGTGAAAGAACGTGACTTGTCATATAAAAGGGGTATAGCCCTAGCTGTACCATAACTCCTATAACTCTCAGCAAGGCACAAATATCAGTTTGTTGTTGACAATATACTAATGAATGATCCATTGTGCAGAGCTGTAGACTATGACGGCGCCATATAAATCAATAAATAATAACACGTAGAAATGATTATTACTGATTCGAGGTCAGATGTGGAATCTACTGTTGATTTGTAGAATTTTAAGGCAAATAGTGCGTAGATAATCATTTTTGGAATATGTGATGGTCTTAATATCACAAAAATAAAATATATGTTGTTTTTTCTAAACACAATGGAGGGGTTATGTATAAAAAAAAATATCCATGTGCACATAGTAGAAAGTGGTCTTATCAGAAGAGCCAATAGGATGGCTCGCTTAGCAGAAATATTCCATTAGTTGCTATGGTGATAAAACCACTTTTTTAAACTTTGCACCAAAATACACTTTTATCCGTAATTACTGATGTCTTGGTCTGGAGGATACCTGGGACCTCTCTATATGAGCTGACCCTGAGAACCCTGAAACATTAACCCTTTAATAGCCCATTGCGCAGATTCTACGTTGTGACTCACCAAATGTGTTCCTGAAATGGCTCTAATACCAGTCGTCATGGAAACCTTGACTTATCATTATTTAAAGATGCACTTCATTGAGTCACCTGCATTCAAGCAGGGATATCAACCAAGACATACTGGGAGCAAAAGCCTTGACTGTGAGTATTATATCTGATCACAGCAGGGTAGAATAGGAAATAGTCAGTTCTAGACAGTGTGACCTTAAGAATCTGCCCCTGAGACCCTGAGATTGGGGCAAAAACCCAGGTATGGGTATGGGAGTGGAGTGACTTAGGGAACACTCTATTTTTAGGGAAAATATATAGTTAACAGAATAAAGTTTTGCCGTTTCAGTCCTGTCCTACTTAGCACATTACGAAGCAGCCCGTTATGCAAATATTCTACAATAGTGAATAATTAATTAGAATTTGCACAGCAGAAAAACAAAGCGAGTGGAAAAAACTTTTTAAAGTGATTCCCATCCCCCCGATATATAAATCCATTTTTCTGCTATTAAAGGATAATGTTTGTGCTTTAATAACCAAATGATCCAAGCGAGGACAGACTAAGGAGCTCGGGCCCCTGCTGCACAAAAAGGGCCCAACTATTTCTCCATGCCAACACAAATAAAAGTAATGTAAAATAAAACCAGCTGGCACAAAAATATCATACAGAGCATAACAGAATATTACATATATCACAACACTGGGGTGGAAAAAAACATGGCACTAAAGCTCCGCTACACTGACCTAGAGCTGCTACTGGGACCGAAATATGTGCGTCCCTCTTCTCTTCTCCTGATGCCCCTCCTGTCTAATAGATCAAATAATAATTCTAACAATAAAAATAATAAGAATAATTGCGTTAAAAGATAATGCTATCATTTTTCATCCCCCGGTTTTGAAAGAGTTAAAATGTGTCACTTTCCAGTTATCTAAATAGTGTTATCCATCAGAACGTGTTCCACTTCTTTATCATTTTTAATTCCTTGGTAGTAGTAATAATATTATTATTAATTGTGTTAAACAATAACGCTATCATTTTTTTTGCATCCTCTGGTTCTCAAAGGGTTAAAATGTATCCCCTTCCAATGATCTAAATACAGTGTTATATCTGATCCACTTTTTTTTTCCGTTTCTACATTTTTGGGGGTATTGATCATTATTATTATTAGTAAATATAATAGGAATGGTGTTATAAGATGACGCTATGACTTTGGCGTCCTCTGGTTCTCAAAGGGTTAAAATGTATCCCACTCCAAAGATCTAAATACAGTGTTTATCTATTAGAACGCGTCCCACTTCTTTTTTTGTTCTTAATTTCTTGGTAAGTGGGTTAAATACCATCCAGTTTCTCAAGGGACCTGGGCTACTTAAATGTTCCTACCCGATGCAGTCCGTAAGTAACCCAAGGCTTTAGAGTAACGTTTTTTTGGGGGGGGGTTTATGAAAAGTATAGTGAACTAGTTTTTATCCTATATTTCTTTTAGTTTTTCTCCTCTTTTTTTTTTTTTTTTTCCATTCATCGTGCTGTTTTGCACTGAATGTTAGTAAAATGTTCACTTGCCATGATGGAGAGGGCTGTGAGAGGAGGATAAAGTGGTGACACAAGGGGCAGTGGATGAATGGAATGGCCTCCCAGCAGAAGTGGTAGAGTCTTTACAGCAGGAGAAACGAGCGAATAGACAGGGGCCGGATGGGGCCAATCTGCTGGCAGATTCTATGTTTCTATATTGGTACGCAGACTGTTTGCCAATCAGATACAATAGTTTTTGTTGGAATATATATATATTTTAAGTTTGATATAATAAATAAACCTACTATACAGCGCGCAGGTTGGAAATTATTATTTATAGTTTTATTTAGCGCCATTATATTCCGTAGCGCTGTACAATGGGTGGACAGGACACAACAAGTAGTTTATAACAAAACAATTTGAGGAGGGCCCGGCTCAAAGAGCTTACAATCTAAGCAATCTATATGTATCGGACACGTATATGTATAATAAGAGAGCAGTCGTATTAACTTCCTGTGCCAAGTCAGAGTACTTTACTATGCATTGTTCGTTAGCGAGGCCGCGCGGCGCGTTCTGCGTCACAATCGCTGGATTCTCACATTCATCAGATCTCTGCTTTCTCTCCGACGGCTTCTGGAATCTTTTTTTCTTTGCCGAGTAACACAGAATATATTTCAATAAAACATATAATTTATCAGACAGCTTTAAGAAGAGGGCCGATCTCTCCCTGTCACCGAATGATTTGTCTTTTTTTTTTGCTTTCCTTTGTTCTTTTACACTTTTTTAAAACAAGGCGATTAAAGCGTAAGCGTGAAGCGTTAATATCTACATGTCAGCCGGCTTTAAAATCCAAGGAATGTTAATAAATGTGTATTTTAAAATGGGATCTGTCACCTAAATAACAGATTAAGCAATAACTACACCCACCGTATGTCTATACCACAGGAGGGGTCATTTTAACCTCCCCAATAAGTGCATTAAGTTTCCATGATGGCCACTAGCGTATTAACACAAGACTGGGCGTGCAGTGTCCTTTGCACCCCCCCCCCAGCAAGACAATAACATTATTAAGGTCTATGTGTACTGTACTAAGAGCCCTGGCCAAAAAACAAGAGGTAGATAAATGGAACGGCCTCCCAGCTGAGGTGGTAGAGTACAGACACAGAAGCATTATGTATACGTCTCCCCCATACGCGCCGGAGCGGTGTGAATTGCCTTTAATGTGTGACTTGCCTATAGCGTTACTGGCTTAACCCATTGAGTACCAGAGAGTCTCCGACCTAAACAACCGACACTTTGTTACTTATTTTTTTTGGAACCGCACCATCCCGCTGAAAAAAATATCAAAAAGCAAACATTTTTTTTTTTTTAATTAAATTTTTTGTGTTATGCAGCCCCCGGTGTAAGACCTCCACGGATTCCACACACACCCCCGGCAGCGCTTTGCTACCTGCGTTTCTTCATGTGATAATGTTAGGGATATTGGATTGGTTTCAGCTTGTGAAGGGAGCGTGGCCGTATCTAAACGAGCCGACCCCGAGACTCTTGGAATATTAACCCTCTAATAGCCCGTTGCGAAAAATTCCTATATAGTGACTCACCAAGTGTGTTAACCAACTGGCTCTAATACCGGTCCTCGCGGGAACGTCGACTTTTCATTATTTAAAGATACACTTTATTGGGTCACCTGCATTCAAGCAGAGGTATCAACCATAACGTACTGGGAGCAAAACCACCAATGCAGAGTCTTGCATGGATCTTCTTACATGCGATCGCAACCTAGTGCCTGACACCCACGGTGTTGATGAACCATCTTTGTTCTGAAGTATTAGTTCAGCTCTAAGGAGATGGAGACCGTGTGCCTAGATTTTGTCTGTCTTTCCAAACGGTCGAATGGGCTTTCTCGGCGCTCCAAGTTACGTGGATCAGTTTGGGGGACAAAGTGTGGCAGCCCTTTTTCCATGGCTAGCATATGGCCATATAATGGGGAAAATCTGCATGCCACACATACCCCTAGGCCCTGTGGCCAAAAGATGGGTAGTCTTGCCACCAAGACTACTAAATCTTAAGCACCATTGCCACAAATAGATGATATGCAAGCACTTGCCTCTGTACTCGCCCATAGTTCAGGATGGTGCAGGCATTTTTATCCCTGTTTATCTTAGAAATAGCACAGAAGGATGTGGAATTTAATTGAATATATATATCTATATATAGATAGATATATATATATATTTTTTTTATTATTATTTTTTTTTTTTACCTAAACAAATGATTTTTCTCATATCTGCGGAACAACCTCTTCAAACAAAATACGTGGAAATCATTATAATAGATTACATGATATATATCCCCACCGGGAGTTAATTAGATCATTAATGCTATAAATATTCAATGAAAATGTTTTATTTGGGAAGCAGGACTGATTCTGTGGAAAACATGGAAACGGGATGAATAGGGACAGAATACAGTCATTCTGTGTATTAAGCCATGCTTTGGGCCAATAGCAAATATTTTACAAAAAAACTACAGGTTTTAATGAAATATTATCGGGCATCAAAGTTTCACAATGGGCTGTTTTTAATAATACAAAATATGAATATTTTTAGATGAGAAAAAAGTAACAATTGGGTAATAATACATTTGCTCGAATCTATTTTTTGTCTCTCTCTCTTTGACAACGATTTTGGGTTAGGAATCAAGTTTTATTGGAAATAAAAGTTTTTTATTGGATTTAAATAATATGTCGACTAAATAGTGGTCCAGAAAAATAAATAAAAAAGTAAATTATTATTATAAATTATTGCAGTTTTGAAGGAAATTATTTAATTTACGTTGGTGATTTTCCAACTGGCAGGGAATGTTATTATTATTATTATATATTTCCACGTGGAAGAGCGGTGTTTTTATAATGCAGATTACAACCGATAGAAAGCACCGATTATCCAAGATTTGAAAACCTCCATGCAGCATAATTTTACAGAAATACAAAGTTATTATTTTTATTCTAGCCCAATTTTTTTAAAAAATCCATTTTTATTTTTTTTTGCAATTGAATACCCATTTCCCTCACTCCTGGTATGAATAGCTCTCTTTTTTTAACTTATATTTATATTTTAAAGCCCGTCTTCCAAATTTACATTTGAAGAGATAAAACAAGTGGTTCATTGGCACTTGGACTGAACGATCAGTTCTTTGAGTCGTTATCCCTAGTTATTTATTTAATATATGTTAATGGTATACTTTGTCGCTTACAAAGAGACCATTGAGGTTTTTTATTTATCGCCATGTGTTGTGGAAGATGCACGTGGCGAATGCAAAACGAAGAGTGTGACCCTAATAAATAGGTTCGTTGGGACCTTTAATGAATTGGACGTCTCAGAGCCACTGCACCTGCACCTTCTTGGAGGAAGGATCGTGTGTCGATCTTTGAGTTTTCGAGGTTGTTTTGAATTTTAAAAAACGTTTTGTTCCAAACAGCCAGAAATTAACTTTCGTATTCATAGGAGGATTTGTCCCCCCCCCCCTCCTATAAACTACATGTCATAAAAGGTATATTGAGCCAAACTGTGTTTTTTCTTTTTGACATATTTTTAATTATTTGTAATTGGGTCCCGTCTTCATATAGTTCCAAAAATGGATGGAATTACAGAGGAAAATGGTGCTAGATAGAGTCTTGTGTCTTAAAGAAATAGTAACGTTTTTGAGAAACGGGCTACACAAAATACGATGGTGAAAGTGTCCCTTAAAAGAGAAGCTGCCTTTGGTATTAAGCTCATTGGGGTCTGTTTGGAACTCCAAGAATTGGACATTTTCAAAGCGATGGCTTCCCGCATGAGCTGAATTATTATACCTTTCAATTTGGTATAGTTTTAATAAATAACAGAGCTCCCGTCTTCTATCTCCACAATGGGGCTACCGCTATGCGACCACATTGTCCATCAGTGCTTGAGGTCCTCTTGGCACAAACCTTATGGATTATCCAGCACTTCATCCGTCTATTCCTCCTGGAATGCAGTAATGTAGCTCATGTAAAGGTTGCTGCAGTTGTTACAAACCCATGGAAAAGCAGGGCACGTTCCTCTGGGCCAGGATCTGGGGAAGCAACTTGGCCAACTTAGTCTTCTGATGTCTTCCCAGGACCATAATCTATGTGTAATGAGAACTATGATATACAAAGTATCTAATAAGGGCTGAAATTACTTAAAACATGTCTTCTGGACATAGGAAGGACTAGCGTCTCCCGGAGGAGAAGTTCTACAAGGTCTCTCATCCTCCGACCCGTGTAGGTCTCTTTATATAGGCTGAGAATTCTTGGATCGTAGACGGCCTATCCTGCAGTACAGCTAATGTGGTGGAATGACGTTTTGGGTCTTCTGTCCCTGAAACTATTTTTCCGTGTTATTTCTGTCCAAATTCTATTCTTACGGAGGATTCACGGAAAGAAAATTCTCCGCTTCTCTCGCTTTACCGCGATTGGGGGAGGGGGAGGTTACAGATTGAAAGAATGGTCCCAGTTTACTTAACAGTTGCTGCTCATGTGGGATCGCAGACAAGTCAATGTTAGAATGCATTAGCAGTTTGCTAATAACACTTCGCAATTATTGAGAAATTGTGTTAGCTGTTTGCTAATTTTGTGAAGTCTTATTAGCAAACGCATCGTGTAGCGCAACGTTTCATTACAGCGTCACGCGATGGCAACTCATAATACTTAGAGGGGTGAACATAGCACATGCACTAAAAGGGGTAAGTAAGGAAGACAATTAAAAATCACACCATGACTAACCCAAAATGAAACATAGAACCTGCCGGCAGATCGGCCCCATTCGGCCCCCGTCTAGTGACCCGTTTCTCCTGCTGTAAAGACTCAGACCTTAATCAGTCGTTGGTCTCGTCTTAGATTCTGGATATTTCAGTTCTCGGGATATCGTACCCGTAACCCTCGATATAACAACATTCACACTATTTAGCGACAGAGACAATGCACCTTCCGAAGGACGAGTTATCCGAGGACACGAGGAAGGCTTCGCTATACAATGCCATCTCATTTTGCTGCGGGGAAAAGCTTGGTGTCAAAATGATCTCATATTCCGTTTGACGGGACAGCTGACCTCCTGGACAAATATTAGATCTTTGGGAAAATATTATTTCAAATAAATTACATTCTGTTTATACTATTAAGTCAGAATTTAAGTAAAAAAGGCTTTGGTTTGGGGAGCACTCATTTGGGGTTGAATTATTTTAATATACACACAATGCGTGCCTAGGGGTCCTATGGGGGGGTCTGGCCCTGCTATCAGGGACATAAGCTAATCTGAATAGGCATATCTTTTCATATCGGTGGTATGTGCTCCACCACCTTAAAACATAATAATAGTAAAAATAATAATAAAAATAATATTTAATAATAATTATATATTTAATAATAATATATTATAATATTATTATTATAATTTATAGGTCAAACTTGCTTTCCATCTGTAGGATCCAAGCTATGCTTAGGTGACAGGTTAAGTCAAGCCCATCATTCATGCACATTATTCCGCCCCACAGTGCGTGAACAATCCAGAATACCCTCACTGAAAGGAACATTAATAATTTAACCGGCATTATGGATTCCCTGCGTTACTACGATGCATTTTTTTGCGGCTTGCGTGATCTTGCTTGTGTTTATGGACAGAGACATGTCACAAAGAGTAGAACCAAACACATCCCTTATTCCCTATAGATACCCCGGCCCCGGTCAAACCCCCCCCCATCTCACTTATTCTCATGAAGGTATCCAGCATACTCTTGAGGACAATAAACCATAAATGTATATTTATATTTATATATATTTTTTATAGGTAATCTTGCTAGCCATCGACGCCACTCTATATATGTCTATATATATATATATATATATATATATATATATATATATATATATAAATAATACAATATACAGATTCCTATGAAAACCCTAGAACCCATCAAAATAGCAGCCCTGCGACAGAAGACACTTTGCTGATAAGGTCTCCATATTGGCTTTCTGATTGTATTATGAATCAAAAAAAAATCACAATCTGCGTGGCCGGCATCTGGGACCCTTAATTCGGGTGACCACCAAGAGCTATTTTCTGGGTCACCTATACATTGCATGGGTTGCCAACCGGAAGATGTAACGTCCTGGTGCGGGACGGGAAGGTCGTACCTGACGCTGTAAAACAAGGCTAAGGATGAAAGGTTGAGGTTTTTTACGGACGAAGGGGTCTGAATGGTTCTTATATGCCGTCAAATGTTGATGTGCTACCCCTGCCAAATTCGACAACCTCAGTATTTCCAATTGCTGCAGTTGCCAGAGGCAGCCATTTCTTTCTCCTAGGAGACTGAGGCAGAACGGCCATGAATCTGAAATAAACACGCTTTATTATATATATTTTATTTTTATTGGTTTGATGTATAAGCCACAAGGTCAAAAACATATCATTAACTCATTATATATTTTTGACCATGTAGATTACACGTCAAATCAATAAAAAGTAGTGTTATCAGAAAGCAGGTTTGAGATGTGGGGCAAAAACAAAATGGCTGCTCCCTCAAACCTTACATAGAATTTTATATATAAAAAGAAGAAGAATGGCACAAGGACTTATACATTTTAATTCCTGACAGTTTGGATGACATATTTCCACCTATATGAACATTTAGTACATGTAAAAAAGTGCAATTTATTTAAATGCTTCATTAAATGATCCATTTATCTTATTTTATAGCAGCCAACAAGAAGCTAGGATCATTCCCCTTTAGTGTTTTCCTATAGATGAAATCACAAAACCGAGGCTATGGGGGAAAGTAATTTTTTATTTCAAAGCGACATCTGCTGAGTTTATTTGCTAATCTATAAAGCCTTTTTTCGGCCAAAAAATATATAAAGTTTAAAAGTTTGGGGGTCACTTAGCTCTTTTCCTAGAAAACAAGGGCATTTCTGGCTATAACATAATTGCAAAAGGGTTTTCTAACCATCAATTAGCCTTTTAAACTTGGATCAGCGAACACAGGGAGTGATAGAGGGCCATTGGGACACAGGAGTGATGGGAGTGATAAAGGGCCATTGGGACACAGGAGTGATGGGAGTGATAAAGGGCCATTGGGACACAGGAGTGATGGGAGTGATAAAGGGCCGTTGGAACACAGGAGTGATGGGAGTGATAAAGGGCCATTGGAACACAGGAATGATGGGAGTGATAAAGGGCCATTGGAACACAGGAGTGATGGGAGTGATAAAGGGCCATTGGGACACAGGAGTGATGGGAGTGATAAAGGGCCATTGGAACACAGGAGTGATGGGAGTGATAAAGGGCCTTTGTACGCCAATGAAGAGATCCCATTAACAATCAGCCGTTTCCGGCTACAATAGTCATTTAAAACATTAACCCCGTCTGCGCTGGATTTCTCATCCATTTCATGTTATTTTAATTGACAAAATTAGCGTTTCTTTCAAAAACAAAGAAAAGTTCTAAGTGACCCCAAACTGTTTGAATGATAGTGTTTCTGTGTGTGTATATAAACTATAACCCTGTGTCTTGAGTTCTAGAGATGACTACGTTAAAAACCATTCCCTTTTTGGGGGAAAATCTTAATATTGTCACGAGGCGTCTGCCCCGCCGTGGCATCGAGTCCGTTGGATCAACAAAGACCCAATTGATCTGACAAGTCGGATCACGATCTCTAATTTCAGGAAGCAGGTTCCTTGCTCTGTGTTTATTGCTGTTATTACAGCCAACTTATCAGAGAAAAGGGTGGAGGGGAGGAAAAAAACCCAGGATATTTGATAATCAGTAGACCTTCAGGATGGAGAACATTCCTCCTTGCTTTTCTGTAAGGAGTCTTGCATTCCGTTTGTACAACAGTGGCCGGACTTGATGATTTTCTAGGACCCCAGAATGTTTGAGGGTATCGCAGGGTCCTACAGCCCTAAAATGAATGTAAAGATCATGTAAATGAAACACGTTCTTCTTCTTCTAGAAGATAATTGCTACCGGTCACAACGGTTCCCAATCTAAAAGTAGAGGATTAGAGGCTTAGATGTAAGGAAGGTTTACTTTCTGGAGATGCTGGTATATAAGTGGAACAGCCTCCCAGTAGAAGTGACCTCCCCCGGGTTAGCCCCCCCTCCACTGAAATTTGGATTTTTTAATGGATTTTGGTAGATATTCGTTAGATCCGGTTAGATCAACTGTTTTTTTTCGTTAGATCTACCACGCAGGAGGCGGTATTCACAATCCAAATATCTGCCAAATAATTGATGACCCTTCCATCCGAAAACCTTTAGGTGTCCTGCAGAGGGGAAGTATCTTGAATACAATCAAAATAAATAATAACATATATAAGGTCCATAATACTTGCCCATTTGATTCTCTGCTACATAGTGTGTCCACCATGTATGTTGATTATGAATTGTACAGAAACGTCTTAAATAATTCGGAAAAGCCATTTCTTGATGTTGTTAAGTACTTTGTTGAATTTGGTTCAAATCAAAACATGTACAAAAAGAGAGCACAGTTGTTACTGGAAGTTTACCCAAGCCTCACACTTCCTGGTGGAATTATTAGCGTGAATATAAGAAGATTACATTGGCAATACAATTCAAATGTTTTTAAAAAACATTCCCAGTGCAACTGAAACATTTCCATGTCAAAATGCAGCATGTAAAAATAACCAAGAAAAATGCAATATCTTTTGACCGATCAACACAAATGATCTAAGACATGGTTGTGAGCGTGCTTTGCAAAGTTCCTCTAAGGTCGTTAACAGACCCTGTTCACCCAATTGCAACCAACGTACTACAATGATCTGTAAACCTGGACCGCATCTCATAATCGAGCCACGTGTTGGTTCACCAACAACAAAGCAATGGCTCTCTGAATTTCCTAACGAGGTGACCATATCAGGCATGGTTTACACACTAGGGGCAGTTATAATGCATGTTCAAGGAGGCCATTACATTTCACGTTGTACAAGAAAAGACAATTTTTGGGAGGTATACGATGATATGGTGCGCACTGTAAAAACGGTTGACCCAAACAAAGTATGTGGACTTTCAGAGGTAGTTGCAGGGCCGGCCCAAGGCAAAATGCCGCCTGGGGCGAATTTTAAAATGCCGCCCCCCCCCTTATCTACCCTTCCTCTCCCTCCGTCCCTGCCGCCCCCCCCCCCCATTATCTACCCTTCCTCTCCCTCCACCCCCCCCCCCTTGTACTTACCTTTCAGCAGTCCTGCGGCGAGTCTCCCTGTTCGGTCTCGGTGCCGGCTATGAGGAAATCTTCCGGCACTCAGCATTACAAGCCGGCACCGAGACCGAACAAGGAGACTCGCCGCAGAGGAGAGAGAGAGGGGCGCCGAGCGGTACTGACAGCTTGGTAAGCGAAAACCACTCGGCGCCCCTTTCTCTCTCTTTCGCTTTTTTAAAAAAAAAAGGGCTTGGGGCGGCAAAGTGCCGCCCCTTCAAAAGTGCCGCCTGGAGCGGTTGCCCCACTTGGCTCCATTGTCGGGCCGGCCCTGGGTAGTTGTCTATGTTAAAGTGTAGCTTTTTCTTTTAACATAACAGATGTAACAAACAGGGCCGGCCCTACAATGGGGCCGACTGGGGCAATTGCCCCAGGCGGCACTTCAGAAGGGGCGGCACTTTGCCGCCCCAAGCGTTTTTTTTTTTGTTTTTTTTGAAGCGGAGGAGAGAGAGAGGGGCACCGAGTGATTTTCGCTTACCCGCTCGGCGCCCCTCTCTCTCTCCTCTGCGGCGAGTTTCCCTGTTCGGTCTCGGTGCCGGCTTGTAATGCAGAGCGCCGGAAGTGACGCGAATTTCCGGCGCTCAGCATTACAAGCCGGCACCGTGGCAGCACAGGGAGACTCGCCGCAGGACTGTTTAAGAGTAACTACCGGGGGGGTAGATAATGCCGCCCCCCCCCGGCATCGGCGGGGGGCGGCATTTTAAACTTCGCCCCAGGCGGCGTTAAGTCTTCGGCCGGCCCTGGTAACAAATGATGTAAGACATAGTTTTAAACACTCTTTATAAAGTTAATCTAAGGTCATTCATAGACCATTTTCATATAAATGCAATAAACATGCTACAATGGGATGTAAATGTGGCCCACACCTCTTAATTGAGCTACGTGTTGGTTTACATACACCAAAACAATGTTTTTCTGATTTTCCAAATTAGATATGATTTGTACACTATGGGCATTTACTACGCATGTTCAAGATGTTTCATGTTTCCATTTTTAGACATTGCTGTAAAAGCACTGCACGTTTTTTTTCTACAGTATTTACTCAGTTGTGTTTTAGGCCATGCAAATAACTTTAATATTTAGTTCTTTTATACTAATTAAACTGTTTTAAAAAAATAAAAAAGAAAACTGCTCCTTTTTTTTTTAGGTCTGTGTACATGCATTTTTATTGAAAAAGTCAAGGACCTCATTTAGAATCCGGCAACAACACTAAAGTAATGACAATGGCTTTGAAAGTTGTGTTCTTTCTAGATATAGATACATTACTGAGTCCTGGACAACAGGACAACCAGGGCCGGCCCGACAATGGAGCCAAGTGGGGCAACCGCTCCAGGCGGCACTTTTGAAGGGGCGGCACTTTGCCGCCCCAAGCCCTTTTTTTTTTTTTTTTTAAAGCGAAAGAGAGAAAGGGGCGCCGAGTGGTTTTCGCTTACCAAGCTGTCAGTCCCCGCTCGGCGCCCCTCTCACTCTCCTCTGCAGCGAGTCTCCCTGTTCGGTCTCGGTGCCGGCTTGTAATGCTGAGTGCAGGAAGATTTCCGGCGCTCAGCATTACAAGCTGGCACCGAGACCGAACAGGGAGACTCGCCGAAGGACTGCTGAAAGGTAAGTACAAGGGGGGGGGATGGAGGGAGAGGAAGGGTAGATAATGGGGGGGGGCGGCAGGGACGGAGGGAGAGGAAGGGTAGATAAAGGGGGGGGGGCGGCATTTTAAAATTTGCCCCAGGCGGCATTTTGCCTTGGGCCGGCCCTGAGGACAACACATGTTGACCTAAGGGTCAACACAATATACACTGATTTGTCTGGATTCAGGTCCTGTCAGGTTCCGAATGGTCCGCGATGCAGAACAGGCAGAGCCCTGAAGTATGAGCAGAGTGAATCAAGAAATTTTCACCCAATCTGCCTTTAGCCCTATGGTTGAGCCGCAGACATAGGCACCCTGGGACTTGTGTGGCTCCTAACACACTCCTACGTACCCAGACACTCACGTTAGTAGGTAAGTACAGGAACAAAGGATTTAGGATAACCAGGAACGGATAAGAAAAAAAATGGAAGAATTATAGAGCCGGTATACTGAGCTGGTTGATTTTACCGGATCTAACGAAAATCTACCAAAATCCATAAAAAAAAATCCAAATTTCAGTTGAGGGGGGGCCAGCCATGTATGTATACCCATCCCCCACACACAAAATAGGATTGTGAATACCGCCTCCTGCGTGGTAGATCTAACGAAAAAAACAGTTGATCTAACCGGATCTAACAAATATCTACCAAAATCCATAAAAAAAAAAATCAATCAAAATTTCAGTTGAGGGGGGGCCAGCCCATATGTATACCCATCCCCCGAACACAAAATATGATTGTGAATACTGCCTCCTGCGTGATAGATCTAACGAAAAAAACAGTTGATCTAACCGGATCTAACGAATATCTACCAAAATCCATTAAAAAAAATCCAAATTTCAGTTGAGGGGGGGCCAGCCTTGTATGTATACCCATCCCCCACACACAAAATAGGATTGTGAATACCGCCTCCTGCGTGATAGATCTAACGAAAAAAAAACCAGTTCATTTAACCGGATCTAACGAATATCTACCAAAATCCATAAAAAAATTTCCAAATTTCAGTTGAGGGGGGGGCAAGCCCCGCATCATTAAATATGCAATATCTCAGTAATTAGACTAGATCTAACAAAAATTTTGTCTGATCAATCCTGATCTAACGTGGAGCTATCATAATCAGTAACATTTTGTTTAAATTTTTGTTGAGGGGGGGCTGGCTACGGGTTAGCCCCCCCTGAAAAAGATTGGTAATATTGCCTATTTTAGAGTAGATCTAACGAAAAAACAGTTGATCAAACCTGATCTAACAAAGATCTAACAAATGCAATGATCTTTTGTAAAAATTCTTAATATGGGGGGGCTAACCCGGGGGAGGTGTAGAAGTGGTAGAGGCTAATACAGTAAGGGAATTTAAACATGCGCAGGGTAGACACATGGCTCCTGAAGCTAAGTAATTTTTTTAGAGAACTTGGCCTGTTTTGCTATAAATCACTGCTACATTTAACCCTAATCTTTCTTTTTCCCCCCCAGTTTCCAGTGAAGATCTACATTCCAGCCTATATTTTATCAATGCATCTTTGCAAGAGGTAGTATTTGCAAGCACCACGGGGACACTGGTGCCCTGTCCGGCAGGAGGGATCCCTCCTGTGACGCTCAGATGGTACCTAGCAACGGGCGAGGAGATCTATGATGTCCCCGGGATCCGCCACGTCCACCCCAATGGCACTCTCCAAATTTTCCCCTTCCCTCCTTCAAGCTTTAATAACTTAATCCACGATAATACTTACTATTGCACAGCTGAAAATCCTTCAGGGAAAATCAGGAGCCAAGATGTCCACATCAAGGCCGGTGAGTGTTTTTGGAAAATATGTTTAAAATAAATATAACAAAATTAAAAAAAAATATTTATTTTAATTTTTTTTATTTTATAGGCGCCAATAATTTTTTTAATTATTTTTTTTTCCCAGATTTTATTTTAATATTGATTTAACTACAGAAAATGGACAAAAATAAAAATAAAAAAGTTCAGATGATCTACAGAATTTTTTTTTAATGGGTAACTGTGCCGCTGTCACCAAATGATTTAAACAGTAGCATCTGGAGAAGGCTTAAGAGGTGTTCTTATCTCCATAGCAACCCATGGCAGAATTAATTCTGATTGGACCATTTCAGTGGTTGCTTTGGCGATAAGACCACTTTTCAAACTTTACCCACGTCTGATATATATAGAACGCTTAATATTTACAGCTGGAGCTTTGATTTCTTAGTAGTCGCCCTCAGTAAATACATATGATCAGACGGTAAACCATTTACGATGCCAACCGCTGGATCTGTATTGAAATGTAGATTAAGTTAAAATCCTTACTATTTCTTAATTTCTTGATTATTATTATTTGCTTTATAAGGCAGGGATTTTAGGATTTTCGTTTAAAATAATAATAATAAATAATAAAACATTAAAACTGAATGCTTTGGTTTGTAATATTGGTTTTATTGATTTCCCAGTTATTTATTAAATAAACAGAATTTTATTGGATTTTAGTAATTTTAGGAGACCGCATGGACAGACCTTCCACCAAGCCTATGAATGTACATTATGCTGGTATATTAACTTGTAGCTGGTGTCTTTAATGGGAAAACTTGTGACCAATCAGCATGCAGATCCATAATGAGGTCATACATTCTACTTAATCATGTGAAGCTCGATTAAATGTTATGTAGAACCGTATGTTACTTTATTCTTTCATCTGAAGGTTTTATTACATAAAAATAATGTACAATTGTTTAAGAGACTGATATGGCAACAGCCTATGGGTGTCTACGTTTGTCCCAGAAATTCTGAACGAGACACAATTTAACTTGATTTAATAATTATTTCCGGGAAGGGTCTGGGCATTGAACAGAACCTAAAAATGCCACATTTACTTCCGGAAGAGTAAGTAGAACGGCACATTTAAGCCAGACCTAGATGCGGTTGATTTTGACAGTCAGATTTACGAATTACATCTATGTTACAACTTAAAACATGTGAATAAATGGTCTTCTAGCTTATTGCCATTTTTTCTTTTTTAATGAAAAGTGGTGATAATTTTGGTGGGCTGTTTGGCCAGATTTCCATGTAATGTGCATTTTTAATGTGTGTGGCCCACGATCTGATAAGATCCTGGATTCCCTGTGTACCTATTATTAAATTCCATACGCCCCATTCCCATTAACAAGCTATGAACAAAAGTAGCTAGAATCCCACCCTGTTTGTGGAAAAAGCGGGATCATTCTGTTTAAAACAGAAAAAAAAATCAGAAACTGATAAAAATAGATATATAGACACGTAGACGGTACGATAAGATTATTCATTTCATGTAGTTTTCATAATAAATTTCTCAGCAGCTTTCAGTAACTCCCAACGTATTTAATGCAGGATCATGCTGAAAAAAAGGTGTTTTAGGTGGTTTTTTGTACCCACAAAATTTCCTCTAGTATCCTCCAACCCCAAGCACTCCGACATTTCAGAAGATGTCTTTCTGACTAAGAAGACCTTCTAAAGACCTTCAGGTATGGTGACCTCTGTTGAGTGCCTACCATCACATCTGCCTCGCATCATATCTGCCGTAGATAGTCTAATCTTTCTTTCAACAATGTAAATGTATCAATCTAGTGCCAACATTCTGCTGTTTCTTTAACCCAGTTTTACGGGAAGCTTACACGGTCCGTGTGGAAGACCAGAAAGCCATGAGAGGCAATGCAGTAGTTTTCAAGTGCATTATTTCCTCCCCCGTGGAGGCCTATGTCTCATGGGAGAAAGACACAGTCTCACTCGTCTCAGGTAAGTGACTGCTTTCTTCCTTTCTTCTGAGGGTATATATACCTAACGGACAAATAAATTGCTTTTATGAAAAATAAAATGACCAGATGTGACGTTTCCTACGTATCACCCTTCACTGGCTAATGCTGTTGGAAATGCTGCATTGTGTGATTAATCCCTTGCGGTTCCTCCGGGTTCTTTTCAAAGGTCACTGATGTTCCCGGTAACGACTATTCCGTTCTCTATTTCTGCTGAGTGTCTTTTTTTTTCCCCCCATGGTTTTAAAATGTTTTCTTATGCTAATAAAACGTGAATAACGATAATTGTTACACCGAAATTGGAAAATACCCAAGGATTTGAAGAACGGGCATAACGTTATTTGCCATGACAATTCTTATGCGATATAGATTTTAATAGTTATGGTAAATAACGTTATGCCCATTTTGGAAAGAAAAAAAAATATATCTGTACAGACAATTGGGATTTAAAATTTGGCATTTTATTTTTATTATTTTTACAAACATTTCATACGCTAAAAATAAAATGGGGGAAAAAAAACATGATTATGGGTTACCACCATGTCAGTGGTGGACTCCAAAGGGTAATGACTGCTGGTGCTTAAATATGTTTAAAAACAATAGCTTTTTTTATCTTTTATCTAAACTCTTCTAGTTACAGATCCGTTAAATGGGGCGTACAACCAGAAATTATTATACATATCAATTTACAGTGAGAGCATGCGCACCTAGACATATGTGTCCGCTGATTGTGTGTCGATAACATAGACTTAAAGGTAGATTAAGGTCGCATCGTCCCCGAAACAGGAGTCTTGTCGGCTAAATACACTGAAGCATTTTTAATGTTCTAACGAGGTTGGTTTCCGGAGAAGTGGTCCCTGGTGGTCTATGATTGGAAAGAATTCTCATTATCTCCTGAGGTCAGCGTGGTGGGTGCCCGAAGGTGGTAGGATACAATGTTGCTTACGCCTTTGATTTCTGCTTTTGAGGTCCTTCTGGAGAAGACAAATGTGACCCAATGTAGACACAGCCGATACATTGTATATATATTTGTAAATCCACCAGGAGCTCGTATCTCCGTTACACATCTGCAGAGGGGAAAAAAATAATCTCTTTCCAGCTGAGATCCTCGTTGCTAATGAAGTAATTATGATCCATTGTTTGCCAGATGCGATAAGGGCCATGGAAAATTAGAGAAGATCTCTCTAAATTGGCAGAATAATCTGATGTTTTGTTCCTTTCAAAGCAATAATAGATTTGACCTGACATTGTCCTTAAAATTACACGTTATGCAAAAATGTATTATTGTTCCTTGCACGCAGCTGTAACCCGCAGAATTATAAGCGCCGGTGACTGTAATTCAATATGGAGACAGTCCTGGACGATGTAGAAAAATAGAGTCAAAACAAAGAAGAGGGAGATTATCCGAAAAAAATGTGTTTTCTGTAAAATGCAGACTTTAACTTAGCGTAATGTATATCAGTGAGATGACTATAAAACATTAACTATGCATTATACGGGGCTGAATCTGAATCGGTTCCCGGATAGTGACTTCTCTTCATAGAATATTCCATGGATTTATGAAGTTCAATCATACTTCTTTTGGACACAGTTGGTAGAAACCACACACATGTATGTTAGGTACATAAATATAAGACTTTTACTTCTCATACTCATAAAAACACGGGTAATTACGTGCCAACCCAGCCAGGCGTCTCTGTCACCCCCTCGGGGGGACTTTACATGTTTTTATGTGGGTTCTGATCAGTGTAGATGATGAATTGTGACTTCTTCACAGAGGAACTTATTTATAACAAGCAGGTGCGGTGCAAATCTTTAAAGCAGTTAATGGGATGGTCCGCTCAGCGCTGGTCGCTCTCGTCATAAGCGTATCTGGGAACTCTCCAGGCCAAGTGGCGCTTCTCTGGGTCACCGCGGAGAAACTCCGGGTCGCGGCATTCCCCGCTCATCTTCCACTTCTAATGATGGTGTCCTCCAGCGTGTGGGACGACCCCCACTTACAACGCCAGCAGGGACCACTTACCGACCCGACCCAACAGCATCCCCAAAAAACCGGGTAGCTCTAGCTTGGATGCTCCCAGGTATGGTAATAAGAGAGGCATTGAGTGCATGAAGCTCTCGAAAGCAAAACCAAAGAACAATTGAACCTAAGTAGAGCTGGAACCCGGCTCTGTGGGAGCGCTGTGGCCATTTGGAACTTGCCTGGCCGATAGCGCCAACACTTAGTTGATCTGCCCCTCTTGTGGCCACACGGATATCATTCGGTAATCGGCCTTCTCTATTCCCAGTCCGGCCCTGGCAGTAAACACACTACAAACTGTGACAAATACAACCCTCTTATATATCCTGAATATTTTTTTTGGAGAAAAATAACAGGACATGTTTTGTACACCTAGTATTTGGGAAAAATAAATAGCTGTGTCCATATGGAACGGAGAAAGAAGCATCTTTTTATTAATACTCGGGGCTACTCTCGCCTGTGCTTTTTATACATTGAATTTCCCCAAAATAATGGGGAAAAAAATCAAAACACCCGGGATTTTCCCAGGATCCTTCTAAGAGCCTGTTTGGCAAGTACCCTAACGTAGTCAGCACCGAAGCCCCCCGCAGGGACTGTCCGGGGACTAGGCGTTCGCATGACGGGGGGAGGGGAGCGCGATCCACCGAGACCTGTCAGAAAAAGCAGGTCAGCGTGATTGAGCGACGAGGAAAATCAATAAATCTGTGAATTAATCATGCTGCTGCCAGAGGGAATTATGGGAGTCCGGAATGAAACGACTAGGTGTGTGTCCATAGTAACGAGTCTCCGTTCTTGGCCGTAAACTGTGGCTCGCTGGGACGGGGCGATTCTTAACCCTTTGAATGGTGGAGGGTATGAGCGCATGGTTGAGCTGCCCCTCTGGCTCTCGGGGAAGTTACCCCTCGCCTCTCTGGGGCTGTTGGGTGAGGATAGGAGATAATATAACCTGACCCGGGCCATGCGGCTGCCTGGAAAACTGCTGGATTCCTTCCAGCTTTGGTAAAAATCCAGTTTCCTGTTGCGTGCCCAGAGCCGATGCCCAATTTTTAATCAGAAAATAACCTTAGCTGCCAAAACTAATTAAAAGAGTCTAAATCAATTAAAAATCAGCTGCCATGAGTGCATTCTAAACAAAATGCACTAAATACATAAACATTAACTATATATATATATATATCTTTCTCTCTCTCTCTCTCTCTCTCTCTCTCTCTCTCTCTCGTTTTTTAACAAATAAAATGATATAAGTCGGTTTCTTAAAGTATAAGATCTCCTTATTTATGGCTTTATGCGTTAGCGTAAACCCGTCACATTTTACAATTCCAATTTGGAATCTTGCCGCTGGTAACGAAAAGGTGAAAAACAGGTTTTTCTCAGTTTAAAAGAGGGGTCTTGACCGGTTTGAACAGCTCTAAGTGCTCCTAAAACTGCATTTAATTGCAAAAGCACTAAATTCTGCAGTGTAGGTGGGACAGCACCGTTACATTTAACCCACAGTGTGCCACAGATATGAGAAATGCTTTAAAGAGATATATTTTGTATATAAATCAAGCAATATCTATGGGACAGATAGTTTTATTTTTATTAAAATTCTGATTTATACTTTTTTTTTATCCAAAAGCTGCCTCACTAGGGGCAAGAAGGAAACCCATTGTATCCTTTTGTGGCATAATATGTATATTTTCTACACTGTAGGGTATTAAGGAAAAGTTATCCAGAAATGCCCCAATTATGTCAAAATCCAGTTCGAAGTGTCGGTCAGGCTCTGCATAACTGTCATTTTCAACAAAAAGATCTAAAAACAAGAATAACTAATATCGCTTTGATGCGTCCATTATTATTACTTGTTACCAAATGCTTTAATATCTTCATCGAATTTACTGCCTCGTTAATCTTAAAATGCCCGATAAATCCGTCGATTGATGTTCTCAGGGCGGATTGGGGATAACGAGGTGGCCCTGGCGCTTTAAGGCCAGCGGCTGCCTAATGGCCTAATGGTGTAAGCGCGACTGACGGCTGGATATGAGACGCTGGGATGTCATGTGTCTACGCTTGCCGTTCTGCTCATGCTCAGTATGCCTTCTCGGGTGTCCCAGGCAGGACGGAGTTAGAGCTCGGTGGGACAGCAGGCGAGAGTGGCAAAATCGGGACTGTCCCACCCAAAGCGAGACAGTTAGGTGGCATGCAATCTGCAGCTCGAGCAGCAGATCGGGTGTATAAGGAGGCCTGGATGTTTGACTTAAAAATCTGAATTTCGCTTTGGAAATTAATTATTAATAAAGTCTTTTCGAACGGTATGTTAGCGCTAACAGCATAATTCCTTGTGGAAATTTAACGAATCCTGCATCTGCATACATAAGCGAAACGGGTTCCAGACGTGGCGGTTTGAGAGGAACTCAACGGCCACGAAGCTGCTGGCTACAGATACCATACCTCCCAACAGTCCTGGTTTTCTGGAGGACAGTCCCAGTTTTCAGACACTGAGCTGGGTAGTTGCCCACATACCATTTTAAATATTTGGCCACTTGTTAGTGGCTCCAAATAATTGTTCTTATTAAGCTAGACATGGATTGAGGTCTTTTTTCATGGTGTCCAGCTGTCTCAATGTCTGTAAGGGTGTTTTATATTGAGACGTATCTATGGGATTTATTCACTAAATGAAGAGTTTGCAGGGGAGTTGTGGTTGCAGCTCCTTGACGTCTTTACACGTTATGAAGGACCAACCCTGGCGAGCTTCTGCTGCAGGAAGAGCTTGGCTGGGTCTGTGTAATGTATAGATAAATCCGTGCGGCCATTGAACTATACGTTATACAGGGCCAGCTCTTCTACCTTAAGGAAGCTACCTTTGAAATTTAACCCCTTAATGACAAAGCCCATACATGTACAGGCTCAAAATGCATTGTTTTCAATGGGTTTAGGGACCACCCATTGTCCTTAAGGGGTTAATCAATAGTAAAGTAAGGGAATTTAAACCACAACTCTACATTTAGTTAAAGGCCCCTTGGTCGCCTCTGCCTCTGCTTGCAGGAAAGTTGCAGTTTCATCTCAGTGGCTTCATTTTACATTATGAAGGATCAACCACGGTGAAGCTTCTCCTCCAGGTCTGGCTGGCCCTGTGTATTTAAATGCATGATGTTTCTTGTAAGTCACCTTGTCGATTGAACTATACATTATGCGGGGCCAGCTCAGCCCTTCATGCAGGAAGACAAGAAGCCGGGGACGGGCTTTTGTAATGAATATTGAATGCAGAGAATTGAAACAATAACTCTCCTGCCAACTCCCGCTTTAGTGAATAAAAAAGGGAGATATCTATATTTTATATTTTTCTAAGTGGCCAAGAAGGGGATGTATTTCTAGAAATCAAAAAAAAGCCGGGCCAGCCATAAAAAATGTTATGAGCCACGGTAGGATGTGATTCGGGCTTTGGACTCGTCTGTCTAAACGTATCCAAAATATTAAAAAAGATTTAGTGAATACGTTGCGCAATATTCTCATGGCTCGGCAATGTGAATTTAAGTATAGAAAACTGTGCTTTCCGTTACGCCAGTTACATTAGCAATTTATAACTGGAGCACCAAGTTTATAAAGGAAAAAAATTACAAATATTTTTTTGTTTTCTGTATTCTTTAATAATTATATTTTAAATCATTTATTCTCATAGAAATGTTAATTTGTAACGCAGTGTATTTGCTGAGCTATTATAATGGGGCCTTTGGACGTATGCTATTATTATTGCTGGTTGTCTTGGAATGTAGAACCATTGGTGAGGGCCAAGTAGGGTTAAGTGAACTTCCTGTTTGCGGTAGGTGTGCTGCTTCAGTAACAGGAAGTGCGGCCTTCCTGTTCATGGAGAGCGATGCCCATGCTGACTGGAGCCCTCGCTCTTTGGTTAGCCTGATGTCATCCGTGGCCAATGTTGACATCATAGAGGGGTAGGGCTTATGCCATCTGTGGACGGGTCTAGCCCCAACCACTTTATGTTTATGGGAGCGGGAAACGTATCTAAACACCGCTCCCACGACCAGGACATTTCAGGTCATGACCAGCAACGCTTCACCTGGAGTCTCCGGGCTAAACTCGGAGGGTTCCCAATTATGGTGATGTCACTTCCTGTACATAGCGTAAGACGGTTTTCTACACAACTAAAATGGCTGGTGGAGTCACATGATCAGAAAGTCACATTATAAAAAAAAGGGGTCACCTTATGGTCATGCATTAATACATTTTTTCCCAAAACCTAACAAAAAAGGAAAAAAAATGTTTAAAGCTTAAGGGCTTTGTGAACAAGGCAGTGCCCCAAGTGCCCCAAGCCACGGTGTTGCGGATGCAGAAATTGCAATTAACCCCCCCCCGCATTTATGTTTTTTTGTATAATTTATATGACATTAGGAATAGGAGCAGAGAAATGTGGTTTAGTGGCATCGAGTTAACCCTGTCTTTATTCAGCGAATGCACCGCAGGAACTGCCTTCTTCAGGGCAATCACATTAAAGTGCCTTTTACGACGTCTTTCCAGCTGGCTTCATCTCATACAAATTACATTCTATCCGTGTTTTTCGTGTGACGTGAACCATGCAGTTCTGAAGCGAGATCGTTTTCATACAATTCTGTCGTGATTGGCACAACTTTGCAAACCGGTGGTAATAGGATTAATAATGCGTTTTGGTTACAGAAAGAAATGTCGCTGGATGCTCATTCATACAGTTAATTAGTTAAAGGGACACTCTGGGGGCCCCGGGCAGCCTCCTGAACAATGAATGTGGGTCCGAAACGCATCTCCTGCGCTGCAAATAGCGGAAAATAGTGGAAAAACGGGGAAAATGCATATGGAGGAATATGCGGGATAACCCTATGCATTTACAAGGGGGGGGGGCACCACAAAAAAAAGCCAACATACAATGGTGAAGACATCGAAGAACATACAATGGCTGGAGTGTCCCTTTAAATATCCTGAAAATTAGGCAATTAAGAGCATAAACTAACAATTTTATTTTTACATATCAAAGTATTATTATTATTATGGGTAAAATTATTTATTTTATTTTAAAGCTCACTTTTTAATCTGTTCCTAAAACCTGTATTTAAGTCACAAAAAAAGAGTGTTATAAATGTCAAAAAAAAAAAAAAAATTCTGATTTTTAAACAATATTTTTAAAAATATTTTTAATAAATCTTACAACTGCCGAGAAATCATACCAAGGTGTAAAGCTTACCTTTATGAGTAGTTTAAGTTGACTGACCAATAATAATAATAATTTTTCTGTCCTGACAAGGTGGGAACTCTCGCTTTCTTTGCGATGTAACCAAAACAGAAGCATTTTCTGCATTTTACGGACTGGCAATTTTGTTCTAATTAAGTCTCATAAATATGAAGATTTGTAGAGTATTCCCAAGACACCCGTGGTTGGATTTCGCAATAAAATTCTGTCTAAATTCATTGCAGTCTATTAGACTGTCGGTTTTATTCAGCAGTAACACTCTGATGATGCCTCACTGTTTACCAGATTAACCCCTTCATGACAGCCATGTACGGGCTCACAATTCATGGTTTTTAATGGGTTTAATGACAAACCCATTGTCCTTGAGGAGTTAAAGACACTCCAGTTCCTCGTGCACCCCCACCAATGAAGAATGTATATTAAAGTAATTTAATACTTTAATTGGCATTCTTTAGCAGTAAAAAAAAATAACTAAAATGAAAATATATACGCAGTTGTGCCAGAGCTTAAAATTTCAGAAAAAAAGGAAAAAATATTTTTGGAAAGGGACAGTTTAATGTCCTTGGCAAACCTCTTATAAAAAACAGGAGTACAGCTATCAGCGATGGAGAATTTAGGAGCTTGTTTATTTGTTAGAAGACCGTACAAGTCCAAAGATGGCGGCTTGTGCGTGTGATTAACCCATGTCTCCTGATTCCGGGGCCTTGCCAAGACCTTTTCTAGGGTTGGTTTAATAACTATTGACAACCGTTACTATAATCTTATTGTATGTAAATAAAATGTCATACTTGACTTTTCGAGACCGGATTGTTATGGACCCAGTAGGGCAGCGTTCTTAATGAGACCTGAGCATAATTACTTAAAGCCAGACTGATGACTTGGAAATTACATTTGCTGTCAAGCTCCGGTCTGATAGATAAAATAAAGAAGGAGATACAACACAAACAGCTCACATTTAAATACTGAAATAATGGCACTCTATGTCAACTTGATGATCGCCATCGCCCTATTTTGCAATGGGGCTCGCTGGCGCTCCTCTTCCCCTTGGCTAGGTTGGGGAGATCTCTTTTGTACCTGGCCCATGTACACTATGGAGTACTGTGTGTATAGTGACCTCACTGCATGTCACACATGCAGCGCACAGGGATATGATGTCATACGCCGGCGCTCAGCATGGTAGACGGTGTCCCCCGAAGTGCTGGGGAGCGGCTGGGGCGCTGTCTCCGGCCAGGTCTGTGGCAATGGCCAGCCGAGCTACGTCTCTGTTGCCAACAGTGTAACGATTTGGGTCCTAGTGATCCCGAAGTGATGTCTGGAAATCCAGATGCACAGAACTGATGCGATCCATAAGACAAGATTTGATGGAATTCAGGTTTTACGTTTACATTACGTTTATTTATATACAGATTCCGTGTCGTTCGTGGATGTGCAGCTACCTGTTTTGTACATGAGCGGTCCTAATGATTGTGAAACTAGCTGGGATAGCCATACTTAAGCCTGGTTGTCGGGAGTGTCCCAGATCATTTGAGACTGTTGACAGCAATGATTCTTTCTACCAAATGCATGAGTTTGAGAGGGTTTTCTATGTCTTTCTTTCTCCCTGTGTCTTGCGATAGATGATAGATAGATAGATAGATAGATAGATAGATAGATGATAGACTCTAGAAACAGTATATAGGGGGGGCACACAAGATACCACAGTCAAACTGGGGGGGCATTAATAATTCCCACCATTAAATCATACCACTGAAAAAACATATATATTATATATATATATATATTGCCAAAAGTAATGTGCTATGGAATGATACTTTTGTTATTGGACAATACAATACTTGATCATTCAACATGGGAAGCCTGAAGCCACAATTTAGTACGACTAATCCTTGAAATCCTTTAAACAACACAATACCTTAACTTTTGCACTAAATGATTTCAGGGCTTAATATTAGATCCTGCTGCTGATATATATATTAGCCCCTGCTGCCCATATATATTAATATTAGCCCCAGTTGCCGATATATATTAATATTAGTCCCTGCTGCCGATATATATATATATATATATATATATATATATATTAGACCCTGCTGCCGGTAGCAGGTATAGATCAACACATTAACACACAAACCCAGCTTTGCATGTATAGATCAATTGAAATTCACTTGTGATCTCAGCACTGAAGGTATATATCAAATAAACAGAATCAGACATACAAATCCTGTATTTGCAGGTATACAATAATAATATATGAAACGTAGCATCGCAGGTATAGATCAAATAAATACATGGAAACAGCATTGCAGGTATTAATCAACTGAACAAGACATACAAACCCTGTATTTGCAGGTATACATAAATAATGTATGGAAACATAGCATAGCGGATATGGATCTACAGAAGAACACACAAACCAAGCTTTGCAGGTACAGATCAATTGGAATTCACATAAAAACACAGCATTAAAGGTATATTTAAAACCCCCTAAATTACAGGCATAGATCACAGGTTGCACACCCCAAAGTCAGCCCTGGCGTCCACACTGCCCACATAGAACCCGGCCAGCACCCAGATAACACACATACGATTTGCCATCTTTGTCCCATATACACCCGGCCTGTGCCATCTCGGTCCCCAAGGCTCAAACATCCTGCTAGTGCCATCTTTGCCCTTCCACAATTATACATCTATGATACACACAAACACATTAACTCATGCTCTCCCTCATTCAGACAATTCATCCACACATTAACTCATGCTCTCCCTCATTCAGACAATTCATCGATTTTAAGAAACTACGCCCCTTGGAGCTTCAAATGAGGGGCTACATGTATTTCGAGGACAAAAGTTGAGTGCACAAATAATGATGGAATATGTCTCTTTGGCTAGAAAATATGTTTTTTCTAACCATAACGACATGTTCATTTGTGTCTAGCGCACTCCAGATTTGTACTAGAAACACATACAGCCCCTCATTTGATGCGCCAAGGGGTGTAGTTCTTGCAAATGTGTACTTTTTGTGCCATAATTTAACTTCCTACATGAGCAGTAATGCCACGTCAAGGCTTCAACCCTAATTACTGATCATTCACACGCCTTTCTTATCTCCATTCACTCGCAGAAGCACACACCATACTTTCCATACATTCACTCACAGAAGCACACACACCATTCTTTCCCCTTACAATTTCAAAGAAATGATGGTAAAGGTTGAAAAATAAAATCACTTTTACAGCAAAAATAAGTTTTGCAGTAAAAATGCAAGGAGCTCCAGGGATGAGATGGTTACTCACGTACCGCACAGGCTAAATGGCTGATTTTAATAATATTTGCAATTCATCAGGATTTCAAAAATTGCCTCCCTCTACCGTTGGCTAAATTTAACCCCATGATCAAAGGGATCATGGGATTAAAAATTAGTATCGGCCATTTTTAAAAAGGGAATGTGACTTTTTATAGCTATATGATCGCTGTGGTAACATTGGCTACCACAGTGATCATTTAGCTAGAATACATAAACTTTTTTTTTTTAAAGTTTAACTACTTTATGTTTAAATCATTTTTTTTTTTACGTAATTTTTTTAAATTCTTCTTTTACACGCTATATACCGTTGGAAAGGTAAGGTAATTACCTGTAGCTGCTTAGATGCCTGAGATACAAGCATCTAAGCAGCATGCCCCCATACCGCTTTAACTGACAATTGTCAGTTATTAATAAAGTTGCGCGGTGACGTCATCGCGTCATTGCGCGTGCCGTCACCGGCCGGATCGGGTGGCCCCGGTGATGCCCTTCAGTGTGAGGGGCAGATCGCCGGGGTAGTTGGTGATGGGGGTCAACAGACCTCCATCAAGCTAAGATAGTGCTAGCGACGGCATGGTGCCGTCGTTAGCACCTGACTGGGACTGCGAGCGACGGCACCATGCCGTCGTTAGCAGTCAAGGGGACTGTCCTGGGTGGCTCCAAATTCGGCGGGGGGGGCAACAGGGGGGCAAGGAATATCCTAGGGGGGGCAATTGCCCCCCCTTGCCACCCCTTGCCCCCCTGTAGCGACGCCACTGATGATAGAAGATATATAGATGGATAGATGATAGATAGATAATAGATAGATGATAGATAGATAGATGATAGAAGATATATAGATAGATGATAGATTTATAGATAGATCGATAATAGATGATAGACAGGTGAGCCATAATGGGCACAAACTTAATGTCTGGCTTGACTCAACTCGTGAAGCATGGAGGAACGTGGGTCACTACCGAGCAAACTCAAACTTTTCCTCCTTGCTTGGTAATTTGGTTATTGTGAATCCCACTACGGACGTTCAAGAGGCCTTCTCTTGTGGGGCAACTGCATCTGCCCTGCACACCACACCTGGAAACTCTCCGGGTCGACCCACGAATTTTCACCCTTAAATGGGGGTGTGCCCTGGGACATCAGCGGGACCGCCACAACGTTGGGGGGCTTGTCCCGGGCCGCATCCCGCAAGGGGGGCTGCTGGTAGCCGGAGCCTTAAAATTCGCAGGTATGCTGCTCACTCGTCTCTAGATTGGTTGACGGAATTATAATCTCAACTAGTTTTGGTTGCGCTTGAACTTTTTCTCGCTGTATCCATGGCTGATTCATATTCTAAACATATGCAGACCCCCTAAGGCTGCATTACAGCTATGGTAGCCGGACAAAGCTCGAAGGACGCATCATACCCTAGAATTTCAATCGCTGAGAACATCCGACTTTAGAAACAAAAAGCCCACTTGCTCTGCGAAGTCCTTTCCCGCAGGACAGCGAAAGCCCGGATTCTTTTCAGCTCTCGCTAAATTCATGTGTTTTTTCCCCCCGACACTTTATTCATACGAATAATCCTTTCGAGCCGCTTTGGCAGCTGTACGGGACAGATAGGGAAATGCTGGAACATCGCAGACCCTGATGTGGAGGGGGTACTTCTCCAGAGAGACGCTAAAATCAAATTATTCTTTGCATAATCTTTCAAGATTTACCCAATTCCTTTAAATCTTCTTAACGAAACATGAAGAGAAGAAATCTCCTTTTAAATAGGACCTTATACGTTGCTAGTCTCCTTTTTTAATATTTATTTGGTAGATTCATTTATTTTTGCAGCTCGGTTTTAATTTGCTTTCCTGCAGACCTGTCAGTGCTGATGTATTGAACGGATAGCGAAGTGTTGGAGCCGAAACAGGGTAACCGAGAGTTCAGCCCAGAGATGATTGAAAGACCTGGCTCCTTTAAATGCTGAATATGGAATTATGGTAAATGAAGCCCCCCCCCCCGGCAGATCTGGGACCCCATTCTTCATCTAGTCTCCCTTTTATCTATCCCTGCTTTCATTTGCCTGTCTCTTGCCTGTCCCTTTTGCGAGGTGCGGTGGGGTATTCTTATAAGATTTTAATGCTGTCTGAGTCGACTTCTTCATTATGGAAAGCTGTGACGCCTATTTCAAGGACATTATTTTTGATGGTCCAAGCTAATGCTACCAGATCTATAGGGTTAAATATGGTATTGCAAGTATACGTAACGCTTGTGAAAGAAGAGTCTTCTTTAAGCTTGATGACATTGTGTTCGGAATCCCTTTTTTTGGGGATAACCTTGGTCTTCCCTCGATATAAGGGCAGTGCTGTGATTTATGACATTATACGGCAGGAGTTGTGATGTCATATATTAGTTTTCCGTTCTATTTTTTTTCTTTGCATGCATGATGACATTGTGTTCATATTATCCATTATTGGGGCTTTTAGGGCTGTAGAACCATGTGATACCCTCACATGGGTATTTGTGAATGTCGGGCTGTTCTACATAATCTGTTGAATTAAAAAGGATATTTGATACAGTAATTCTTGGCATCCTTATTCTGTAGATCACTTGTTCTACTTGTTAACATATTTTTGGGCTCCTCTAAAGATTTTTGTAGCTGGGAGAGCCGTGTCTGTTCTCTACTTTGTAGTATAGCAGAGCGAGTGTGATAAAAAGTCCAGGACGTGTGGTGCGCATGATCAAAGACAACAGAACAAAGAGGAACTTGATCAAACAGTCTGTGGACGATAAAAGTTGCCCAATTGGCCGGTGGAACTGCCTTTATGAGCGCGGTCTAAGATTCTACAAGAATAAAAATAACCTGAAAACTGTACATTAAATTCTGCTGAGAACAGAGGTCACATGCAGGGGTCAGCCCATGTGACAGCCTTCTGCACACCAAGACGGTTTGGACAATGCTATGCCTCCAACTTTGTGGGAACAGTTTGGGGAAGACCCTTCTCTATTCCAACATAACTTTGTTCCAGCAAGCTCCATAAAGACATGATTGGATGAGTTTGGGGAGGAAGAACTTGACCAGCCGCACAGAGCCCCGACCTCAACCCCACCGGATACCTTTGGGATGAATTGAGATTGTGAGCCGGGCGTCTCGTCCAACATCAGTGCTGACCTCACAAACGCTCTACTGGATGAATAGGCAGAAAATCCCACAGAAACCCCACAAAATGTCATGGAAAACCTTCCCAGAAGAGATGTTATAGCCACAAAGGGGGGACCAGCTTCATATTAATGTCTATGTAATAAGAATGTGATGTCCCTGTTGGTGTAATGGTCAAGTGTCCCAATACTTTTGTCCATATAGTGTATGTAAGTGTGTGCATGGCTAGCCCACACCCATATCATGGCCACGCCTCATTTTGCCTCCTATAAAGAGTAGGAGAGGCTACGCTCTGGGCAGTCGACTCTGAGAGGTTCCAAGGTATGGAACGCATGAAATGTATGTATTTATTTCCGTTTATAATAGATTCCTCCAAGTAATAACATTCTCGCCACAAAATCCCGGCCTTGATCTTAAACACCTTCTTGGAAGCGCTCTTATACGTCAAAGACAGAGCAAGATTTATCACAGCCGGTGTTTGTGCGGATTAACGCTCGCTGTCTCCCCGCATTTATTCTGCTCTAATATCTTGAACTAGCAACCAAAACCCATCATTTATAAAATGTGCCTTTTATAGGACAACTCATTTATACTTCTTTCTGTTTTTGCTTTCCTGTTTTCTATTTGTTGGCTCTTTTCCCCTTTTGATCTCTCTTTCTATCATGTTTCTTCTATAGTATTTAAATAAATCTCAGTGGGGGTTTTGTATGAAAATTTATTTGGGAGCAAAGGTTGACAACTGGGCTTATCACCATAGCAACCAATGGGATGTTACTGCTGATTGGTCTCTGTGGTGACATTACCAGAATCACTTTTTTTTCCAGTATGGAGTGGCATATTCTGGCGTAGGCCGACAAGACCTGTCTGGGGGAGACAGCAGTCCCTCTCCTGTAAATCTAGGGGGGCCAAGCATCCTGCTTAGTGGGCTGATTACAAAGGGGCTGATGAGCCGGCACAGCCTCCATAACATCCATTAAAAGTTAAAAAACATCATGATGCACAGAATATGACATCATATCCCAGGACTCTGGTGTGAGGAGGTTGGCCATGGATGGGAAGCTTTCAACATGTCGGCATTGTGCTAGTATTTCCCATAAGCAGGTCGATCCCTATAATTCACACATCTCAAAGATGGAGGCCGACTGATCCACCTAGTCTTATTAAAAGGGACAGTTTAATGTCCCGGACACGTCTACTATAGTAGACACAGAAGCTGAAGCCATGCTGCAAAAGCTGTCTTCTTCCTCCATGATATGACATTGCTTACCACTGATTGGCTGCTTAAAGCTGTCCATCATTAGCAGGAAACTACTCCCATTGAAATGGACACACAGCGCATTGACACACAGCGATCAGCGGAGCCAGCGCTGGCGGTCTGTACTCCACGTGCAGGGAGATGTACTCCCTGCAGGGCATTTAGCTGGGTGGAGAATTTTTGGAGAATTCTGCAGAATCCAGAGCTGTGAAGGGTCCAACCTTTTCACCGCCAGTTAATCTGTATATTTTCACACCTTCAGCACTATTTAATATTAAAGATGTGCTAATTTTGTTGATGTTGGGGATGACGGATGAGTACACAAAACGCGGCTAGTTAGTTATGGTTGCCAAAAGACTTGAGAGCGTGTAACAGCGGGCGACGGGCGACATGAGGATAAACTTCAGAACTCTCAAGTATTTATACCCTAAATTACATAGCCTGAAAAGTGAGATGACGCGTGCCACGTCCCGACACAACGAACCGATGAGGGGGCCGCGTTTCTGATTCTCTATTCTATTCTTGATCTATTTACATCAGTAACAAATGATTATAGTCAAAAACCCTGTTAACGATCCGCTTCCAGCTTCATTAAAATACGTAATCCATCCCTTGTCACTTGGTCACCATATAAATGCAATGTTTTATTTACGATAAAAATACATCTATTTATATATGTACGGTGCACTATATGGACAAAAGTATTGGGAAGCCTGACTATTACACCAACGGGAACTTTGATGACATTTTAAATATATATTTGATGACATCACATTTTTAATACATAGACTTTAATATGAAGTTGGTCCCTGCTTTGCAGCTATAACGGCTTCCGCTCTTCTGGGAAGGATTTCCATGAGATTTTGGGGGGTTTCAGTTGGAATTGTTACCCGTTCACACGAGTTTGATGGGGTTGAGCTGTATACAGTAAATAATACCCCCCCCAGTGCTGTATACAGTAATAACCCCCAGCGCTGTATATAGTAATAAATAACCCTCTGTGCTATATACTGTAATATAACCCCCCAGCACTGTATACAGTAATATAACCCCCAGTGCTGTATACAGTAATATAACCCCCAGCGCTGTATATAGTAATAAATAACCCCCCCGTGCTGTATACAGTAATATAACCCCCCCCCCAGTGCTGTATACAGTAATGTCGGTTGGTTTTAAAAAAAAATGGTTTCATCTCATTTTGCTGCAATCACCTCCCTTGGCCATTGTCAACGTATGATATTTTGGGTGACTTTCCCTCAAACACCACACTGAGCTGATGCTTTATGGCAATGTTAATGAAGTCCATTTCTCCATAGACTTTAATTAGCCAGAATGTCCAGCTGGGTGATTAAGACTGAGTCATTTTATTGAACAGAACACATAAATGTCTAAAATGCAGCTGCCTGAAAACATTATATTATACGAAACACAATTCTGGATAAAGGAAAAACAGCCCTAATAAAAACACCCCAGGCAGCATTCTATCCAGTCCTCTTTGAACATTAAAATGCAAAACGCACCAAAGCAATGCGGCTTCGATGGAGTCTGCAGAATTCTGCCCTCTGCGGAAAACACTAGAACAATAACCCTTTTTACATAAAGAAAAAATTCTCTGACCTGAAACTGCATCAGTAGATTGAGTTTTATTTGGGCTAATAGGTGTTCGCTGCGGCTGTGTAACACGAAATTCCTTAATCAAACATTAAGTTTGTCATCAACATACATTAGCATGTATTGATTTATAGATCGTGCTGATGGCTTGGGTTTCAGGAGCGAAATATTACGCTGCAAATTCTCTGCGCCCACAGCGAGCCGCGAAAAATCAATACCCTGGGATTTATGCCAAAACTTCCGAGCGACGGCCAAGAGAAGTCCGCCCGTCTCTCCTGCCGTAAAGACTCAGACCTTAATCAGTCGTTGGTCTCGTCTTAGATTCAGGAGCTGGTCTAACGTTTCTATTCCTTTGAAATACATCTGTAATGTATTGAAGTGCAGCATGTTCTGGAATAGTTTAAAGTGTTATGTGTTGAATTACGATCTCTGTTTAAATACAAGAAAAAAAACAAAAAAAACCAAAGAATTGGAAAAAAATATTTTTATTTTCATCTTTTATATTTTATATCCATTAATGGTCTTCAGTGCAAAATTCTTAGTGGCCTTATTGCTTCTTTTTTTATATATATATATATATATATATATATATATATATATATATATCTTATTATATATATTATTATTAATATATTATTTATATTATATATATTATCATATTACAGATATATTATTATATCTATTAGTATATATATATACACACACAAAGATGGGAGACTATTCTTAATAATTTTTTTAACTGAAAATGTGTTTTGAAATCTATCGCATTTAATGGGAGGTGCAGCTTACTGGGGAGGAAAAATCACACAAACGCTAACAAAAACCATTAACATGGACCTCTTACGCTATAATGTAGATAATTAATAAATTATAATGAAATAATTAATTTCACAATCTTGTCAGCAGTTATTATTGTTAAATTTTATTTATTAAGTGCTAACAAATTATGCAGCGCCGTACAATTAAATTGGGGCAGTTAACATACATAAAGATACACCAGGAGTTGAGAACCCTGCCCGTGGCAAGAATGGTGGCCATCTGAGGGCCCCTCTTTTGAGCTCTAATCCCCATCACTCTCAGCCAAAAAACACATAGGCTGGACATATTCCTAAAAGCTCCAGATGCTAAGGAGGCCTTTGGCTTTCTGATGAGGATTCGGTATTTTGCAGCCTAATTCTCCCGGCGGTATTTTTACTGTTAAATCCGCTTTTCTTGTGCCGATTCTTGTGCCGATCAGGGCAATCCATTGTCGTTGGTGAGGGTCCAGAATCCATCCGGCCCCTGCTTCTCAGTAGCCAGCCTGTTGCGCTCCTTTGTGAATAGCGTGGACTGGGTTTCAATGGGCTTTGGAGTGCGGGGCAGTGCGGGGCAGTGCAAACAAACACTTTCCATCGTTCATTGTGTGTCGGTGTACACTGCGCGTATTGTTAATCTATGTCTTTATAGCTCCCTTTACATTGGGACGTGTCGGTGTCTGTATGATTGGAGCAGGACAGGGAGTTTCATCTCTCGTTGGCGGAATATATTTCTGATTACACAGAGTTTCCTTTAGCTGTAGTGAACCTGCCTGCACAGTTTTATCCTACGTGTGGGTGATATTTCAAATGCATACGTCGCTGTATTTGTGTGCACGTGTATGTATGTGTATTACGGAATATTATATGTACAGAATTTGATGGCGCTATATAAAACAATAAATAATAAAATAATAATAATATATATTTTATTATTTTTTTATTTTCTTTCTCTCTTCTTCCTCTCTCCTCTCTTTCATCTGTCTTCCTTGCTCTCTTTCCTTTTCTCTCTCCCTCTCTATTTCTTCTCCTTACACACAACACTCTCCAGCAGCCCTTCACCCCACTCCTTGCACACAACACTATTTAGACCACACACACACACACACACTCCACACACAACATTATTTGGAAGTCCTTGGCACACAGCACAATCTGGAAGCCCCTCTCCTCTACACACAACACCATTAGACCTTGTGTCAGCATACAAATTCTTGGTTGCTCTGGGTATACAGCGACGGTCCAATCATTTCTCTTTCCGCTCTGTCCAATGTCACCGACGATTCCCCCGGTGATAAGCCATTTCAATGTCCTGTTTATACGGTAGAGGATGTCTGACAGATCATCATAAGTATCAAAATTATTTTTTTGGCAAGCATAGTATATTGGTTGGTACGTTCATTTGGGATTGTTATATTGTTGCTAAACCATCAAGTAGAATTTTGAGATGTGGGAAATTGGATCTTTACCGTCCGTGTTTATTATTTAACCCTTTAAGGACTACTGGTGCTAACCCCCCCCTGGCAGTCAGTTAATGACCAAGCAGTAGAAATGCCAGCCATTGCGCATGGAGCGCCAGCCTTTTGAATAATGGTAAACGGGTTCGTTAGGATGAGCGGTTTTGTGAATGAAGTGTGTAGGAATTATTTCTAGAATCCGTATTCATCTCTAATATGCCCCAAGCTGTGGCTGACCTTGGCTCGTTACTGGGTTCCAAAGCATAGGTGAAATCAATGGGAAAATAACTTAAAATGTTTATTTTAGCCGGGGTGTCAAACAGGAGTTTTTTTTAATTATAAGCATATTTAAATCAATTGTGTATTTATTTATTCCATTTATTTGACATAATCCGGGCTTTTTGTATGAATCTGATTTCTAATAATAGTTAGAATCCAGGATGCCCCCCCCAGTTGGCCGTGATGTCATTATATTGACATCATAGCTAACAGGACTATCCAGGCCCTCGAATGCTCCTACGCACAGGTCATTTTCTGGGAGAAGATGGTAAATTTGTGATCTACGGTATTTATTAAGGGAGAGTTGTGTTTTTTTTTACTTCTCTCTATACATTATGAAGGGTCAACCCCAGTGAGCTGCTGCAGCAGGAAGAGCTTGGCTGGCCCTGTGTAATGTATAGTTTTCTTCAGTCTCATCTCCCATTGAATTATACATTATGCAGGGCCGGCTCAGGTTTTGTTGCTGTGTGTTGCCAGTGTTGGTCTTTAATAATGATTAGCGAAGCGAAGGAGCTGAAACCACAACTCTCCTGCAAAAGACCCTTTGTATGTGACATTGCGGGAACCCCTCCCATTTAAAGGCCCGGAGGATTCAGGTGTTGATCCGGAGTGTTCCTAGGTATGGATACTGGTACGCAAAGAGAAGAAGCTCTTCTCAGTCTATTCTCTAGACCTTAAGAGAATAAAATGATTATTTTGTTTTGATTTCTATGACATCATTGTGATGCACAATACATTTTTTTGTAAATCAGCTTTTTTTTTTTCTAACGCGCCCTATTTTTCCCGATATAATACCGACTCTATCACAAAGCGTGCCGGCGGCCCCATGGATTGAGCCGCGTTCCTCTACCAGTGAAGCTTTACTAATCCGGTATATTGATGAGGATGCAGATAGCGTGCGGGATTTTCTCTGACTTTGCAGCCAGGAAAGGTTACGGGCTTACCTTAAAGGGATAAAGCCCTCGGCCGCACACGTGCCTGCGATGATCCGAGCGCCGCTTCCCGATTATTGCATTCAGCAAATAGGTGAACGTGCTCCGTGATAAAGTGTTTTTGGTGCTACTTGGTAAAGTCTGAGAAGTGTTAAAGGGACAATCATGTGTCCCGGGGAACCCTCTAATCCTTCAGTGCAAATGCAAGTAATTATATAGGCATTGTTCTTAGGGAGAAGCTGCAGCTGCAGCCCCCCACCTCCTTTCCCATTGAAATCATGAGCACGTGGGGATTTGTCGAGTCAGCGCTGGAGCCGGTATAAGACGGGCAAGGAAAATAGCTGAGGTCATGCAGAATCCCTCCCATGCATTTGCCAGGGGGGATAAAATGTACATTTAAAGGGACCTCTCAGCGTTCACACGCGTGTGCTGATAGTTTGGCTAAAATGTAACACGGCTAATGACACAGAAGGTGTTTCACTGTAAGCAGCCCCCTGCCTGCCCCATGCTTGTGTATAACCCAGGGAAGGAACACCTTGATCTTCGTAGGCTGTTACCTCCCCCCCCCCTTTAAAGCTTCGACTGGACCAGAACCAGAACACAATATTGCAAACCAGAATCCAATGTCTAATTTTCCCCCACCCGGGGGACCTACAACTGCAATGCATACTACACCTATAGAAGGTTTTACTGATCCAAGAATCTTAATTATTTTTTTGTTGGTTTTAACAATTTTACCATTTTGATTGGATTATATATGTTTTGGTTTTTTTAAGAAAGAAAGACTTGCAAAGAGGTGTAAAAAGGGGGCATATTCCTAAAACCAGGTATTTGCAGATTAGGTGAATTGGACAAGAAGAACCGAGGGGGCGCTGGATAGAGCATAAATCAAGGGTGTCCAACCTGTGGCCCTCCAGCTGCTGCAGGACTACATCTCCCATACTCCTCTGCCAGCCACTTAGCTGAAAGAGCATTATGGGAGATGTAGTCCTGCATCAGCTGGAGGGCCGCAGGTTGGACACCCCTGGCATTAATCAATGAGACGACTTTTAAATATGTCAGCTCAGCCCCTTCTTACAGCACAAGCTCTTAATGCCGCAGAGTGAAGGCTAAGCTCTCTGTTTAGTGAATAGAGCCCGCAGTTTCAGTCTGTCTTAATCTTTCAACATGAGAATCGAAATACACGATGAAAGACATCCAGTAGAAAGTAATGTTCTGTTTTCTCAGCTTTCAGCATATATCTGAATATTTTATTACCGCAGTAAAGGGATGCAGGAAATCTGGGATGTATAGAAAGCCGTCGTAAAGAATAAATAAGGCATCGATAGCGTAGAATATATTTTATCTGCCGTGCCGTGCCCGGTCAGCATGTTTTTTTTATGCCTAATTTAGAGCGAATAGGACTTTCAGTATCATAGCTTCAGGCCCCATTGCTTCCAAATGTAGGCTAAGTATCTTCATGTTAGGATCTGACTGCGCGGATAACAGGCGCAGGAAGTCATTAACGCCTAAACGGTGCGCATAGTCTTACGTGGCGGCGTTTGTCTGCATGTATGAAGCATGATTAGAGAGCATGGAACGGAAGAATGAAGCAATTTAGCAAACTAGAGAAATCTTTGATGATTCAGTGAAGGAACTCCATACTTTATCTGCGAAATTGCATTTATCTAAATGTAAATGTTCCTACGTGGCATGTAACGTATGGAGGAAACTTAGGGTTGCCATATCAGCCATTTTTTCTCTCCAGTACCCATTTAATTTTTCGATGACATCCATATCTGAATTCTATCTGTAATACGCCGTGACCTCCCATCACTCTCAGCCCGAGACCACAATTCCCAGCATGTAAAGGGTGCTGTTCCTTTTATTCTGCTGAATTTAATACTTAATGAAGCATTAGAAATGTATTACCACGTATAGTTGGATGCCATAACCCTTGATTGTCATGTGACACACACAATCAAACACTGATAGGTTGATGCCATTTAAGTATACCATACACTAACACACACACACTCTAACACCATACATTAGAGCACACACTCACTCTAACACCGTACAATGGAGCACACACTCACTCTAACACCGTACATTAGAGCACACGCTCACTCTAACACCATACATTAGAGCACACGCTCACTCTAACACCATACATTAGAGCACACACTCACTCTAACACCATACATTAGAGTACACACTCACTCTAACACCGTACATTAGAGCACACCCTCACTCTAACACCGTACATTAGAGCACACACTCACTCTAACACCGTACATTAGAGCACACACTCACTCTAACACCGTACATTAGAGCACACCCTCACTCTAACACCGTACATTAGAGCACACACTCACTCTAACACCGTACATTAGAGCACACCCTCACTCTAACACCGTACATTAGAGCACAAGCTCACTCTAACACTATACATTAGAGCACAACCTCACTCTAACACCATACATTAGAGCACACGCTCACTCCGACACTGCAGGGTCACATAATATCTAGGTTACAAGTGCGCCTGGGTGAGGTGCACCCACCGCACCTTGACCCTGTGTCGTGCTCTAATGAGTGTGTGCTCTAATGTATGGTGTTAGAGTGTGTGTGTGTTAGTGTATGGTATACTTAAATGGCATCAACCTATCAGTGTTTGATTGTGTGTGTCACATGACAATCAAGGGTTATGGCATCCAACTATACGTGGTAATACATTTCTAATGCTTCATTAAGTTTAAAATTCAGCAGAATAAAAGGAACAGCACCCTTTACATGCTGGGAATTGTGGTCTCGGGCTGAGAGTGATGGGAGGTCACGGCAGCCACAATGCCAGAGATTACACGCATTTCTTTTTTGGTTGAATTTGCTTAATTGTAGTTTTATAGCTAATGATGACAGTTTTGCTGGAGAACATGGCTGGTTGAGCGTTCCGGAACCTCCGCTTGCTTCTTCTCTCCTGAACATTTCATCTCTTGGAATTCTCAGAGCTGTGATTTCGTGGCTAATGTTAAACAAACTGCCTTTGCTTGAATTTGTTGAGAAGTTACCGTCATTCCCCGACCTAAACAAATAATATTGGCAGAGAAAAACCAGCTGCCCCCCCCCCCCCGGATCATCTGCCGCCTGGAAATTTCACCGATACAAACCGCTCCTAAGAAGATTTATCGCATAATCCATGTTGATTGTTACACAATTGGGTTGTCTTACAATTAAGCACAGATGGTTCGAAGCGGTAATTCAGATAAACAGAACCGCTTAGGTCTTGTTTAATTTCCGGGTAGGATTTTTACATTTTTTTTTTGTGTGTAATCCTTGCTCAAAGCACGCAAAATCTATTTCATCTTCCACTTAATTCTCTCTTTATCCGTAATCACCGCAATATGTTTGGAATCGGCCTCTCGGTAAAATAATACTTATTATAACGTTAGAGTATTATATAGATTTCATATCATAAAGAGTGGGATGAAGCACGAGGCGGCACGAGATGCCGATAAACAGATCCTGGCAAAATATATTGAAATTTCAATGAGAAAAAGGGGGGGGGAAGCTATTAGAATATTATTTGCATATTTTTGCATATGGGACTGCATTCAGTCATTTGGAATCTGTCCCTATGTTGGATTTTTTTTTAATATGCAATACACAAATAATGATTTAGGTGCCATCTTTTGTGTCACATGATCATTAAGCATTCCTAATAAAAATGATGAAATTAGATAAAAAGTGGGCGTGATTAAAGAATTATTTTTGAGAAGGGTTTGGGCGTTCAACAATATTAGTAATTAATATGTTTTTAATGATGTGTCCGTTTACAAAAGTTCCATTACTTAGTTTGGGTGGTTGAAGGGGTGGAGCCAGGTCGAGTGGGCATGGCTAGCAACACATGATAACTCATTGACATTACAAAAGGTGGGAGGACAATGGGCAGGACCAAGTGTGAAGTGGGCGGGGCTACTCCCCCCTCACCTAGACAATAAAAAGCTGCTCCGTGGAGCCTGTAATCACCAGCATTACCGGCAGCCTCCGAGGCAAACCAGATGTTCCACTGATCTATTAAACATTTCACTACAATTTAAAATGAATGTCATCAGCATACCCGGGAACCTGCCTGGAGACTCGGGGTGAAGCGCCGCTTCTCTGGGTGACTGAAGGGAAACTGTGGGTTGCGGGACCAACATCAGCTGGACCACCCAAGGGCGGCTCTGAGTAACCCGAGCCAGAGAGTTCCCAGATATGTTAGTCATAAGAATTATATTCCTACATGTTCTTGCCTGGCTGTTGCTGTTAAGCATCCTCAAAGCTAATGTTGGGTGCCAGCAGATGCCGCCATATTTGTGGCCAGAATCCATACCTGGGAACTATCTGGGTTTGACCTGGAGTCTCTGAGCAATGGGCGCATCCTTAGGAACTCAAGAGGGCGGATAAGTGAAACATCTTCATCACATAAGCTATGCCTTTTGCTAGCAAATTGACTAACGTGATGTACAAGAGGACTTTTACCTTCTATAAAGAGCCGCCATGTTCTTTTCAATCATAGGCTGATTTTATGGATGAATTTACTTAGTGTAATGGTTTGTTTATGGCGGGGTCCCTTTAAATGCGCTGCGCCTTTGAAAACACATTATTCGTGGAACATGCTGAGGTTTTTATGCTCTCCTCGGGAACGCCGGTCGAAGAGCTCTGGAAGAACGAATGAACAGGATTGATGTTTTGAAATATTCAGCACTGTTCTTATAAAAATTAAATCAGCTCCGGCAGGTGTATCCTCAGGGCTTCCAGCTAAAATATAACTCGATAAAGGAGAGGAACTGTAAATAACATAATAATGTTATTTTAGACAGAGTCTGAAGATTTATTACGTTCCCAGGCAATCTCATATCCTACTCACGATGTCTACCCCCCGCCGTTAAAAAATGCAGATCCAACCAAAATATATTGTAAACGGCATGTGTCCAAGTGTGACTCTCATGCGTTATGTGTATGTAGCCGAATGTGCTTGGTGTATATAGCTGCCAACAGGCCCTATTTTGCCACAACAGTCTAGACAACTGGGCCAATGCACCCTATGTTGGATGTCCAGACAAATTTCACATATCTTGGGGCCTTAGGAGTTTTGCATGTGAATAAGAGAGCAGATGCGGGATATTCCATAGGCATGACTTCACAATGTCCCACGTACAGGAATGGGGGACCTTTACATGTTGGGAACTCCTGACTCATAAAGATAAGAGTTCCATCAGGAGTCAAACCGTCTTAAATGCTTCGTCTCATTCAGATTAAAGCCCCCCACTAGTGTCTGTAGAGGATGAGTCCATGTCGGGTTTAGATTGTGATGTACATGGTGATCCCGTCACTAAAGAACGATCCTCGCGAAGTATATGCAGCGTAATGCAGTATAATCTCCCGCAGTCCTGCCTATCAGTCCTGGCCATATGTAAGACTTACATAAATATGTGTCTGAATGTGTGTCAGAGTGAAGCGGAGCATAAGAGTAAGTGTGTGCATATGAATGAGTCTCAGAGTGTAAGCGTGCATATAAGTGAATGTCAGTGTAAGCGTGCATATGAGTGAGTGTCAGTCAGAGTGTAAGTGTGCTAGTTTTTGGAACACGTTTTGATGTTATACTTTGCAGATAATCTTTTTTGTTGGATGTTGTAACAATTAGACAATGTTTTATGGCAAAAACATGTGGTTTTGTGTTTTCCCCCATAGGGTCATCTTATATTCTTTAAATATTTTCTTTCAATAAGATCCAAAGTTTGGGGGATCATCTTATAATCAAGCAAATACAGTATAACCCTCTGGCTTGTGGTCTTCTGATATATCCACATGGTTATAGGACACTGGCCCGTACCAGGCCATTGCACCAGGCCATGCCAATTATTTTAATAAAAAACAATACAAAATTTGGCTTACAAACATATTTGATTGCAATAAAAAAAAACATGGCTTACTGTTCCTTGAAATCAGATATACTGAGGTTCATGGAAAAAAAATCTATTAATACAAAATGTTACAAATTACCTTTTTTATGCTTCATACCAGAATATATATATATACCGGTATGTATGTATATATATATATATATATATATATATATAATGTATGAGTGTGTATATATATAATGTATGTTTGTGTGTGTGTGTATATATATATATATATATATATATATATATATATATATAAATAAAATGTATGTATGTATATATATATATATATATATATATATATATATAAATGTATATATAATTTAATTTATCATGTAAATACGTGGATCTTGTGTATGTGTCTACTAGACTGTGTTTAATTGGAACTGAACATGGATTCCAGATAAATTACCCAGATGATTACCGGCTTGACCCGAATCGGATAATCCGCCTGTTTGATGGATGCAAATAATCTGAGATGCTGTGGAGTGTGTATGCGGCGTTTAGTTAGTTAAAGATCGCCACCGTGCTAAAGCCCCGCAGGAAGAACAGGCCTGTCGGGCCCCGTGGGGAGGGCAGTAATTAAACTTGGAAGGGAAGCGCTGATGTTAAGCTAAACGCTCATCTTTAAATAGTAATACGCTTGCGATGTAGAGCGCCGGGCCCTCGGGTGTCTGTTGACTCAGCGTCAGAAACTGGCACAATTTGTCGGAGTGAAGAAAAAAAAAAAAAAAAGGAAATTGAAGGAAATGTTATGAACTCATCTGCATAAAGCAATATGATTCTGCCTCAGGGCTCGTGCAACAGTGAGCGATTAGCAAAATGGCTTTTTTTTTTTCTTTTTTTGCTACTTCGTTGCTTTGCTAACATGCCGAGAAATTCCAGACACCATATGCCAACCTGCCTTCTCAGACCCCCCCCCCCGCGCCGATCCCGTGCTATACCTACAGTACATTAAAGAAATAATAAGGAACATTCATCTTTAGACCGATGATGGAAGATAAGATTAGAAGAATCACTGTTTGTTTTTTACAAAAATACAAATTCCAAACAACAACAAAAAAATGTCTTGATTATTATGCAAGGGAACATCCAGGATCCAGCTAGCCGTAGCTCTCCCATTTCGGGATCCGCGTAGGCGGTCCCGCTCACATTTGTAGGCGGTCCCACAGGAAGACGCAGCAGTTGGAAGGGAAGAAGGGCTTTTCGCAGCCGCGCTCCCGTGACTCAGTGTTTTTCCATGGTGACCCGAGAAGTGCTGCTTCACCCAGAGTCTCCGGGCCAAACCCGGTGCTCATTAGCCTACTGTAAGCAATAGAAAAATTAAATCAAATTTGTAAAGTCTCGAATTATACGGGGTCTGTCACTAGCCACTAATTTCTGGGCAAGATGGAAACAGGCTTGGGTATGAATGGGATCAACACAGTGAAAGCGATACATTAGGGAAAAAGAGCCTGGCTCACAAAGCTTACAATCCAGAGAGTCGCCTACACACACACACACACATATATATATATATATATATATATATATATACACATTACTACAAAGACATTTCAGGGGAAATATATAGGCAACATCATAAAGATGCATTCAGTCGTTTAATGGCTATCTGGAACTGTTAAATATTTCTTGAAAACTGAAACTGTATAAAATCTTTAAAAGGCTCCAGCTGGGGACTTAAAGGAAGATTCCCTTAATGCATTCAGCATTCTATCATAGAGACCTAATCTTTCTTGGGTTCCGTCGGAAGCTCTTGAAATCATGTAAGGTTGGCCCTAGATTTTCGGCGTCCTTGGGGTCCCCTCGCCTGCATGCCATTTCTTTTTTTTTATTGTCTGGGGGCTTCTGTTTTTTTTGGGGGTTTTTTTTTAATCCAACCCAAGGTCACGTCAGGAAATGTTAAAAGAGCAAAGAATAAAAATCTCATTTGTAATAAAATCTATCTTGGTTTAGAGGGCACAGCTTTGTTTTATTATCAACGATACATGAAAGAAAAGGGACTTTCTTACCCTGAAATTCAGCCTCGGCTCAAATACATGCGGCCTCCTTATCTTTCCTTTGTTTTTGGTTTTGTTTTTTTTGTCTCTTTTTTGTCCACTTGCTTTACCCTGTGATGGTAATTATTACTGAAAAGGACATCTCCAGCAAGGCTTTTAAATGGAGCTTTTATCTTCTCCAGCAGCAGGCAGAGCTGTGTGTAATGATATTTGACATCCGACTGCGAGTTTGGAGAAAAACAAACATTTTTAAAATTAATCATGAAATCAATAATGAATTAACTTAACCCATGGCTGGCTTGATGCTTGTTTATGTGTGTTATCTGGCTCTATAATGTCCAAATAAACAATGGAACAAACCAGTTTAATTTCTGGCTAGTACGATGGGCCGTTTACCATCAGATTGTAAATGGAAGTTACTTCCGGGTTGCCCTGGCGTGATGGGTGGCATTTAGATCTGCCCACTCCCTGCTATCATATGCCAAGAGCCGCTCATGAGGAACGTCATCCCCAACATCTTGTGACCATACCTGGGATCTTTCAGGCTCTCGCTCCTTGTGGGATGCGGGTAGGTGGGCTTGTTGATGTCACGGACGGGGCTTGCCACAAACGCCATTGTTGGAGGGGAAGTGGACAGAAAGTGGGGGGCATGCCACAACGTCGCTCCCGAGACCCAGAGTTTCCCCATGGTGACCCAGAGAAGCGCATCTTACTCAGAGTCTCCGGGCAAAACCCGAACATATCCTAAGTATGCTTGTGACCAAAAAGGACATTCTTGGATTCCTATATAGAATCGTACATACACACAGGGCTGGACTGGCAAAGATGGGGTGGCCTTAGCACTTTAAGGCCAGCAGCCGACTGATGATGTTGGTGTGACAGATGGCTGAGTATGCATGGCCGCACGCTACATTCTTACGCTCAGATGGGCTGGAGCACCAGGTTGGGTGAGTATATGACACTGCCGGCCAGCGGCCCACTGGGGATTTTCCAGGTGTGCCACATGGCCAGTCCTGGCCTGCATACACAACACCTTTATGGGTAAGGTATGGGTAACTTTACATTCATAGTTTTGGTTTCAGTTGTATCCAGATGTTAATTATGACCTCATCTAAGAAGCCCCGGAAAGTCTGTTTGGCAGAAACCACTTTTCCCAAATCCTACTTTTTCTAGGTTTTTATATTTAATAAATAGCGAACACAGATGGGAGCAGCCATCTTCAATTGTGTTCTCGGGACCTAGATGATATTTCCTCCCCATTGAGCTATCCTTGGCATGCTGTACTTGTAGAGAGCTTCAGAACAGGAAATTCATCGGAAAACGCTGGACCTGCCACTGGCTGCCACCAGTCACTGCTTCCATTATCTTTTTAACTAGTTTATCAGAAGCAATTGCTACTGAGGACGAGCTCTGGGAGATTTTAATAAATGCACTGTCACAGGCTGTGGGGGCGACCGGATGGGTGTGTGCGCCTTTAAATGGGTCATATTTGAAAAATCTAAAGTATTTTTTTTCAAGCTGTGGACTTCATTGTGTTTCCCGAATACTCCCAGCAATTTCCTGCTGCCTCGGAAAATTACCGTTCTTCTTCTTCTTCTTCGGGGACTGTGATTTTAAAAGACAAACTGTCGTATTATTACTATGAGATTTCAAGGCGCTTCTTGAAAATTCTATCGCAGAGAAGACAAAAAAAAATAAAAAAATCCTGTGACTTCATAATCAGCATTTTGCTAACGAAGCCCAGAGTCAGAAATGAAGGTTTTTGTTCTACATGCCATTAAAAGAATGTATAAATGGCATAAGGACACGGCATTAGAGAGAATAATAATAATTCTGAAGCTAATATGCTAAACATACATGTATGACGTTTGTTACAACCGTGTGTTGCTGGCACTTTAAGGCAGCGGCTGCCCGATGACGAAAGTGCGGCCGACGGCTGGATATGTCATGTAACGAGCCACCGGGGATATCCAGCCGCTGGAAGCACCCTGCGGCTCCTGATCTCAAGGGCCAGTCAAGAGGGTAGTAGGAAGGAAGGTGAAGGTCTATGGTGCTTCATAGAAATCTGGGCCTTTTCCCTTATTTCAGTACAGCGCTTGCTTTGGTGGAGCCCATTGTATGCTTGTCGGCACCAGACCCAGACTGGCCATTAGGCAAGCAGTGTAAATGCCCTATGGGCTGGTGACCAATGTTACCTGCCGAGCACCTTTACTGCCACAGGTGTATCCAGCAGGCGGCTGCACGTTGGTCATTTTATCGGCTTCTGGTCTTAAAGGGCCAGGTTTGGTTTTAAGCCCCAGATCGGCCTTGCTGTCTACATTTTTATCTCACTGGCCATCATCCACACCAAGAAAGCAGGACCATAGACGGTAGTAAAGAGGTGTCTCTCCTGACCTCCAGCAGATTATTGCAGCCTGCTTGTGCCAATCTAATCTAAAACTAGACCGTCGGAGGCTTAGGCGTAATGTAATATAAGTTTTACTTTATTGAAAGGGTGGTAGATAAGGGGAACAGCCTCCCAGCAGAAACAGTAGAGGCTAAAAAAGTACGTGAATGTAAACATGCATGGGATAGGCGAATGGCTCCTGAATCAAAGACGAGACCTCATTCACAATCCTAAACATGAATGTGCGCCATGAATCCCGAGTATATTTTGCATGGTATGGATAATCCAAATTATTATTTTATATATACACGGTTATATATATAAAATCCTACAAATCCAGCTAACTGAATCACGGCTTTCAGATCTCCAGCTGCCCCTTCTCTCTGCTTCTCATCCGGACGTCTATACGGTATGACACATCAGGATGCAGAGTTATCCTGTTTCCATGGCGATACCAATTGGCATTCTGCAGGTGCAGCCACCGCCACCGGGGCTGCAGACCGAATGAAGAAGCCTCTTGAAAGGCTCCGTTTGCCTCGCGAGCTATTTTTGGCCTAAGGCTCCGCTGCTACATGCGCCGCCACAAGCCTCTAGCGCAGAGACCGGGGGCCGTCTGGGGAGGGGCGTGTAAAGCCTTTTCATTCAGCGCCTTGATCTTAACGGGGAGATTAATCATTCATACAGAATACTTGTTGGTGGATTGCTTAATATTTAGCAGCGCTTGAGTACAATGTATTCATTATCGGATTCAATTACAGTTTTGTTTTGAAAACGCCAGCTGGAAAGTGTAATCGTGAATGGCGGTGTTAGGACGGCGTGATGATTCTGCATGCTAATATTTATTCACGCCGGCTATTACCGTCTCGTGCCCGCATATCTGTCACCTGCCTTGGGTTTTCAGAAAGAGTCCTGCTTTTTCAACATGCATTTGTCATTCTTTTTTTTTTCCGCCTATGCACCAAGTAAAAAACTCTATATTAGGGGGTTTGAGGTCGGTTTAATATTTCTGATCCTTTTTAAATAATTATAAGGTATCAAAAGCTGGGCCAGATCTTATTCTGACATTGTTTATTATTCTGTATTTTCCTGAGATAGAATTAAAGAACATCATTTCAGCTCTTTTTAGTATGTTCAAGGTCAGAGGCCTGGATGTAATGTAATGAAGTTTTACTTTACTGAGAGGGTGGTAGATAAGTGGAACAGCCCCCAAGGAAGTGGTAGAGGGTAATACAGTGAGGGAATGAATGTAAACATGCATAGGCATATGGCTCCTGAATCTAAGAGGAGACCAGCGATTGATTCAGATTTCAGATTCCGGGCGAATGTGTCCGATTTGCCAGAAAATTCTCTGTTTCTCTTATAATGATCCACGGCACATAGCGGACATAATAAATGCCGATAAACACTGTAATGCGGAATGTTTCCGAGTAGGGTCTTGACTGTTGTAGCTTCGATCATCCGGGCTGGGCTTAACTCCCCATTAAAAACCCCCCAATAATGACACCGCACACCATAAATATGGATGAGAAAAGGCCACAGCCAATTTTATTTATTAGAGTCATTGTCACGCCAAAACCTGAAACAATAAACATCGGTGCGTTAACAAGGACAATGACTCAAAACACCAACATGTAAATATATACAATAAAACACCCAAGCTTGCCAAGCAATCCAGGTACCATAACCAAATGCCACTTAAGGAAGGGACATACCGAGATGCCCCCACCCTGACCTGAGGTTCCAGCACTGACAGCCAAGAACCTCCCACCAGATGTTACCAACCATTCACTTACCACCACATTAATCCCCTGGATACCTGGATCCCCTGGATACCTTGCAAGCTGCCGCCCCACAGACTGTGACAAATGACACAAACCAACAAACAAAAAAAAGAGGGAGGGAGGGTGGGACACGCAACCAGGTAAGCTAACCACAAAAAATGGTTCCTGAGCCCGGGAAAGCAGCCACTTATATAATCTTCCCCCAACTCCACCCCCGAAATTCCCGCCAAAAAACCTACCCCTCCTCCGCACAACAGTCAAGGCCCACTATAGCCCATGCTGGCCCCCCCGTGGGCATCAATATGGTAAAGCGCTTTTGGTGCACAATGCATAGACATTGATTACTTAGGATTATTGAAAACACTCCTGTCTATGTTATGTATGTTAGAGTATGGTGTTAGTGGGTGTGTTAGTGTTAGAGTGAGTGTATGTTAGAGTGCAGTGTTTGTGTGTGTTACTATTAGACTGTGCTGTGTGAGTGTATGTTACAGTGTGGTTTAAGCATGTATTAATTGCATGATTTTACTATTACCATGACGTAAAGTCATGATTTTATTAAAGACACGGAGGCGAGTATTGCTTAACTCTTTCTTTACTGGAACAAATAGCAGCAATAAAAATATGAACAGAGAGAAGAAAAAACAACATATGGCCCCAACAGCCAATCATCATACAGCACACAATATAACACAAGACTCCTCCCGGAAATCATCCTCTTTCTTTGACAGGCGAACTGGGTCAGCACCACAAACGAAACGTCCGCTGTGAGATACCCAGAAGAACTTGAACTCCCGAAGAACCAGGCCAGGAACGAAGAAGACGCAGAAAACCGTGCACCAACAGGTCAGACTGTAGGGAAGCAAGGAAAACAAGAATCCGCAGATTAAATCCAGTGCATGGAATCAGAGAGGTAGCAGGACATCAATCATAGATAAATAGCATACTCCATATGAAGAGAGACATGAGACGCATGATCAAATAGTCCCATATAAAAACAACAGACACAGAAATAAATAATAAACAAGTGACAAACATAACGATAATAGAATAAATAAAGATCATCCCCCCCATACCAACCATAAGGAACAGGGCGGGAACAAGTCCCACGTAGTGGACTGAAGGGGGGGAAGCAATACTCGCCTCCGTGTCTTTAATAAAATCATGACTTTACGTCATGGTAATAGTAAAATCATGCAATTTTATGGCAAGACACGGAGGCTCCTATTGCAAGTTCAAAGCTGAGCAACAATAGGAGAGAAAATATGAGATGAAGGCCGGAAATAAAACTCCTTAAAGGTAGATGGTCTGGACCAGTCCGCAGCCTTCATTAAATCCTCCAAACGGCCACCAAGACTGATGACTTTCGTGGCAACCGCACTCCTAGCGGAGTGGGCTCCAAACATCCAAGTGTCGACCGCCGCAAGACCCAGAACCCTCTTCAACCAACGAGCCAAGGTCGTAGAGGAAACTGGACCGAAAGGAGCCTTGAAGGAGATAAAGAGATGGGGGTGAGACGGGGAGCACAGCCGCGCCGTGCGCAGTTCATATTCCTTAAGGCAAACCACAGGACACAACGCAGGAGAAGAAGGAAAAGCCGGATAAGACACAGATTTAATAGAAGTCTTAGTACGCCTGGAAATATTAAAGGTAACCCCCGAAGGATCAAAAGAACGATTAACCACGTCCAAGGCGCGAACGTCTGCCACCCTCTTGCAGGACACTAAACACAGTAAGGTAAGTAATTTAGCCGACAAATCCCTGAGAGAAAGAGACTCATTAGGAGGCCAAGAAGCCAAAAAGGAGAGAACACAAGAGACGTCCCAAGTGGACGAATATCTAGGACGGGGAGGTCTGGTAAGCCTGGCGCCTTTCATCAAGCGACAAACTAAAGGATGTTGCCCAAGCGGACAGCCATCGAGACCAACATGAGATGCCGAAATCGCCGATCGGTAAACATTGATGGTACGGTAAGCTCTGCCCTCATCAAAGAGCGACGAGAGAAATTGGAGAACCGCATTCAAAGGTGCAGAAGAGGGATCCAAGTCCCGAGCCAAGCACCAATCAGCCCAAATTCTCCAAGCTGATCCATAAGCCTTCCTGGTTCCCGGGGCCCACGACGCTGCCAGGAGGCGCGAAGTCGTATCCGAAACTCCGTGGATTGTCCAAGGTCCCCGGAAAGTAGCCACGCCACCAGGCGAAGCGACCCGTCCAGGATCAGAGGATGGGAGTGACCCTCCAGACTCAGTAGAAGGAGAGGAGAATGGGGCAGCAATCTGGGCGGAGCAATCGACAGCTCCAACAACGGAGGAAACCACGGTTGAGATCTCCAAAGTGGGGTGATGAGAACCAGTTGAACACCCTGGCGACGAACTTGTAGTAAGGTACGCGGAATCATGGAAAACGGAGGAAAGGCATATTGGGTGCCGTCGGTCCAATCCTGTGTGAACGCATCTACCGCCATCGCGCCCGGATCCGGTCTCCAGCTGAAATATCGCGGAAGTTGTGCGTTGAGTCTGGAGGCGAAGAGGTCCGTACAAAAAGGACCCCAAAGCGACACGATAGATTGGAACACCGCTGGATCCAACCTCCAATCGCTGGAATCCCGAAGATATCGAGAATACCAGTCGGCCACGGAGTTGTGTAACCCGGGAAGATATTCCGCCTGGACTATAATGTTCCTGCTGAGACAGAAGTCCCAGAACTGATGAGCCAAATCCGTCAGGGTCTTGGAGTGGGTACCGCCGAAATGATTGACGTAGCGCACCGCCGAGACATTGTCCATCCGGAGTCTAATGCAAACGTTGGCATGATCCTTGGAAAAACTGCGGACAGCAAAGGACCCGGCTAGTAACTCCAGGGAGTTGATGTGCAGATCGGCCTCTTCTGGGGACCATCTGCCCCCTGTAGTGAGCCCGTCGCAATGAGCACCCCAGCCATGCAGGCTGGCATCCGAATCGATGGTGAAATCCGGACGAGGACCCACGATGGCCTTGCCATTCCACGCTTCCAGATTCCGGATCCACCAAAGCAACTCGGTCCTCGAATCCGTGTCCAGAGAATTGAGATCCGCATAGGACGCCCCCTCGCGAAGATGTGCGATTTTCAGACGTTGGAGCGCCCGATAGTGGAGCGGAGCCGGAAAAACCGCTTGGATTGAAGAAGAGAGCAGACCGACAATCCTGGCCAGGAAACGAATAGAGATGTACGGGCGCTGTAGGGCACGAATCAGGTCCTTGCGAATAGAGCGAATCTTGGACATCGGAAGACTGAGCATCTCTTGATCCGCATCCACCAGGAAACCCAGAAACTCCATACTGTGGGAAGGTGTCATACAGGATTTTCCCTCGTTGATGAGGAAACCCAAATCCGAAAGGAACGAGATCGACAAGTGAAGATTGGACAGCAGAGTGAGACGATCTTGAGCCATGATCAGAATATCATCCAAGTAAATGATAAGTCTCACCCCTTGCGTGCGAAGCCACGATACCACAGGACGAAGCAACTTGGTGAAGCACCATGGAGCCGACGAGAGCCCAAACGGAAGACACGTAAAGCGCCATTTCTGCGCTTTCCAATAGAACTGCAGGAGATCCCGAGACTGTTCCGCCATGGGAACCGTGAGGTAGGCATCCTGCAGATCCAACTTCACCATCCAATCGTTCCGTAACAGTAGGTCGCGGAGCAGATGAATTCCCTCCATCTTGAAATGTCTGTAACGTACCAAAAGGTTGAGAGACCGTAAATTGATCACCGGGCGGAAACCGCCGCCCTTCTTTTGAACCAGAAACATGTTGCTGACATAACCTGGGGTGTCGTCTGCGACCGGTTCTATAGCGCCTTTTGACCACAGAGTGGTCAATTCGGCGTCTATGAGCAACTGATCCTGTTGAGAAAACATAATGGGAGAGGATCGGTTGATACGGGTAAAATATCAATTCTATTGAGTAGCCCCGGACACACTCCAGAACCCACGAGTCCGCTGTAAGATTTTTCCAGGATTGGAAAAAATGACGGAGACGTCCGCCCACCTGAAGTGGGAAAAAAGGAATGGTTAGTGGGGTACTCACCATAGGGACGTCGATGACCTCTTCCGGAACCCCTGAACCGCCATGGTCTGGCTCGAGAAGGGAAGAATGGCGAAGGTTGCTTGAACTCCCGTCGTGGAGGGAGTTGCGTAAAGGAGCCTCTGGAAGTTCTAGAGGAACTGAAAGCATTACGGCCGGCCAGACGGCCCCTGAATCTGCCGGTCCTGGTGGAAACCCGGGGTTCAAATACTCGTTTCATGGACGATTGGGCTTTGTCTAACGCCGTGAAAGCCCCAACGAATTGCCCAAGTTCTTTAATAAAGGAGTCCCCAAATAGGAGACCCTGAGCATCCTTACCCGCCTCCGACAAGGCGAGATTGGCCAATTTCGGCTCCACCTTTAAAAGAATGGCCTTACGCCGCTCAATGCAAAAGGAAGTGTTTACATTCCCAGCAATGCAGATAGCCCGTTGGATCCACCCCAAGAGGGTGTCTGGGTCAACCGATTCCCCTTTCTCTTTGGCATGGGATGCCAATTCAAATAATTTTGTCAATGGGCCAAAAACATCCAGGTGTTTATCCTGGCAGGACTTAAGGGCAGACTCCAAACCCTTCCTAGGGTTCCAGCCAGATTTGGCTAAATATTGGACCATCTTCGGATCCACTGAAGGGGTTTCACACACTTTATTGGGAACAATAGGGCGTGGGCATTCCGCTCGTAATTTATTTCTAGCGGATTTAGATAGAGGGCGTCTAACCCATTTCTCAAGATATTGGGCAATGTGGGCCGAAGGCACCCATTCGGATGAACGCGGGTGGTGAAGGCTTTCTGGGTCAAACAAGCAATCTCCCTGGGGGTCAAGAATCCCTGGTGAGGATGAAGGGTGAGAGACCCCAGGGTCCTCTTGCTTGGGGGAACCTGGTTCCAAGGAATCAAAAGGTTCCTCATCCAAAACCTCATCAGAGTCAGAGGAATCCTCCAGTGGCACAACCTCCTCAGCGGAGTCAGGCTCCGAATCTGAGTCCTCGGGGAGCGTCTTAGCACACTTCCACCGCCGCGCCCGTTCTGCCTGGCGCGGATAGGCTCTTTTGCGTGATGATGCAACGCTATCTAGGGCGGTATGGGCATCGCCATGTTCCATAATTCTGGAGGTTGGAGGATCAATGTGTTTTAGTTTGGCCACCGCCTTTTTATGTGCCGTCACTTTAAGAGGTGCCGAAGCACCTTGGAGAGAACAAGTAGTGAGAGCTTGGGCAATAGATTGTGACAAAGTAGATGTCATAGATCCCATAGCAGCCAGTATAGCATCAGACACAGACTTTTGAAAGTCTACATGAGGCCCAGAAGTAGAGGGGAGATTACTACTCCCACTAGGCACAGGCAAAACTGGCTCTGACTCTAAATCCCCCAGAGGAAGAACATTGTCAGCCTGAGAAGGCATCTCTTTGACAGGCTTGGGCATGATAACGTGTATAGAGGAATACAGTGAACCGGCAGCAATAATTAAATAATGAGCCGGTATCAATAATCAGGCTAAGGTGTAGAGCAGCCTGAACGATTGCCAGAAAAACAGAAAAACCGGAGGGAAACAAGTACCTCAAAAGAAGCACCAGGTTGGGAGCTTACCCCTGCCTGGGCGCACAAAATATGCTGTCCGGACGAGTAAGGACGACGGAGAACCAACAGCTAGCCGTTGAGCCGCGTGAGTGAAAAGACCGCGAAGGTGTGCAGGATAAGAAGGAGGCGCGCGCATGCGCGGAAGAACAAGAAAGCGTATCAGAGACGCGAGTAAAAGAAAAAAGCCGCGGCAGGCTAGCCGGGAGGCGAAGACAAGAACACAACTAGGCAAGACATACCGGGAGGGAAAGGTAAGTAGTAGGGGCGCAAACGGAACCCAAAGTGGGAAGGAAAAACCTAATAAGTAACCGAAAACGAACGGGAAAAACGATAAGGGGAAAAAATAAAGGCCAGATAATAGGAACAAAGCAAAATGAATCCTGAAAGAAAAACAGGAATTCAAACAGAAAAAACACTCACACTAATAAAAACGGACAATAAAATTCAATAAATGAATATAACATAAATATCACATGCGAGTAATGGAATACACTGGAAGGTACTTATCTGTTCCAGTGAGCAGCAAAGAAAGAGGATGATTTCCGGGAGGAGTCTTGTGTTATATTGTGTGCTGTATGATGATTGGCTGTTGGGGCCATATGTTGTTTTTTCTTCTCTCTGTTCATATTTTTATTGCTGCTATTTGTTCCAGTAAAGAAAGAGTTAAGCAATAGGAGCCTCCGTGTCTTGCCATAAAATCAATGTGTATGCTAGTGTTTGTGTTAACTACGGGAGTCGGTGGGGAGCATTTGGTCCGACTCACCCCCCAGCCAGAAGGTGCTAGTCCTCCCCTGAAATGTATAGCTGTAAGGATCAGATTCCTAACCAGAACTAAATTTTATTGATATCTACGCATTTAATGTTGGAATATTGCAGATGGCGTGGCATAGAGAGAGGCTCCTTCTTGTCTGATGTTTTAAACTTGCCCCCCAAACCGAGACCGTTAGAGAAGCAAATCCCCCCCCCCCGGGGGTCTCTCTGCGCATGCCCTGGCGCAGTCTGACCCTGCTGTGAATCTGCAATGCATCAAGTGGCGGGGGACGCGTCAAAACATTCTACAGACCTATTTGCAATCCATTGTAACGCGCGTTATTTCCATGGGTGATAAAGCAAAACTGTTGTGCCATTTAAACCGTTATCAAGCGCTTTCCATCTTGTTCACACCATTACATATTACCGACGGCCATTAAAATCCGCATCAGTGCAAGCTGCTTGGTTTTTATTACTTCGGTAAATACCGACGCATGCTAGATGAAGCAGGGCTTTGTTGTGCGAAACCAAACCGTTCCATTCAACACCAAAAGTAATCGTCAACGTTCCCTCGCAGCTACGGAAGGTGAGATCAAATCGCGGCTTATCGGTGTGTTAGATGTACGCTGCGTTTGTTTTAATTGCACAAGGAAACATTTTTTGGGGGGACGGATTAGTAATTAACCACTATTTTTAGTTTTTGGGTTAATAGATGCGGCTCTTGTAGCCCATTGGTCTCCTTGTTGAGCTTTTATTACTAATAATCATAGAAACATAGTATCTGCCGGCAGATCAGACCCATTCGGCCCCCGTCTTGTCGCTCGTTTTCCTTGCTGTAAAAACATTAATCAGTCGTTGGTCTCGTCTTGGATTCAGGAGCCGTATGTCTATCCCATGTATGTTTAAATCCTCTCACTGTATTAGTCTCTACCACCTCTGCTGGGAGGCTGTTCCACTTTTCTACCAGTAATATAAAATAAAGCCATCCAAAAAAAGGCACTTACCTGAGGTAGAAGCGGCAGCTGCCCACCTCGTCTATGGTGCGACAGAAGCGCTCCTATTGGCTGGAGTTGACTGGCGGTGTACGTATATATCGCGTGGAGGGCTGAACACGTCTTCTGCAGGGAAAGTAGCGGGGGGGCAACTGCATATGGGGCGATTTTTCAATGGGGGGTTACCATGAAAATGTAACAGGTGGAACCTTAATAAAAGCCATTTAAATTTGCTATTTTCATGTATTAGAGCGTAGTGTAGATTTACATTCCTTACAAATCCGCGAGGTGCATGGAAACTCACGACAGCCCCCAACAATTCAGAATTTTAATTAGTCCAAAATTTGCTTTGAATTATTTATTTTATATTAACTTATGGGGAATGGGGGAATTTTTTTTACAATTGCCTCCACAACACATGATATAACAGATAAAATAAAACAATTTGTTATCTTATAGTCCAATTAACTGTAACCAGCGAGCGCTATTTTATTAATAATATAATTATTTCTTGTTTTACATAGCGCCATCATATTCCGCAGCTCTGTGGCTTCTTCTATATATTTACTTTATCTTAAAAGCTGATGATTTAGTTCATTTTTATTTATGATAGAATTGTGCCTGTTATGGCTTATATTCTTCTTATTTTTTTATATATATAGCGCCATCATATTCCACAGCGCTGTACAATGGGATACATTAATTTACATTTTAACGTGGCTCGTTCTAATTAAGTGTATGTATCGAGCTCTGTTAAATGTTATCTTTCAGAACGAAGGCTGGTTTGATTGATCAGCATAGGCGTAAATCTTTTTTTTTTTCTTTTTTCCATCCTATTGATATATTTTTTCCCCCCAGTGTTTGCTGCTTTTATTGTAGAAGATGCTCTTTTTCGTTATTATTCTGCTCGGAAAGCGACATGACAGGTACAGTACCCGAAAAACGTCGGAAGGCTGGGGTCTGACAAGTCTGCGAGGGAATTAGCATGTGCTTGCTTGCATATTCTGCCGTTTCATGTCAGTGACAAAAGACTCGGTTCTCTGTTGTCAGGGTTTATGATAATTGGCTTCGTTTGGTAGCCTAGGCTGGCGGGTGATGTTGCTAGGGGATGTCACAGTTTGCTTGGATAGGATCTGTTAGTTAAATTGGCAGGGAATGCCCCCCCCTTCTAGGATTGGTTTCCTGGGGCCTGGAGTAACATTAATTTCTGTGTCTGAACCTTTTTGCGCACATAGTTTTTAATGTAACCCCTTACCCTGTATAGTTATTAAAGCATACTTGGAAAGACTTGAGTTTGACCCGGAGTCTCAGGAGGAATACTCGGGGCAAACCTGGAGTCTCTAGGAGAAATTCTGCTTCCTCTGGTCAATTTGTTTAGCCCTTTTAGGGCTTCCTGGGGTTAGCTCCACCCCTATACACAGCCTCCCCACCTAGCCCACCCTAGAAGAGCCACTTTCCGCAGAATAGGGGGAATCTCAGGGTTCCCAGGTAACGTGACAATATGTCTAAAGAAATATTTCTTTATAAACAACCTTTTGGGTTAAATACCCTTGCCATAGTCAATGGCATTCTAAAAATTCCCACCAGGTCCTTAAAAGCTTAAGCTTTGTGGAATCCTATAAAAAAAAGTGTGTTCCATTGTGGGCTCTGTATGTTTGGGAAATTTAATGCAGGGACCTCAGCCTGCCTGTTAGCTTCATGTGTCATTGGCACTGACTGGCTACCACGGGGGAAGCTCATTGAATTGGAGCTTGTTTAAACAGCTCTTGCTCTCCTATAGTTTGGCCCTCATGTGCATCTCTATACCTGTGTAGTGCAAGGTGTTCCAGGCAAGTCAACCTTGGCTTACTCACGGCTCAACGAGAGACACCCAGGGTCTGGCTTGGCCTTGGCTAGGCTTGTGCCATACCAGGCCTGGATATCCCAAGGTAAATACGGATGCCAGATAAGTCATCTATTCATTACTACAAGGGGAGAGTTTGCCTCCTGACACCTCTGCGCATGTACTGTGTGCACCGGCGACTAGTGAGGGATTTATGTGTCCGTTGGGCCTAGAACAGGTCCCATCACTGCCATAGGATGAATTTACACAGAAATGAAGATTTTTTTTTTCTCTGACGTTGTTCTTCCTGGCAGTGGACCCAGGATTCCTGTCCCATAAGACAGCTGTCTGCAGTACAGCCTCTGAATTATTTACGATAATGAATTATCAGAATCTTTCAGCCGTGATGACGGAATAAACAAGCAATTAGGAAAAACAAGCCTCAAAATCATTAGCCTTTGAAGGATGATTTTTTTGGCATCCATCAGCCACGTTCCTAGTTAATGTTTTCAGCCATAATCTCGCCCATAATGCAGTTTTAATAAACACTGTTTAAAGTCCATGTTAAAGGGATAGTGATATATGATGTACATCACGAATGGAAGCGCCCACAATACATTGTATATGACATCACATGCACCGCTTAAGTTACCTGGGCAGCAGCGTGATGTCATGCAGAATTTAACAAATTGAATGGCTCATTACAGTACAGTTTCAGAGACAAATACTGTTTCGGCACAGACCAGGACTTTTGGCAGCTATGTATTTCATGATTACATGGGTAAAAATCTCTTACCAATATGTATGATGGAAGCGAAAGCCAAATTGCTGATTTTTTTTAAGGATGCCTCCGAGCTCCAAACCCGATAAATTTCATACAATCAGAATTTACATTTATTAATTTAAAATGCATTTAAACTGTTAAATGAGCAAGAGCAGTCTTTCTCTGCAGTGGCCTTTTTTCCCCGAAATATCCAAAATACCAGCTTTCGAATTTCCATAATGTGCATTATCGCACACGGTGCGCAGTGTTGCTTTATCATACTGCTACACCTGGTTGTCAGGACTGTCCTGCCTTGTTTGGTATTGTTGGCAGCTACGCAATGACTAACGCTCTCTCCGAAGGAAGAATACATGCTGATAGTAAATACACCAGACGTGGCTTAGGAGGTTAGAGAAATCCTGGCCCATCAGTTAGCATTAAAAGCTAAAGTGACCGTTCGTTATGAGCTGAAGGCTTCATCGATGTGGGTTTGCTTGACCACAATAATATTAGTGGTTCTACAATTAACGGGGCCGCAGGCCTTTAAGATGTTTCTCCACTTACAGACCTTTAAGTAGCCATGGCTTCCAAAATGTAGTCTAAAAATCTAAATCTAAAAAAAATCAAACTGGCTTCTAAAATGATGACGGACTTATTCATATCCTATTGTACAGCTCTGCAGAATATGATGGTGCTATATGAAACAATAAATAATAATAGTATACATGTCCTGATTTGTTCTAGATCCATTAAAATACGGCACACGGTTACATTAGTTTCCTGTGAAGTTTGCAGGGCTAATTTAAAGTCACTTAAGAAACAGTTATGTCACTAAGAAACAATTACCCTGATGGTGGGCATGTATTAGCCAGAGATGTCGACAGTCCTGAAATGGCTGGGACAGTCTTGACAACTGGGCTTATGTCCACTGGGAGGTCAGCAAATCTAGTGCATCCTGGAAAAGGTGAGTTGGATGGGGGTTCGGTGTGCAGACATCGACTTCATCTACGTAAGGATGAGCATGGCATGACATCATAACTCTGCCTACTTATAGAGTGCCCCACCAGGTGGCCACACTTTGAAGCCAGTTTCTAAGGAAAGCCACTGAAAGTTCTCTCCAGGGTCCAACGGTTGTTGAAAGGGATCTTCTACAAGGAAATACTCAATACAGGCGTTTCGTAGGAGTTTAGTTCAATAAACCAACTGTCGACCTGGGTGCTCATTTCATAGAATCTGAGCAGAGCTCCCTATGATCACCCCAAGAAGCCCTCATGTTGGTGGAACATCGGCAGTAACTTGTCAGTTCCAACCTGGGATCCTCTGAGCTGCCAAACTGTAGACAAAAAAAGATTAAGAGATGATGAGAATGACCCGGCAAGTGCATAACTACCAACTTTCCACCAGGGTTTCCATCACCTTTTACCCACCATAACTTATGTAATGAACTTTCCACCAGGGTGTACCAGTGAGCTTGTGATGTCTTACATGACTTCATACATGGCTTACGCCAGCATCACCACATCGCTTACCTCCTTCTTCTCCCTTTTTCGACCATGTACTCTTTAGGCACTGTTACAGCTAAAATGCCAGCAATCCCAATAAACCGGAAACATGCCGGGATATACACCAGAATTTCGGGACTGTCGGTAGCTATGCATTCTTGTGTATTTACTAGTAATTATCATCAGGGGCAGACGTCTTGAGTATTTAATAAGCCACCTAAAACACAGTCATTAAGTCTTAGCTTTCTATAACCCCTCATCCTATTAACATATCACACTTAATAAGGATCAATTTATCTCCTTAACGCTCTTCTTGTTCTTTATCGCTGGAAAATAAAGGCGTAAATTGGTTGTAGTTTTTTCAAAGGCATTACCGATTGTTCCGTCTCTTCTCGTGTGATCCAAATTGATTGCATTGGCACCTCACTTTCATAGTAAGATTCGGGTTTTTCTGAGCTTGTTTTGGTGGGATCTGTTAATTTATCTAACTGTTCGGAAATCTGTTATTATGAGTTTTTGATGACTGTAATAATTGGACACGTAATGTCATTTTGTAACAAGAATGGCTTTTATGTTTTAAGTGTTGCCTGCTGGCTTTATGGTGCGTGAAGAATTAGTATTATTATGAAAAAAATAATAATTATTATTATTATTTTGACAAATTATCACTTTCTCTGTGGTACAATTTGGCAGCGGTGTATTTGCCCCCAGCCACCCCATCTGCGGCTGACATCTTCACTACTGGGATATGACATCATATGCAGGCACCAAGCGGGCAATTTGACTGCAGGTTTTACAGCAGGGGGGATTATGTCCTGGGCCAGGATATGTCAATGCTAATTGGCTGTTTACAGCATCCAATCAGCAGCAGCGAAGACCCACCGCAATGTTCTACTAGCCAGAGCTAGACCTGCCTGACCACGTGTCAAGAAATGTGTGTCCGGCTGAACGCATCTCTTACATGGCAGATACCTGGGGGGCGTGGGAAAGGGGCAAATACCTGGGTAGATTACACAGAATCCCCCCATGTAAGGCATCATATGCGTTAAACTGGACATATGATTAAAGTACAATAAACCAATAATAACTATTATTTAACTCATTCAGTGCCACACCGGTGAGCTACCTACTTCACATGGAAAGGATGAACTTCATGATGGGAACAAAAACAATGCATACTCTTTGACGTGGCAGTTTCATGCCCTCCCGATTAATGAAAAGTTTGATCTCTGTAAGGCAAAATTCTTCGAGCCCCGCATCTTGCTTAGTCTGGCTGAATGTAGAGCCAAAGCTGAGCCGGTGGAAACGCCTCCTCTGGTTTTTCAGTGCATGCGCAAGGACTTACGCAGCAGGGACGTTTGGTTAAGTTCAGGTACGGTCGGCGAACCAACCCTGTGGTCTTGCTTGCCAACTCTTACTTAGAGGGTCTAAAGGGATGCTACCTTGGCTAAGAATGATCCGGCAGACATGAATATCCACACATTTCCATGTATAATAGTAGTTATTAACCCGACACATACATGTAAAGCTACTGTACAGAAGTTTTTATCATTTTTCAATTATATTCGATGAATTATTTCTCTTAGGGGCGGATGTTGCATGCACACGCACACACAAATGCCTCTCTAGAGCCTAAAGTCACACTCACACGCCTCTCTAGAGCCTAAAGTCACACACACACACGTGCCTTTCTAGAGCCTAAAGTCACACACACACACACGTGCCTTTCTAGAGCCTATAGTCACACACACACACATGCCTTTCTAGAGCCTAAAGCCAGCCACACACACGTGCCTCTCTAAAGCCTATGAGACAGACACTCACCTTGTGACAGGAAGCACTCCCTGCACACTCTCCAAACAGGAAGTGCCCATGGAACACACCATTTTAAGTGAGGGGGAGGTTGAATACATTCTCTGCAGTTTTACCCAACATAATGCAGTCTCTATGCCTCTATCCAGCAAGGTCATTGAAAGAAAATCAACGAGGAAAGGGGGTAGCTGGATATGGGCCCCTGAGGAAGCTTAGGCCCTGGGCAGCTAAGGATATATTTAGACAGTAATGATTAATAACAGTTTCACGTCTCGTTAACATTTAGTGCAGAAGCCGTAATCTGATTATCTGTCGGCAGAGTTAAATTTGGGTCGCTTTGTTCAGTTTTACAAGAAACAAAAACTGGTGAATTCCGCCGGTTCCTCGTCTGGCAAGTGTCCTAAAGAACGTGAAATACTTAGGGTGTAATGGAGCAGTGAGAAGGAGGAGATCTTTCTCTCCTCTCCACGCAGTCAGTAGCAGAGTCTTTTTTGCCTGGAGGATAGAAGCGAGGAAGACTCTTCCACTTGAATAACGTTTTGTGAAGTCAAGGGTGCCGGCTGTCTACGGAGAATACAGAATACTACATCGGAATTCCCCATCTGTCGCAGCCTAATGTTCACTGAAACCATTTCTCACTTTAACTGATGTGGAAATAAACTCTGATCATTATACTAAATCACTCACTTGTTTGTGTTCAACATGTTGGTTTTTTTGCAAATGTCAACAAAGCCCCTTTAATGAGTGATTTGCATGGTATGGATTTACAAGCAGTTTATCGCACATGGGGCCACAGCTTGATGTTATCTTCCCCCCCCCTGGGCAAATGCGCATTAATAAAAATCATACAATGTGACGGAATCACTTAGCACTTATTAAGTGGAATTTGTGGGGAAAAAATGCTTTACTTCATTTATCAAAGCACAGGACTATATATATATATATATATATATATATATATATATATATCCAGAATGGCCATTTGGCAAAACAGGTAAATGCCTGGTTGGCCGTCAGTGCCCCGTTCAGACAGATCGGACGCCACTATCCATATAAACGTAACGTACGGCTGCACCTATTGAGCCAACCGCAGAACTTACGTCATTATGCAGCTGCTGGCCTTAAAGCGCCAGTACCACATTTTTCTTTTCCGCTTCTCCAAAACTTCCCTTTTGATGTAATTGAGGAAGGCTGAACGAATCCTGGGGGTCACCAGTAGCCAGGGCTTCCCGTTTGCATCTAATTTTAGTGATACCACCTCTAAGGTGTGCTAAATGATCGTTAAAAAAAAAACAAAACCAGACTAAAGACCGAGTAAGGTCACGATATGGTGAACACAATAGCCAGACCTAAACCGTATGGGTTCAGGGACATAGAAACATAGAATTTGATGGCAGATCAGGCCCGTGGATATCGTGTCTACCAGGAACGCCCCATCCAACATGTCTTTTAATCAGCCTAATAAAATGTAACGCAGTCAGATGTAGACAGATGTTTTTGTTTTTAAAGGTATCATCACAGCTTTCCCCATAATTAAGTCTTTACGATCACGCAAGCATGTTATTGTATATCATTAGGATGCTTAATACCCTTTTTTTTACCTATTATCGTATCTTCTTCAAGCTCACATCTGTCAGACGGAAGCTGCGTTTCCAGGTCGCTTGTTTGCTTGCTGACTTACACATAAAACTCGCAGGCAGTTGTGATAACATTTGTAAATATATGCAATTGTGAACAACCCAGGGAATCAACACAGGTGCTTCAGTATGGATACATTTAAGAGAAAAAGGGAGAAAATTCTATACTGTTTGTATAGCGCTGTCTGGTGTAATAATTATTTGTGTTATTGTTATTATTTATTGTATTATATAGTGCCATCATATTCTGCAGCGTTGTACAATGGGATTATTATGGCTGTTATGGGCTTTCCAAGCTTTCCTAAAATAAACAAAATCTGTTTCTTTACTGGAATAAATAATTTTTTGATAATGATATGTATAAAATAAGATTCCATTCTTTTTGCATTGGCAATGTCTCCCCGCTCCCCTTGGCTTGCAGGAGATGCAATGTTTGCCCCACAGACTGCATATTAAAATACTTACTAAGTATGACTTTTTCATTAGGCACGCTGTATGAGACATTATATTGTCTATTCAGCGTATCAATTGCTCCTTTTAAAGGGACCCTTCATCCATCATATGCATCTATCTATGGTGCATCTATGGATGCTGTGCTAAACCGGCACAGCCTCGTCAACGTAAATAGGTTGGTTGGGGTGATCAAAGATGTCCCTTGTAACCAGCCCATTGTTTGTTTGGACACTGGGGGGCTTGATCGCCCAAGAAGGCGATCCCCCCCTACCTGCCCCCACGGTTTTGTATCAGGGGGACTACCCCCTAGACCTGCCATTCTAGGCCTGGATGCCTCACTGCCACCTGTCACCTCCAGCACTGGCTCTGGGAAGGCTGCGGACGGGAGTCTGGGGGTACTTGAGACCCCCATGCGCATGTGTGAAATGTCCTTCCAACCAGTTCACGACTTTCCCATCACAGAGATCCCACCCCTCCGCTGTACTCGCATATATCTGTATAAAGTAGCGGACATATGTGAACAAGGGAGCAAAAAAGTGAGTTTTGGGTGAGCCGTGGGGATAAAATCTCTCCCCTCCCTCTACATTGTGGATCTGGTGGGTTTCTCCTGCAAAAACTATTAAATTGGCCCCGCGTATATAATTTGGTGTGCGGTCTTGGGCAGAATATACATGGCTGTGTAAGAGCTTGAATGCAACACTCAGCTGGCCTTAAAGTGCCGGCACCTATTTAAATCCCCACTACTTACCACGTTCAATGAGGGAGGGGGTCGTTTTATGCAGATGTGTTTCCAAGTTTTACCTTAGTAGTTGTATTCTTAAAGTGCATTCAATATAGTAAAAAAGGTATTGGTGGTTTTGCATCATACTAGAGATAAATTAACGCCTTGAATACCGTTAACGCTTTCTTTGCTCTTGCCTACCAAATCGTCCATTTTTCAACAAAGGGGCGCCTGTGAGATCCAAACTTGTCTAGATTTCCTACACACAATCTGCCTGTCTATGTGACGGCTTTGTAAAGGTAACAAAATTATAAAGTTTCACGTTGGTTTCAGGTATTCACTATTCACGATCTTGAGATGTAACAGTCCCTTTACGATCCACATTTCACCTTCAGATTCTACGATGTTCATTCATCGTAACCATGGAGCCCAACGCAGGTTTAATTGTAAGTAATTAATACAAAGGGACGCTGCTTGTGATGTTTTCTTTTATCCGACACCCTCGGAGAGACGTCAACAGAGACCGGATGTCTGTAGTACCCCCATTCTGATAATCTATCCTATATAAGACAGCATGGAGAGATTAATTGAGTAAAATGAAGGTAAAAAAGGTTCGGCCGTGGCCAGGAAATTAAAAATGTAACTATGGAGAAGTCCTGGAATAAGCGGAAACAACATGTCTTCGTTATTTAACCTGACGGCTTCTGGAGGCTTTAAAAGGTTTCACCTGTTAGGACATCACATTCATATATATAATATATATTTAAATTGTGGGGTGTATTTAGGCTTTATTCAACAAATATGGAAAGCTATGAACGGGTTAATATGTAGGCAGATCACTCATACAGAAAGAGTGCTATATGGAGCAATCACCATGGAAACCAATAACAGCCCCTTGTACATATGGCTCATCATCTGATGCAAAGTATGAAAAAGAGGTCTTTATCTCCATAGTGAGTGAAAGTTTTGTGCTGATTGGACCATTCTCTTGGTTGCTATGGTAACAAAAACATTTTTTTTAAATGTTGCTCTTTATAAATCACTCCCATTTTGTTTTGGAAGGACAGAAATGTAATTTTCCAAACAGTATCATAAATCATCTCCATCGTGCAGGATTCAGGTCTTTGTACAAATCAGCTTTAGTAGGGTAACATTTGCATTTTCCGTCCAAAGAACGCCAAAGATTGGGGTTGGCACGTGGGTTTTGGATGCTGTCGGTGAGATGTGATTTTTTTAAAACCAGGACCGGACTAGCGATGACGGGAGTGACCCTGGCACTTTAAGACCATCGGCCACCTGTCGTAAGTACAGCCGACGGCTGGATATAAGTGGCCGCATTCTATGGCCATTCGCCTGGTGTCCATGGCTGGATATTTGGGGCATTCTGCTGTGTTTTTATGCTCCCAAAAGTTGATAAAAATGAGACAAATGCGTATTCGGCCACCGTTGGGAACTTCTCCTTCTCATCCAAATCTTTTTTCTTTACATCCAATAGACACATAATAGAAGACACACAAACCTTGACCTTCTTTCAGAAGAAAGCCACTGGACTTGGCCATACATAGATCATGGTGACATGATGCACATTGACGTCACGAGTTTCACCTAGCCTACCAATGCACCATTTAGTGAATGAGCCCCAAATTCATTTGGAAAAATTAAAGATAATTAAAGTCGTAAATGCACAGACAAATACAGGAGACTGCAGCCATGCAAGGACTAAAATAATTTAAACACGGATCTTGGGTAAAATGGCCAGGCTTTCTGAATACTATTTGACCCCTGTTGACTTGTAATTACTGGAGTCCTTCTGTGCCTCCAGGGTCCTCCGCGAAGAGCAGCCCTCGTATCTCTGTACGCTGCTCGATTTGCATGATCTCAAGGAACAGGGCAAATCCTCCCTCCCAACTTAATGAATTGGGTTTGCGGTTTCAATCAACCAATCACATTTAATTATTAAAAGCAGTTCTTGTGCGTCGGACGAATCAAATCCAGGTGCTTTCGTCTGGAAGGGCTGAGAGGGATTTTTGTGATAGCCGATATTTTTTTTTAAATGAAAATAGCAGAAAAATATATATTTTTTAATTTGTGTATTTATTTGGAACATCAAAAACGTAGTTAACTGAATGAGTCAAAAAGAACACAAATAAAACCATATTAGTCCAGGAAAAGGAGTCTTTAGTGAAAGTTTATATCTTACTACATAATATATATATATATTTATTATTTTTTACTAAATACTGGATTTGAGTGATCCATTGCATTAAAATTCATAAACCTCTCTCTCTCTATTGGGTACATTCAGCAGCGAAGACATAACTGGGGACTCTCCGGGGTTTGCCCAGAGTCTGCGGGGGAAGCACTGCTTACCTGGGTCTCTGAGTCACTTTCCTCTTTCTCTGGTCAGGGGAGCAATATTTGGTCAGGACCACTCCCCTTCCTATCCTCCGCCCAATTAAAATTGTCTGAGGCTAGCTAGCCCTGCCCCTCACGAAGACAATTGTTCAGGAGAGGGAGAGCTCCAGGTACCCTACCCTGGGAGGCCCCTTTAAACGGATTCTCCATCCACAGTATGCACTTTAAAAAACCTTTAAATATTGTTATTATTATTATTATTGTTGTTGTTGTTGTTTTGCCTCCCAGTCAGTTGCATTGCAGGACACGCGCATATGTGCATACTTGCCTCCACAGGGGCTGATGAGAGCGCGCATGCTCAAAATCCCTCGCATTAATTTAAATATATATTCTATACATTAGACAAGTTTGAAAAAGTGCAAACGTGATGAAAAGTATCATTTATGAAATGTGACAAAACTTTAATTTCCAATGTATATCAGCGTGTTATGGTGAATCTGCTTGCCATCCTAAAGAAAGTTTAGCTGTCTAAGAAAATCCAATAATATTTAAGTAAGAATGTATTTTTCCTTTGCCTTGCAGGATCTAGATTTATCATTACATCCACGGGAGCCTTGTATATTACAGATGTACAGAATGAAGACGGATTAAATAATTATCGATGTACCATACGGCACAAATACACCGGAGAAACGCGGCAGAGCAACAGCGCAAGGCTGACAGTATCAGGTACTGGAACCGTCCCTTTCCCCATCTCATTAATTCTTCTATTTATAGCCGCCTCGTGAATTGAGGCTTCGTCGCTTTCATCGTGCGTCTGGTACACGATATATTTGTTCTTTCTGCCTGTCGGAAGAGGCGGACAAAAATATGTCCTTGATTGACCACGAATCAGCGACACACACACATACTGTGTGGTGTTATATATCGTGTGTATATATATATATATATATATACACATTTTATATACCATATATATATATTATACACCATAGTTATCTGTGGTCACTGACCCAATTTTAGAATTTTAGAAGTTTGGCCCAGAAACGCTTAAAAAAAAAAAATAGTCTGTCGTGTGTCAGCCCATTTATTATTATTATTTTTTTTTTTTAATATTATTTTTATTATCTTTTAAAGACCGCAAAAAATGCACCGCCACACTCTACCTTTTTATACCCACGGGCACAATGCAGCCGCCGGCCGACTGGTGCGTTTGCCTGGTGTGCCAGACGGCCAGTCCGGGTCTGTTCGGTCCTCCAAGTCAGCAGGACCAGTGGTAGCCGGTTACATGGATGGTAGCCGAATAGTCATGTGAACATACTGCAGGTGCTAATAAACAATGCTTAGGAAGTGTACTTAAATATACTTCCTGTTGCACTTCCTGGTTTCAGTAGAGCCACCCAAAGGAGCAGTTACACGAGCAGGAAGTTAATTTTTTTAACTCATTAAATACCTGTCACATGCAGTAAAATGCATTGCAAATAAACATTATTAAATGAGTATTAAACCGATACTGAAACAGTCAACAGGTTACATTTATTTATATAGGGCCGTGTTAACATCATCTGCAATGGAGCATTCACAGAATACTTACCCGCAGTGTTGGGTCCCGCTACATCTGACGATCTCCGTTAATTTATACATATTCCGTGTATTAACCGGGGCTTTTGATTTAAAAGCGATCGATTTATAAAGGTTTTAAAGGCAGTGGTTAACCTGATTCTCTGGAGCCGCTGTGACCTGGAATAACCTTATTTCCCACACAATATCCGTTACCCCATGACCGATTCTCCTTTTTTTATGCGTGCTAACAATATCCCCAGCGTGATTCATAAAATTCACATTCGTATATAATCTTTGCGGCGTGTCGATAACGAGGAGCCTGTACGGCTGTACATATTATCGAGGTGATTTGGGGATGTTATATTCTGCATTCTAGACTTATGGATGTTCCGTGATTTCGGAGTCATTTTTATGCTTTTATTGTGCTACAGAAAACATTAAGTTTTAAGCCTCTTTCAAGTTGGATCCTGAATATTAACCCCTGAAGAACCAGGGCTATTTTACACTACAGGACCGAGCAATTATCTTGCTGTGTCGTTCCCTCTTTCTTATTTAGTGAACTCACGCAAATTATTATTATTTTTTCAGGACAAGGAGGGCTTTTTTAAAACTCTATTCATATATGTAAGACATTACTTCTTAAGAATAAAGTATAAAAAAGGAAAATTATTTATTCACAAGGTTTTTTTTTGTTTCTCACTGTTCTCTCTTCAGCTCATGACCACAGAGAGAAAGGTAGTGCTTACAAAGATTGCCTTTGCCATCTGACTGTATCGGCGCATGCCCTAGGCTTTAGGAGCCTGTCATGGTCATAGATCAGTCAGCAACAGTCGTGACCCCGCGATCACTGTAATTGTGTCAACCATTTTTAACTGATGATGTACTAGGTACGTCATTGGTCCTGTATGGACATCTTTTCATGACGTAGGTCATTGGTTGCAAAAAGAGGGAGAATTTAAGAAAGCAGACAATGGTAGCACAATGTATAGGTGAAATTAGACAAGTCAGGACTGGGCCCGGCTAAACAGCGCTCTCCTGTAAGAATAAAGACAGTGACCTGGAAACCCAAGGAAGCAGCGCTTTACCCGGAGACTTAATGTTATCCATGGAGAGTTCCCAGGTATGAAGATTAGGCAGAGTGAACGCTCCATGTTTTAATAGCCAATATCTCACGTGTTACAGGACATGGTGATATAAGACATGCCTGTTACTCTTTCTGCTTCATTCGTCTCACACAACTTGAACTGCCAACTCCAGGCTGCCTCTTAATAGAATATCATGATCTTACTATTTTTGATTTAAATGAATTCTATCAAATACGTATTCTTTTTACTCAATTTTTCCCCCTTCTGTTTTCAGATCCCGTTAATTCCGCACCCACCATAATAGATGGATTCGAGCATCGGAAAGCTATGGCGGGACAAAGAGTGGAGCTTCCTTGTAAAGCATCCGGACACCCTATACCAAAGTACCGCTGGCTAAAGGATAATGTCCTCCTTGAGCCAGACAGCCGATTTCAGCAAACAGTCATTGGTTTACTTATTGAAAACACACGACCTTCCGATTCTGGCAGCTATGTGTGCGAAGTGTGGAACAACTACGGGAATGCTGAAGTTATAGGATCGTTGTATGTAAAACGTAAGTCGAGTGGAAAACTTCTTATAGGCCATCTACCAAAACTAACTCCAAACTCTAGAACCGCATGCAAGGTCAAGCAGCAGCTGTAAAGGCTGTAAAGTGTCTTCTAGTGGGTCCCTTGCAGAGACCCCTAATATATTTAACCCCATGGACAAATCTGATAACAATACTTCACTCCACGTTCATAGCAGATAACAATATGCCACTTTTTATAATTAGAGGAGACAGGGTTCCCAGTAAGGGCTGTAAAGTTCTAATCCACTAATCGTATGTATTCCGGGTACACATGACTTCAAAACTTGTGTTGGTATTTATGGATCTCTTGATATGTGTTTTTTAACCTTACTAATTATGTTACTCTTATTTCGTTTAGTCCAAACATCTGATACATTTTATAAGTTTTATGTATTTTATAAAAAAAAACACATGAATGAAGTAGCGTCCAGTTTCGGTGCCTCTTTTACAAATAAAACAAGAGACACTTCTTTATTTCAAAAATTTTATTAAACGTCAGATATGGAATTATTTGGAATTATTTGGAATTAACTTCAGCACCGCGACACTCAACCTTTATTAATGTTACAAAGTGTGAAATATTATAAACACAACAAATTTTGACACAATATATATATATAAATAATTTATTGTCAAAATGAAAGCAAACATAACCAATTGTAACCATTTAATAACCACTTAATAATCAAATTAATAACCAAATAAGTAACCTGCTGGTATGGGCGTAACCACCTGTATCCCTGCTGGAACTGCCGGCGTCCCCTAGCGCGGCAGTCACATGACCCTACGATTCACAGGGGCGCCTGCCCCCGGAGTGTCCTGCACTTACACCTCTGTGCACCACAAGTAACCGCACCTAGAGGGTTAACTCCTGCACCGTACCAGCTTAAAAACCAGAGTACCCGGCAAATGCCAAAATTAGGGGAGGGATGGGCGGGAAAATTTTCTTTAAAATGATTGCCCCTATAGGCCACGACCCTTCCTTATATACCCCCCGGGAGGGTAATTACCCCCTCCCCTCTGGCCCTGCACGTGCCACCAATACTTAACGCTTTCAGTGCCAAAATTTCTGCTTAGTCATGCCTTAACCCCTTAAACAGGCTTGACCATGGGTACCTCGTCCGCACTACATTCATGTGGCCCCTCTGTCCAATTCTTCCCCTCCGGGGCTGTTCTTTTTAAATGAATGGAATTACTATTTGAAGCTGAATTTCCCCAAGCCTCATCTCTCCTGTAGCGTACACCCTATACTCTTATGGATACACATTGTGCTTCTGCATCTTCTAGAACCACTGAAGGTCACCATCAGCCCACGGAAAGTGAAAACCAGCGTTGGAAGCCAGGTTTCATTGTCGTGTAGCGTGACGGGAACAGACGACCCTGATCTCTCGTGGTACAGTAACGGTGAAATCCTGGTCCCCGGGAGTAACGTCCGGATCACAGGAGTTAACCGGGAAACGCTCATAATGGACGCCATGGCGAAGAGTGACAGCGGCGCTTACCAGTGTTTCGTGCGCAAGGATAAGATGTCCGCGCAGGATTACGTTCAAGTTGTGCTTGAAGGTGGGTCACACAGTAACTGATCATACCGTGAATAAATGAATATATTTTCTGTACAAAAGCACTAATTAGGCAAAACATTTAATAAAATTTGAAGCTCATACGAATCCAAATGCACAAGTCTGGTTTTCACTGAGGCTCTACTACTACATGTAGCCTTTCTTCAGATGATCAGGGGAAGTACAAGATACCCCGGCCTTCTAGAAAAATGGCAAAGAAAAGCCACTTTTGCCCCATATACCGCCCTGAGACCCATTCATGCCTCAAAACATTGCTATATATTTTGGGCATGTAGAAATAAACTTGAATGAAGACTATTTCTTTATTTTGACGTATGCTGGACATTATCTTTTTTTGGGCCGTACATTTATATGGGTTAGCCCACTTTGCCTGTGCTCCCCGACTATATATATTTTTTATTATTATTTGTTGTGGACGTCTATTATATTTTCTATTGGAATGACAGATACCCCTGCGCTGTGTATATTCTATAAAGGTCCCTGAAATAGATGCACCGTCTCTGCGAGCGTCTGCAGTTTGGGGGCTGATTGTTATTTTCTGTATCTGTAAAGAAGAGCCAGACATCAGGTGTTCCAAAAATATAATTCTGCGCATGTTGACGTATAGCCGTATTATAAATCTGTGTTTGTTCGGGTATTCCCCGTTGCTCTCTGCACAGTAATTATAGCGAATATGACATGCGTTAAGCCTGCCAGCTGATGCTGTTTTTCCTTCAGTTAATTACACGGCATCCATTTGTATTTAAAGAATAAAACACTCCCTTTGAGTATTTGAGAAAACCACAGAAAACTAACATAATGATATCCTCCTTATCCATTATTGATGGATTTCTCATATTCAGTACGAGGAATGCCCGTCCCGTTATTAGAGAAAAAGGTATTATTTATGCTCGTCCATTATAAGGCATCAAAATGACACCATATGAAGAAAAAAATATTTGTTACGTGTCGATTTCCACAACTATATGTAAATATAATGAGTGTGTGTGTATATATATATATATATAATTTTATTATTTATTTATTTATTTTGTAAGTTAACACGATCAGTTTTTTCCAAATTGGGGAAAAAAGTGGTCCCCACGCCCTGTTATGCTTTTTTTTTTACATCTATATCGGAAAAGGCCGGCCATATGCAATAATGACAGTTTTCTGCATAACTATAGCCATACAAATGTATTTTACATTCATTATCTGTTTTTGTGTATGTTATATTTATTGAATTCTTTTTATAGTTTCATTATTATTAAATGAATAAATAAATACATAGATTTTTCCCCATCGGCCCATCTTTATACATTTTGAGAAAGGACTGCGTAGGTGGCTGAATTCAAATTTCAGATTTTCCCTGCGATTTTTATTTTTTATTTTTTTTTTTGCATTTGGTTTTCCTAAAATTCTAATTAACGGTTTGATTCTGCAAATCATTTTTCTGGGTCATTTTGCCTGAAAGGACAATCACAACCCGGAAGCCTTGATTTCTATTGTGTCGCGGCTTAATGAAGGTGTAGTAGAGGCACGGCGCGGTCACTATTTTTAGCCCGTTTTGTAGAAAATGAAGAGATTACCTGCCTGGCCACTGTTGCCATGGCAACCATCTCTAGCGAGTCAGATGGCCTGAGGAGCGTATTGATAATCTATACACACGATGCGAGAGTGAAGCTTTTTTAACATAAAAGATAAAAAGTAAATAAAAATAAAAAAACATCGGTTTCCAGGAAAGGACCAAAATCTCACCAAATGTTGCAACATTATTTAGGTTTAAATGTTTTATAAAAACATACAATTTGGCTGCAGATACGAACCAATAGGCCACCTAATCTGCCTGTTTTTACTAATTTAACCATGTAAGGACCAGGGCTATGTCTCTATTCTCAATTAATGTATCCACGCAAATAATTTTATATATATATATATATATATATATATATTGTTTTTTTAAGCACATATTTATAAATGAAAGACATTAGTTTGTATAAATAGCATTTTTAAAAATTGCAAAAACAATTGCATCCCTCCCTTGAAGCCCCTCTTTCCTAGGAGCTCGGAATGTTTGCTGGGTATGAGGGTATCGCAGGGTTCTACAGCCCTAAAAGCCCCGATAATGTGTATCGAAACAATGTTTTTAGTAAATAAACTGTAAATAAAATACAATTATTTTTATTGTGTCTATATATAGAAATAAATAAGCCACAATAATAAGGAAAAGCCTAAAAATCTCCGGTAAAGGCTTCTCGGGAAATGACTTCACCAAGGGGAGGGGCTAGGCCCAGACACAGGGAAATGGGCAGGGAGTAGGCGGGAAGTGGGTGTGGCTAAGCTACGCTCTCCTGGCCGTAGAAATACGACCCCCCAGGTATGTGTGTGAATGATGTCACAGGGGATGTTCTGCAAATTAAAAAACAAAAGTTTCATCTAGAGCTGGAAGAACCATTTTTAATATTCTAAGGTGTTTCTTCAGAGCGGTCATATTTATATCTTGTTTTTTTCTAGATGGAACGCCCAAAATTATTTCAGCATTTAGCGAGAAAGTGGTGAGCCCTGGAGAGCCCGTATCGCTCATGTGCAACGTGAAGGGTACCCCGCTTCCTACAATCACCTGGACGCTGGACGATGACCCCATTATAAAGAACGGAAACCATCGTATCAGTCAAATAATCACCTCCGAGGGCAACGTGCTTAGTTACCTGAACATCACCAACACTCAGGTCCGGGACGGGGGAGTCTACCGCTGCACTGCTAATAACTCTGCGGGAGTCGTCCTGTACCAGGCTCGAATAAACGTAAGAGGTGCTTGTCAAATCAGCTCCTCGAAAACAATATTACAAAAATTTAACGCAACTCTTTCTAGTTACCGTGGTTTCTGCATGCAAACAGGTGTATCCCGTTCTCACTTTTTTTTTATCTAGCACTGTACATATATTTTTTTACACATTTTCTAATAGCAAATTTATGAATTTTGAAAATATTTATATTCTCGTGCAATATTCTTCTTATTATTTGTATTATTATTATTATTATTATTTCTTTAGTGGATTCACTCTTCTGGTTTTTCTTTTCCAAGAAAAACTAATTTAAATAGCCATGTATTACGAAGCTAGGATTAATATAAAAAAGTTGTTTTGATATTATTATTATTATTCATTTTTCGCAAGGCCAGTCAATACTAGGAAATAATTGCATCTATTACTAGGAATTCATAGTAATAACAGCAGATCGGCCCCATCCGGCCCTGTCTAGTCGCCCGTTTTTTTCCTGCTATAAAGACTCAAACCTTAATCAGTCGTTGGTCTCGTCTCAGATTCAGGAGCCGTATGTCTATCCCATGAATGTTTATTACCCTCACTGTATTACCTTTTACCACTTCAGCTGGGAGGCTGTTCCACTTATCTACCCTCCTTTTAGAAAGAAGCATGCATTTTTGTTTTCATCCATTTTCAAGACATTTAATATATTATCAATGGAAAAATGGGTATTTTATATGTTTTAACCGGTTATTTCTGTGGACAAAACTGATTAATAGCACCAATGCCCATTACATCCATACATTGCTATGGGTGATATATTGATATGGGTGCTCGCATTTTCCTACTGTGCTCTTTTATACGGGAACATTAATGGTGGGTTTCTATAAGGAGCTGAGGATTAATTACCCGTAGGTTAGGTTTCGGTTCTATACACCATTGTGCACTTTTATAACGCTTTTCACATAATGATACATTTTTACTCTTTTATGGTTGAATAAGTCAATTTTCTATAGTTTTTGTTTGAATCATTATTTGAATTAGTTACGTGAACGCGCGTTGAATGATCACGCAGGTATGCTGGAATTATATTGCGCTTTCCCTGTGCTCTCCGTAGGCCCGGCGAGCATTCGTCCGATGAAAAATATCACAGCAATAGCAGGACGGGACACGTATATCCACTGCCGTGTCATCGGGTACCCCTACTACTCCATCAAGTGGTACAAGAACTCGAACCTCCTTCCGTTCAACCATCGCCAGGTGGCTTTCGAAAACAACGGCACCTTGAAGCTGTCCGACGTGCAGAAGGACGTGGACGAGGGGGAGTACACGTGCAATGTCCTCGTACAACCGCAGTTATCCACGAGCCAAAGTGTCCACGTCACCGTGAAAGGTGGGTTCTTTTGTCAAAGTTACCTTCATCTCCAATGTTTAGCCTTGGTAAATACGTCGGAGAAGAGGCCAGGTGACCCAATTTGTTCCAGGTCTTGTTTCTCATAAGAAAGTCAATTTACTGCTGGGGTCAAGAGAATTATCTTGGCTTTCTTTTACCCCATTGTGTTCAGGGTCGCTCTGGGGATAGCCAGGCAGTCCTGGCACTTTAACCCCTTGATGACAATTGCCGGTCCGGGCACGTCACCGAAATTCAAGTCGTTAACGACAATTGATGTGCCAGGACCGGCACGTCTTTAAACGGGTGCAGAAAGCGATCTATTTTCGCTTTCTGCACCGAAACGCCGTTGCTGTAATGCCTCAACCTCGAGGCATTCAGCAACGCCATGATCGGCATCTCTGGCATCTCTGGCCCCTCCCCGGGGCGTCAACATCCGCCATACTTTGTATGGCAGCGGACGCCCGTTTTAAAAGCGTTTAGGAGGCGATCAACGAAAACAGTAAAATGTAAAAATAATTGACTGATGTCACTAATTAAAAAATTAAAAAAGGCAAAAATAAATAAATATATATATATAAAAAATATATTTTTGTGAGCAAGTCCTAAAATTTGCACATTAGCTTAAAACAATTCTCGCATGGAAAGAGTTAAAATACTGGCATATTAAATGCCCATGGGGTGTCTACTTTAAAAAAATGTATGATTTGATGGGGTAAATTGAATTGGCCGGGTTCAACAAGGTCCCAATTAACATGGGGGAAGGATGGCCACACATCTAATTTCCAATTAGAAAAATGCACATGTACCAAATGTGGCCTTTTAGTTCCCCCAAAAAATGACAAACCCATGCATTTGGGGTATCACTGTACTCAGGAGATGTTGCTGGGGTGTCGTGTGACAGCGGCATATACCAGGAGCTGTAAATTTATACATAAAGTAGGTGTGTGTGGGAAAAATACACAAAAAAATACTACTGCAAACTTTGAAAAAATGCTGGTGGTAAAATGTGTGCATGGAAAGAGTTAAAATACCAGCATTTAAAATACCCTGTGGTGTCTAGTTTTCAAAAATATATGGTTTTGTTGGGCACACTGAAATGGCCCGGCTCAAAGATGTACCAAATAGGACATGGGCAGTGGATCCCCAAATGCCAAAGTTCAACATTGAAAAATGCGCATGTCCCAAATGTGGCCCTTTTGCCCCCAAACAGCCAGGCAAAATCATTCATGTGAGGTATCGCTGTACTCAGGAGATGTTGCTGAACACATATTGGGGTGTTTTGTGATAGTGACATATACGAGAACTTTTTAATTCATACCTGAATTAAAATGTGTGTGACAAAACAAATGCAAAAAAATGACTACCACAAAGTTTGACAAAGACTGGTGGTAGATATGGTGCATTGAAAGAGTTAAAATACTAGCATTTGAAATACCCTGGGGTGTCTAGTTTTCAAAAATATATAGCTTTATTGGGCACACTGAAATGGCCCGGCTCAAAGATGTACCAAATAGGGCATGGGCAGTGGATCCCCAAATGCCAAAGTTCAACATTGAAAAATGTGCATGCCCTAAGTGTGGCCCTTTTGCCCCCAAACAGCCAGGCAAAATCATTCATGTGAGGTATCGCTGTACTCAGGAGATGTTGCTGAACACATATTGGGGTGTTTTATGATAGTGACATATACCAGAACCTGTTTATTCATACCTAAAGTAAAATGTGTGTGACAAAACAAATGCAAAAAAATTACTACCATAAAGTTTGACTAAGGCTGATGGTAGAATTAGTGCTTGGAAAGGGTTAAAATACTAGCTACTAGCATTTGGAATACCCTGGACTGTCTAGTTTTCAAAAATATATGACTTGATGGGGTAAATTGCATTGGCCGGCTTCAAAGATACCCGAAATGGCACATGGGGGGAAGAATTACCAGATTTGGAAAAAATGGCTTTGAAATAGCAAAACGCTACCTGTACTTATTGCTCCATAACGTGCAGAAAAAAAGCAAAAAAACATAAAAACATTGGGTATTTCTAAACTCAGGACAAATAGTAGAATCTATTTAGCAGGTTTTTTTATTACCTTTTATGGATGAGTAAAAGATTTTTCAACTAAAAGTTAGAAACAGTCATTTTTTTCTAAATGTTTCACCATATTTTATACTTTTTTTTTATAGTAAATAATATGATACAATCAAAACAATGTCATCTAAAGAAAGCCCTTCTTGTCCTGAAAAAAACAATATATAATTTGTGTGGGTTCAGTAAACGGGAAAGAAGAAAATTACAGCTAAACACGAGCAGCGCAGAAATGTTAAAACGGCCATTGTCACGAAGGGTACAAAAAGTAAAACCAGCCTTTGTCACAAAGGGGTTAAGACCAGTGGCCGGTAACTGACGTCAGTGTGGACGTCTGCTGGATATGTGCAGCCCCAACGTTATGCGGGTATCCAGCCGGTGATTTACAAATATTTGTTTGCATGCAGATACACTACCATTCAAAAGTTTGGGGTCACTTAAAAATGTCCTTATTTTTAAAGAAAAGCAAATCTAGCCCATTAAAATACCATTAATGGATCAGAAATCCAGCGCAGACGGGGTTAATGTTGTAAATGACTATTGAAGCTGGAAATGTCTGGTTTTTAATGGAGTATCTTTATAGGCGTACAGAGGCCCTTTATCACTCCCATCACTCCTCTGTTCCAATGGCCCTCTATCACTCCCATCACTCCTGTGTTCCAATGGCCCTTTATCACTCCCATCACTCCTGTGTTCCAATGGCACGTTGTGTTCTCTGATCCAAATTTAACTTTAAAAGTTAAAAATTGCTAGTTATAAAGCAAATATGTTACAGACAGAAATTCTATTAAAAGTGACCCCAAACCTTTGAGCGGTGGTGTAATTCTGAAAGTTAATCATTTAAACAGGAGTAACTGGTTAATACAGCTGAACCTGACACATAAGACTTCCTTTGAAATATATGTAATTATAGCAATAATTCTAAAACAAAAATAGTGTGCTTTCTTCCTTAAATATGTTGAGGAATACTTTGTAGATGTATCTTTTTTTTTTTTGCAGTTCCCCCATTCATTCAGCCATTTGAATCCCAGCGATTCTCCATTGGACAAAGAGTATTCATTCCCTGCGTGGTGGTCTCTGGGGACCTTCCAATCACAATCACCTGGCAGAAGGATGGGCGGCCAATCCCAGCCAGCCTTGGGGTGACCATCGACAACATAGACTTCACTAGTTCTTTAAGGATATCCAACCTGTCGCTCATGCACAATGGTAATTACACGTGTATAGCCCGGAACGATGCAGCAGCCGTGCAACACCAAAGCCAATTAATTGTAAGAGGTAAGCTCGTGTACCAGAAAAAAACGATTAAAAATGATATGAAGGTCTCAGATTTCCATAAAATTGTCCGATCATGTTCCCAGGACCCATATTGTTACTTACAGATTAAAATAACTTTCCAAACCAGCGAGTTTAGCCGTCTTAACCACTTGCGCAAGATGGCGGCTCACCTTTAGTGGAAGCTGATTGGATCTGCTGTGTCTTGTGAACAGATGGAAGATTATTTCAGGACAGGCACATAGTAGCAAAGTCATTTAGGTTGAAAAAAGTCACAAGTCCATTGAGGTCAGCCTCCCTTTTGACCTACGAGAAGGCAGGAGCGGTAGAAGAAGAAGATCCATCATAAGAGTGGTGCAATGGAGAAGGGGGAACGTCGGCAAGGCGGGGTGGGGCATGGGTGAAAAACCTATAGAAATGTCATTGGACATAAATGGTTTTGGAGTAGATGAGGACGTTGAGGTGGAACCATTAGGAGATATGTTATGCCATGAACATGGGGTTTGACCAAGTCGAGAAGATAAAGAGAGGGGGGGATAAGGAGGAAGGGAGGGAGAGCGAAACCCCAGGGAATGGTGGGAAGGTTAGTGACAGAGAATAAATCAATGGTTCTAGGCAGGTCATGTCTGTGATGGCCACATACACTAGTAATAAATCATTTTGAATAGCCAGATAGTTTATTCTCGCTGCGGTTAAAGGTTTCCTGTTAATGCAGATCTGTGCTCCATACCGGTAGACGTTTAAACTGCAGATCTATTGTCAGAATAGCAACGCGAATATGTGGGTGTCAATCAAAAATCAATGAAACGTTATCGCCCCCTAGTGATGTAAGAATTTCATACTTTTATTCACTAAACTGGGAGTTTGCAGGTGAGTTCAAGAAACATAGTTACATAGTTATGTAGGCTGAAAAAAGACATGCGTCCATCAAGTTCAGCCTTTCCTATATCTGTTAATTTGTTGCTGTTGATCCAAAAGAAGGCAAAAAAACCCCCGGTTTCGCTCTTTCCAATTTTGCACTAACCAGGGAAAAAATTCCTTCTTGACCCCAAAATGGCAGTCAGATTTCTCCTTGGATCAATAAGCTGTTTCCCCATAATTAAAGATTATATCCCTGAATATTATGTTTTTCCAGGTATCCATCCAGTTGCTGTTTAAACGTCTGTACAGACTCCGATAAAACTACCTCTGCAGGCAGAGAATTCCGCATCCTTATTGTCCTTACCGTAAAAAACCCTTTCCTCTGCTTTAGTCTAAATCTCCTCTTCCAGTCTGAACGCGTGACCCGGCGTCCTATGCATAGTCCTGTTTATGAACAGATTTCCATACAATGGTTTGTATTGGCCCCGAATATATTTATATAATGCTATCATATCCCCTCTGAGGCGACGTTTTTCTAAACTAAACAGATTTAAATTTACCATTTATAACAACTCTCTGTTCTCTATTTCTAAGCCAATGTTCTACCCAAGAACAAGAATTTGCATCTAGACCAATTTCCTTCAGTTTGAATTCTAACCTATTGTGTGGAACCGAGTCAAACACCTTGGCAAAATCCAAGTAGATTCCATCCACCGCGACCCCCTGATCCACACTTCTACTTACTTCTTCATAGAATGCAATTCAATTAGTTTGACAGGACCTATGTTTCATAAAACCATGCTGATTTTTGCTAATAATACTGTTCTTCCCAAGGAATTCTTGAATATTTTCCCTAAACAGCCCTTCAAATACCGTATTTGCTCGATTATAAGACGAGGTTTTTTTCAGAGCAAATGCTCTGAAAAATACCCCTCGTCTTCTAATCGGGGTCGTCTTCTAATCAGACCTCAAATAGAGTCTGATTAGGAGACTAAGATCCAGATCCCCCGCACCGCTGCAGGGGACCTGGATCCTCCTGTCTCACCCCCCCCCCCATCATACACACTTACCGGTGCTTCCTGCTGTATTGCCGGGGCAGCGGGTTGACGTCTACGCGATCCGCGTAGACAACGTCCGCTGCAGCCGGAAGGAGGTGTGGCTAGCAGCGGGGGTTGTCTGCGTCCGTCGCGTAGACCTTCCCCGACTGTCAGAGATCTCTGATCTCTGACAGCCGGGGAAAGTATACGCGACGGACGCATACAAACCCCCGCTGCCAACTCCACCTCCTTCCGGCTGCAGCAGAAGGCGACGTCAACCCGCTGCCCCGGCTGGAAGCACCGGTAAGAGAGGGCTGAGAGGGGAGAGAGGGGAGAGAGGGGAGAGAGGAGAGAGGAGAGGGGAGGGGAGGGGGGGGGAGAGTGTGTGTGTGTGTGTTAGTTAAATGGGGGCATAGGGCATTTCTGGAGTGGCGTTAAGGGGGCATTTAATAGAGCACTCTGCCTCCTGAAATGCCTTATACCTCCCTATATGCCACTCTGCCCCATAATATGCCTTTTAACCCCCTAAATGCCAGAGTGGCATATAGGGGTATAAGGCATTTCTGGAGGCAGAGTGCTCTATACAATGCCTTTTAACTCCCTTAATGCCACTCTGCCTCCTGAAATGCCTTATACCTCCCTATATGCCACTCTGCCCCATAATATGCATTTTAACCCCCTAAATGCCAGAATGGGATATAGGGGTATAAGGCATTTCTGGAGGCAGAGTGGCATATAGGGGGTCAAAAGGCATACCATGGGGCACAGTGGCATATAGAGGGTTAAAAGGCATACCATGGGCCACAGTGCCATATTGGTGTGGCAAGCCTGGGGGCAGATGTGCGTAACTGGGGGACGGGCTGGAAAATACAAGAAATAAAAACAAAAAAAATATTTTTCTCAATCATAGCTTTTATTAAAAAAAATAGTTTACATGAATTAACATTTACTGGTAAAACTTTTTTCCTTTAGGGTCGTCTTATATTCAGGCTTTTTCTTTTTTCCTAAGTTAATATTCAGATTTTGGGGGGTCGTCTTATAATCAAGGTCGTCTTATAATCGAGCAAATACGGTACTTTCCCAGCCACGGAAGTTAAGCTCACAGGTCTATAATTTCCGGGCACAGAGTTTGAACCCCTTTTTGAAAATAGGAACCACATCTGCCTTCCTCCAATCCTCCGGTACAATTCCTGAAAGAAAAGAATCCCGAAAGATTAGAAACAGAGGCTCACTTATCTCCTGACTCAGCTCCTTAAGTACTCGTGGGTGAAAACCGTCAGACCCCGGAGCTTTGTTAACATTAATTTTCTTTAGTTGCTGCAGCGCCTGTCCTTATTCATCCACTCACAGTCTGACTGAAAATTTTTCTCAGTGGTCCTATGTATATCCATTGCCATAGGTTCCTCAATATATACTGAGGAAAAATAGTCATTTAAAGTTTCGGCTTTTTCCTGGTCCTCCTTAACCAACACTCCCCTCTCTGTTTTTAATGAACCTACGTTTTCATTTTTTGTTTTTTTGGAATTTATGTACTTAAAGAATTTTTTGGGGTTAGTTTTGCTCTCTTTGGCAATCACCCTCTCATTTTCTAGTTTAGCCCATCTAATCACCTTTTTGCATGCATTATTGGCTTCCTTATACCTTATATAGGATGCCTCTGATTCGTCCGATTTAAATGCTGTAAAAGCCATTTTCTTATTTTTAATTTTCTGCTTAACGTCCCCACTAAGCCACATCGGTCTCAATTTGTTTCTTTTATATTTGTTTCCTAGTGGTACATACTGAGAAGTGTACCCTGCTAATATTTGTTTGAAAATTCTCCATTTTTCCTCAGTATTTTTATCCCTGAAGAGTTTTTGCCAGTCAGTAAGTTGTAAAGCTGCCCTTATCTTATTGAAATTGGCCTCCATATGGGCAATTCCTTTTATGAGTTTATTTCAAAAGAGACCATATTGTGGTCACTATTACCCAAGTGCTCCCCCACTTGAATGTTAGACACCAGATCAACATTGTTTGTTATCACCAGATCCAGACAAGTATCCTTTCTAGTTGGTGCTGGTACCAGTTGTGACATGAAGGCGTCATTTAACAGGTTCAAAAACCTGAATCCCCTTGCAGAACTACTAGCCCCTCTATCCTAATTTATGTCCGTGTAATTAAAATCTCCAATAATTAACGTGTTACCCAGATGTGCAGCTTTCTCAATTTTGCAATTGTAACAGCTGCTCTTCCTTATCATTATTAACATTAAGTGGTTTATAACATATCCCAACCAGTAGTTCTTTTCCTTTTTTATGCCCCAAGTTGATATCTACCCATAAAGCTTCCACAAATCCCTTGTCGCATTCAAGATGCTTAATATTTGACTTTAGCTCGTTGTTAACATACAAGCATACTCCACCTCCCTTCCTGCTTTTTCTGTCCTTCCTATATAACGTATATAACATTTTAAGTTAACTGCCCAGTCATGGGTCTCATCCCACCATGTTTCTGTTATGCCTATTATATCATATTGCTTAGTGTATGCTATTGCCTCCAGTTCTCCCATTTTGTTATTTAGGCTCCTTGCATTAGCAAGCATACATTTAATATTACCCTGAGTCTCTTGAATTTTATGAGAATTTTTATTAATACATACCTCCTCTGTTCTGATCTTGCCCCTCCCCCCATCCCCACCCCCCTTGTTCTGATCTGAAGCCCCTCTCCTTTCTGCGCTATCTCCATTTTCAAGATCTCTGTGTCCCTCCCCCCCTACCACTAGTTTAAAAACCCATCCAGCCTTCTAGCCATCCTCTCCCCTAGCACAGCAGACCCTCTTCCATTTAGGTGCAATCCATCACCGCTATAAAGATTGTACCCAAGCGCAAAATCAGCCCAGTGCTCTAGAAAGCCAAAACCCTCCTTCCTACACCATGACTTTAGCCACGCATTTACCTCCCTGATCTCCCACTGCCTTTCTACTGTTGCGTGTGGCACAGGTAATATTTCTGAAAATACTACCTTGGAGGTCCTTTTTTTTTTTTTAGTTTATCTCCTAATTCCCTGAAATCATTCTTTAGGACCTTCCATTTTCCACTGACTTTGTCATTGGTACCAATGTGTACCATGACAGCCGGGTCTTCCCCAGCCCCTCCCAATAATCCATTCACTCTGTCAGCAACATGCCGGACCCGAGCACCCGGGAGACAGCAAACTGTCCGGTTGAGCCTATCACAGCGGCAGATCAGGGCCGGCCCTACAATGGAGCCGACTGGGGCAATTGCCCCAGGCGGCACTTCAGAAGGGGCGGCACTTTGCCGCCCCATGCGTTTTTTTTTTGTTTTTTTTGAAGCGGAGGAGAGAGAGAGGGGCACCGAGTGGTTTTCGCTTACCCGCTCGGCGCCCCTCTCTCTCTCCTCTGCGGCGAGTTTCCCTGTTAGGTCTCGGTGCCGGCTTGTAATGCAGAGCGCCGGAAGTGACGTGAATTTCCGGCGCTCAGCATTACAAGCCGGCACCGTGGCAGCACAGGGAGACTCGCCGCAGGACTGTTTAAGGGTAAGTACCGGTGGGGGTGGGGTAGATAATGCCGCCGCCCCCCCGGCGTCGGCGGGGGGCGGCATTTTAAACTTCGCCCCAGGCGGCGTTAAGTCTTCGGCCGGCCCTGCGGCAGATTACCCTATTACTCTCTTAATAATAGAGTCCCCTACCACCACAACCTGTCTAGCCTTTCTTACGCTCTCAACCCCACTCATACTAGAGGGGCTGTTCCCTCGGCTGTTAGAAGGAACAGCTTTCTCCAGTATAGCTACTCCTGAGCTAATGCACCCAACATCTTCGCTCAAGCGGGCAAATCTGTTAGGCTGCACAAGGTCAGGACAGGCTAAACCTTTCCTCTTTCCTCCCCCTACCTCTACCACCACGTGTAACTGTTACCCAGCTACATGCCTGTTCCCCAGCTGACTTATCTCCTCCCTCTTCACTACCTGCACCCACTAAACTCTGCTTAGTGAGCAGCAGACTCCTTTCAAGATTGACAATCTCTCTCAAAGTTGCAATTTGCTTCTCCAGATCTCTAATATGAGCTTCCAGAGAAACCACTTGCTCACACCTGCCACAGAGGTATGGACCCTGGACGGATTCATCCAGGCACGCATACATGAAGCAAGATGTGCATTGATTCAGATCATCAATCTTGCTAACTCCCATAACCATACTCACAATCAAGTATAAGAAATAAATAAATAAATGAGAATCTACAAAATAACAGTTAAACAAGAACACCCGTCAAAAATAAACAGTTAAAAGTACAGAACTATAGTTCAACAAAAACAGTCCAATAAATATATAGCAGTATAAATACAGTACCTTGTGGAACCCCTTTTTCTCTTTCCAACTCCTGTATCTTTTTAACTCCTACTTAAAATAGCCTACTTGGAAAGAGACTACCTCAATGCAGAAGCAACTCAAGTGAGCTTCCTGTTCACTTACCCAACTTTGCCTTCCGTGAGTATATATACCCCACATACTCCAGGGGGCAGCACTTTACACATTCTGCTTAGTGATAAATAAAATGTATATATGTCCTGGGAAAAAAAATGACACTTTTTGCCTTGAACTAGGATTCTATAAGTAGCTTAACAGAAAACAAATTATATACCGGTGTATATATATATATATATTGCAAAAAGAAAACCAAAGGGTTAAAAAAAAATCTGAAAAAAGGGCGGCATACCGAATCCCTGCACCATCAATCTTTACGAAAAAGAAATTCCTTACACAATAAAAATTTGGCCAAAAAATTGCAGACAGAAATATTCCGTAGAATAACATTCCGTGAGCGTCGTCCCCCCTTTGTAGCCTTTGTATCTTTTTGGCTTGTATTCTTTTTCTTCCGGAGGGTATGGAAAGGTCATTGCTAAACCCTAAGGGAGGGTAAGCCATCATGGAAATGAAACTGGTTGCTTGGAGACAGCCAACCTTAGCTGGCTTATTTTCGTCTTGCCGCGGACTCGTCCTGACTGTATATTTGAGGGAAAAAAAATCCTGCGGCATCCACCATGTGTTTTAACTCCGTACCGACCGCACTGCCAGCTAACGGCACTAAGACGAGTGATTACCCTGCTCTGTAAACCTAATGAGCATTAAAGGGACACTCCAGCCATTATATGAAAGCCCTTTAAATTGACATGGTGTCCCTTTTGCAAGTAGGAGGGTCACGCAAAATCCCCCCCAAATGCATTTGCCCCTTCCCTTCCTGTGCCGGAGAAGTGTTCTGGTTTGTGATTGGCAGATTTTGCACACCTGATCAAAACCAGTATTAGTATAAAATAATAATAATATCAATAATATATTATTGAGGCACAGGGATTCGGGTAAAATTCATGTGAGAATATGTATATCAGTTAAGGGAGGTATGGAGGAGGGATGGAGGAGGGATGGGGTAATAAAATGAGTGCTCCCTCTGGTGGAGATACACAGTAGTACATCATATAGAGTAATCCAGTAAGATAAATAATAATAGTATAGTTATAATAAAAACTTTGTTTTTATGTGTATATGGGTAAAGCATGGCTTAGATGTACGTTACAGGCTTACAAGTTTGTTCCCTTAACAGTAGGTTGTAACACATCGGGGTTTATTCAGTAGAGAAGGAGCTTCCAACTTAACAATGGATTATGAAGGACCAGCCCCAGGGAGCTTCACCTGTAAGAAGGGCTGCACTGGCCCTGTGTAATGTATAATTAATGTAGGGAGATTTCCTGGGCCAACTCATGGATGTAACTACACATTACCCAGCTCAGCCCTCCTAACAGGTGAAAGAGTACCCTCCGAAATGGGAAGCGCACACAGGGGTAAACTATAGACTGCCCTAGATGTAAATGGGGGTACATTTAGCTCCTGATTTCAGGGGTCCCTGTTGTACACATCCCTACCTTGGATACCACTTCACTTTTTCCAAGGTAGGACCCGTCATGGGGATGATCTGCGCTTCCTTAAAATGGGGCACCGTGAAAAAAAAGGCTTTTCTGCCAGGAGAGTACCCTGGGGGCTAACGTGATGCTCCATGATGGAGTGACTCTAAGTTTATACTGGACTCAAAAATGATGATGGCAGCCCTGTGGCAGCCCTGTGGCATGTGTTGGGGATTCAGGGTGGTCTGCAGGGTGGGTAGAAAGGCCCGCCAAGGGACCCAACGTGTATAAAACGGATGCAGTAGCGGTTTATATACGCATAGTCTTGTGTGTGTCTTATGTGGCTTCTGTGCACCGTCCGGCCACAATAACTAAATAACTCTATAAAATCTTAAGCTTTGAGAACTCTCAGTCGGGTTCAGGTATGTATTATTCTTGGATAAGTATGACCTGAGGTAGAGTACTAATGGTGTTTTTGTCTTTAGTGTTCATAGTGGGTTATGATTTAAGAAGTATTCTTTTTTTGGGCTGTGAATGCTACTGAAACACTCCGATCTCTCAAGTTCCTCCTAGATTTGTCGTCCAGCCCACCGATCAAGATGGGATTTACGGGAAAGCTGTGATTCTGAACTGCTCGGCGGAGGGTTATCCCGTGCCTACAATAGTGTGGAAATATTCCAAAGGTAATTCTCTCTTATATTTGCTGTTTTGTTCATTCGAAACATCTGTCACTGACCTCTAAAAACAGGCCTTTTTTGGTTACATTTTATGGTTAATAGTAACTCTACTGCGTATTTGGTATTGTGAACCTTGCAGTAAAGTTTGTTGCACCTGCGCCTTTGTATCCGTTTTCATGTTGGCAGCGACTACCGTGCCAATTAATCCGGTCCCTTAGGAAATGGAATAAAAAAATCTACCTCTGTAAACACGTTCAATAATATTCTGAAAACAAGAAAATGAACATGCAGTCGTATAAACCACCATCTTGCTGTGTATTATTTTTATTAATACGTAAAATGTTACTTGATTTGCATTATAATAACACAACCTTAATAACTACAACTTAAGCAAGACCAAGCGACTCTTCCTGGTCAAACAGCAAAGAAAGTGCAGGTCCTGCGTTTTGAGGACACTTTGACCCTAATTAGAAAGCAAGTACAATACACCATGTTCCAAATGTTCCGAAATATTTACCATCTACACTCGGGTGGAGGGCCGTCTTTCTTCGATTAATGGAGAAACAAAATAATATTATAATAACAAATATAATAAACTATACAAATAACAAAACCAAGAGTGGGGAGAATTTTTAAAGGAACGGTCTAGTCCACAAAACTGTATTTTTATTTTTAATGTACGTCGTTGGAACCCAGACATTCTACTGCATGCTGTGTCACCAAAGCTCCACTAGAGGGAAGCAGTGGGCACCTTGTAAATTTCTCATGATAAATGCAACTAAATTGGGTTTGCACTCATAAATTGTACGCATACATAACTAAACAATATTAGCTGTACTATATTTGCACAGCCGTATGCATTAAAATAGCCATTTTCAATTATGTTTTTAGTAGTAAAATGAATAATGTGTACAAGAAATCAAGCCTTTGGACAGAAATTTTGGGCATAAAAAAAACACACTGAATGACCTCATCAGACATCTGAACAAAATGTGCCAATTTTGTCGGATTTTCGTTTGCATTTCATTTACTTTTTCAACCTCACTCTCGCAGACACTCACTCTCTCTCTCCCTAACTTCTCCGCCAACCACTTCTGTGTCCCCATCTCCTCTTGCGCAACTCCGCTTCGTCTCTTGCCTCTTCTTGCTCTTCTTTCTCCATCCGATTTTCCCCGCTATCAGCACCTTTAACCACGGGAAATGTGTGAGAGACTGTCCCTGCGGAAATACTGCGAGAGGCCAGAATAAATCAGGTGTATCTGCATCATTCTGACCTTCTGCAGAAGCTCCAACCTTTTGCGGACGTGCTCCCGGAGGCCTGGTTAATGGAGCAGGTAGCAGGGAGAATGAGAGGGAATAGAAGAAGAAGCGGAACTGCGGAAAAGGAGATGGCGACACTGAAGTGGATGGAGAGAAGGAAGGGAGACCTTGAGGGAGAGTGTGAGAGAGTTAGTGTGCCAGAGAGTGTGAGTGAGGGTGAGTGACTACAAACTGCGTTTTCGATTTGAAAAACCCTCCTAATTTTATTTGAATTGAAAGAGCAGGACATGAAATTTGTTGTCCGAAAACAAACGGACCAAAATCTCTAAATAAAAATATCTAGATTTGTTCAGCTCGTCTTAGTATAATGTTTGAAATGTCACCTGCAGCCAAGATCCCACCAAGCTGACTCTCCTGAAATCAACCTGAACCGTAATTACTCCTAACTGTGTCTGACAAAACAATAAGGAGCCTGGAAAGCAGGAAAAATATGGAATTCTGGAATAATCAACCATATTGAATTAAGATGATCCCTCAAACTTGCTTTAGTTGCTGAATTAATTATTTTCACCGTTTTTTGGTCACATTGTCTTTCAGGTGCCGGAGTCCCCCAGTTCCAACCTATTGCTTTAAACGGTCGTATACAGCTTCTCAGTAACGGCTCGTTACTCATTAAGCATGTCCTGGAGGAAGATAGCGGATACTATCTCTGCAAGGTCAGCAATGATGTGGGAGCGGATGTCAGCAAGTCCATGTATCTCACGGTTAAAAGTAAGAGTTAAAATCCTTTACTTCTCTCCAGGCATTCATTCTTGTTGGAAAGGATCATGGGAATGTTGGCTACTTCCTTGCTTTTCTTTGGTTTTCTATATTTTTTAAAGAACGATCGTAATAACCTAGTTTTTTTCCTTGCAGTCATTTATTTTGATCATTGTAGGTTGCATTTTAGTAATCTCTTAAATATATTGAAACAGAATCAATATGATCCATAGAAGTTGTGGTTTATGTTAACACCCTAAACTTCAAATCAAACGTGCATTTATGTATAAAACACATGCTTATTTTACAACTAAATAACTCATAAATAAATGTTTTTATTTAATAACAAATGTATGTATGCAAATTACGAGTGGGCTTTTACTATTAGCTTTGAGTCTACATTTCAAAAGTTAACAGAGGATTGAAAGTTAACCCCTTTGTGATGAAGGACGTAATAGTACATCCTCAAATCCCGCCAGTTGGCACCAAAGGACGTACAATTACATCCTGTCGCTTTAAGCATCAGTAGTGCTAAATCGCTGCAGTCACCGGGGATCCCTTTACTGTCACGGACCGTTAAGACCCTGATCGGGTACTCTATGAGCACTTTACTACCAGAGGGAAGGCCTTCTAGTGATATCATCATGACATCACACAAAAAAATAATAATAAAAAAAAATAAAAATGTATATATATATATATATATATATATATATATATATAGTGTAAAAATGTTGCAGAACACAGATTATGGTTTGTTTCTGCAGGTGGACATACCCGGGGCATGAAACCCAAAGGGCCGCTACTAAATTCGTTAGTAGATATTTTTTAATACCAACTTTGGATTAGGTTGGTGGGTAAATGGATGCACTAAATATGTCAAAATTACCAAAGTGGAATACCCTGGGTTGTCTACTTTTTTTGCAATCTTTATTTTGTATGCAAATGATTTCAAAGATGGGTTACCTACTTTTCAGAAAAATATATTTTTTGTAGCGGTTTTGAGATCTAGGGCCTCAGAATACCAAATTTGAAAATAGTTTTGACGAAAAAAAAACAAAACATGGCACCTATAACTGCGAAAATAAATGAAAATCCTAGGCATGTTGGGTATATCCAAACTCAGAGATATCACAATCAACTTTGGGTTTTTATTTCTCATTTGCACCTGAAGGGGTTAAAAATATAATAACGGTAAAAAATATGCTTTTAAAAAAAATAACCCTTGCACCACTGGAACTATTTATTGTATATTGAAGTGCTAGATAAGTGCTTTAATATGTATTATTCACCTGTAAATAAATAAGCTCTAGAGCATTCTAACGGGGTACGTTGGTTAATGTCTCCTCTGATGTCCTTTGGCCACAGCTTTGGCTGCTTCAGTAGCCGGCAGTTCACATGATAAGTGTTCCCATTGAAATCAGATGGAGCACTTTATGTGTATGGGCACTGGGGGTCTCTACTTGGACCCCCTCTGGAAATCTCATACAAGCCAGTGCTGGAGTTGCCTGGTGGTGAGTATACTCCACGTGCGCAGCCCAGGAACTCTCGATGGGGAAACTGTGCAAGCCCATAAGAGTGGATTCTGATAAACAACACGATACGGCAGCGAGAAGGCAGCTCCAGCGCACACTACTATAGAACTTAACAGTAAAAGTAAAAAAAACAATGAATGTAACATGCATGGAACTACTTTGCACGGTCTATGTGCTTCTTCTGCACGCTGATAATCTCATGTAGACAATGTTGGCGGCAGTAGACTTTGGGGGTCTGTGGATCCCCTCTGCATGAGATGGGATTACGTAATCCAGCTCCGAAAACCCAGACACATTTATACAAACAACACGAAATCGGAAAACTATCAAGGAGGCAACATCGACCTACAAATCCAATACCTTTCATTAAACGCAAGTAACCATTACAATGCATATATTAATACTTTAATCGCTTAACTTTATTTTTGTGCGAATGATCCAGTTATTACGGTTTATTCCCTGCCCATTCCTGAAACCGTCTCTGCAGCAATATGATGCTTCTCGCACTGAGGCTTCTCTCTCTCGCACTGAGGCTTCTCTCTCGCACTGAGGCTTCTCTCTCTCGCTCTGAGGCTTCTCTCTCGCACTGAGGCTTCTCTCTCTCGCACTGAGGCTTCTCTCTCTCGCACTGAGGCCTCTCTCTCTCGCACTGAGGCTTCTCTCTCGCGCACTGAGGCTTCTCTCTCGCGCACTGAGGCTTCTCTCACGCACTGGCGGCTTCTCTCACGCACTGGCGGCTTCTCTCTCGCACTGGCGGCTTCTCTCTCGCACTGGCGGCTTCTCTCTCGCACTGGCGGCTTCTCTTTCGCACTGAGGCTTCTCGCACTGAGGCTTCTCTCTCGGACTGAGGCTTCTCGCACTGAGGCTTCTCTCTCACACACTGGCGGCTTTTCTCTCGCACTGAGGCTTCTCTCTCGCACTGAGGCTTCTCTCTCGCACTGAGGCTTCTCTCTCACGCACTGGCGGCTTCTCTCTCGCACTGAGGCTTCTCTCTCGCACTGGCGGCTTCTCTCTCGCACTGAGGCTTCTCTCTCTCGCACTGGCAGCTGAAAGCCTGCAGCTCTCTACTAGAGAATCTCCCTCTGGTAGCCTCTAATTGATCCTGAATACAGCAAACCGTACTCCACAAGGTCACCCGAGATATCATGAAAACAAACTGCATGAGGGTTTCTAGCAGACTGAAAGATCCCCCCCGCCACACCAAAAAGGTGTCTTTAAAATGTTTGCAGATAGTGTGCAGAGTCTAAATGGAGTCCAGCAAATTCAATCATTTCTCACAATGCTTTCAGAAAGAAAATCATTGATGAGGCTATTGTTATATTATTATGACCAGAGCGGGGTAAGGGGAGACACCACAGGAGAGCCTAAAATATTGCACCCCAAAAGTGAGGAGTTAGTGAGCTGGAGGGCAAATGTGGATTTTAGTTTTCCCCATATTTACTTGTAGATGCATTGGATGTCTATATTATCCCTGGTGGTCTGGTGGTAGGGGAATATGGACCTCTGTAACTCCAGATGCCTTCTTCTGTTTAATACCATGCTGTACACACGGGGGTCAATTAAAAACATGAGGTAATCTGTCCTGATAGAGGCTTTTGTACCTGCCAGTTCCACCTTTAGACTTACAAGGAAACGGGTCTCTTGGGGCATGTCAATATCTGGGGTGCATTGGCTCCACCACCTGCAACCTCAAATGTTGCCCCAGTGGACAAAAAACATACTTACCACGTGACAACGTCTCCAAGAATTAACAAATGGAGAATTAATATCCTACAAATGTACAGAAAACAAGTAGAGGGACCACCAAGAGGATCCATTCAAGGTATTTGTAATGACATATGGTAGATCTACTATCAAATAAACAATGTCTACAATTCCAAGGGTGCTCAGCCGACAGAAAATGAAGGTCTTGGGCTGGCTGACTTCCTGGGACTGGCCCGTTGAGTGCTTCCATCCCCTGGTCCTAGTAGGAGGCGCGGGGCGGTATGTGGAGGCTGAGCTACTACTCAAAGGGGCGGAGCTAGTCATAAAGAAGGCGGGTCTGGCAAACATCGCCCACCCACGCAGACATTTAACCCAGATGTCCAGTAATCAGATGTGATTGCTATGACTGTTGGGGTAAATTTGGTCACTCCACTCTATGGTTAACGTGGGTTCTTTGAGATTTTGTGATAATTACTCAATTTCCCTTTTTTTTCTCTACAACCAGCACAGCGCCAGGATTAAAAGAACCTATTTGTACATTTCAAATTGTAAACCTCCTTTCGATTTTATCCTTTGCTGGATAATAAGCGGTAGAAAATGAAATTCCTGTCCTTCCGCGGATATGAAGGAGAAAGTCTTCATTTCCCTGTTCCACATACTTTTCTTCTAATTAATCAGCAGATGTTTTCCTGCGTGAATACAGAGCAGCTCGGCCTGGAACCCAAGCAAGGTCACCCATCTTTCATATTAAATATTTAACGAGGTTTAGCTAAACTGACTGCACTCACTGGCGAGCCAGTTTGAATAACACAAAAAAGAGACGCTTTGAAGTGGGAAGGCTGAGAAATACCATATTTTTCATTTTATCTTTTCGTGGAAGAACCAAGATTTTGATATTCGAAGATCTTACTTGTGGATTCTGGGTTTCAATAAACCGGATTATGAGAAGCCAACGTGCGTTAATCTTATTTTTAATCTGTATATTGTCAATTTTAATGTTATTGCTATTGCCCCTTTATCGTAATAGTGCTACAGAAAACATCCAAAACAATCTTTTTTTCATGAAATCAGGAAAATCAGAAATAACTTTCACGGGGTAAGACGGGCAGATGTACTACAAGGTGAGGGGCACACTTCAGCCGCTCATCAGTAATGCCCCTACACCAGCGACGTATTCCGGCCTAGGCCAACTAGACCTAGGGCGGTTGGTCCAGGGGGAGGCAGTCCCTTTTAGGTGATCAAGCCCACCCCCTCAGTGGGATTGGGGATAATCCAGATTGATGGATCCACTTTAAACCATATTTCCTCTCACTGCCACTCTGAATTTAGTGAATAAACCCATTTCAATGCCTGAGAGCCGGCAACACATTGCCTTGGCATGCAGAGGGTTAAATCAGCATTCACAGAAATCTTATTATTTACTTTATTCTTCACGCTGACGGGCTTGTGCAGTGAATTGGGGCTGCGAACCGCGTCCCCGCTTTATTTGTTTTCCTTTTCTGAGAATGATAGGAGTTGGAGTCTAAAGATTCAAAAGTGTTCCAGCTTGTCCTCTTTGGTCTTCATTTACTCATCAGTCTTCCTGGAAAAGGAGATGGGGGACTTCGCATTTTGCTTTTACCCTCAAAACTCTAAGCCCGGGACGTTAAGATTACTTTGTATCGCGATCCTTCTCTGCGATCATAGACCAGACTTTGTCTTCTTACCTTTTTTTGATCGTTTCAAAGAAAATATCAGAAAGAAAAATCTAAGAGAAATTGATGTGAACGGTTTATCCTTCCGCTTTTTTACACTTTGTATCAAAAGCGGAGGGAATATTCCAGCAGTTGCCATGGTGACTAAACAACATTTACTTAGTGTCATAATTGCTCTGATTGAAGTATTTTTGGTGACAAAGCAATGTCTGTTGAAAAGGCCATTTTTTTTTATTATTATTTGGATTACTTTGTGATCTGACAACCATTTTCCGATTCCGTACCAATCCGGTCCGCCCTTCATCCCATAAACTAAGAAGAATCGGGATGAAATCCAGTTTTCCAAAGGCTTTGATTAAAAAGGACCTGTTCGCTGCATTTAGTTCGTTATGGTGATACATTCATTTACAATAAGTTGATGAATAATGTAACTGACCATGGCCTGCGCCCATTGGGTATACTCTCCTCCAATCAGCTCCAGCGCTGGCTCAGTGAGGGTCCCTGGGGAGAACCCCTGTGTGCCTGAGTGGCTGCTTCAAGCAGCCAACCAGCAGCGTCAAAACAGGAGCTTGTGTCTGACTCCAGTTCTGGAGCTGCAGCTTCTCCTAGAGCTATGTGGCTTTATTATAATGAAGATCCGTCCTTGGTGAGGCTGCACGGGGTTCTTTTAAGGGCTGGGGCTGTAATTCCGCACATACGTGTTCCTGGCTTCGCTGAGCGGCGGTTGGTGCTCATTCTCTGCCTGCGATTTTATGGCTGTAAGCGTCTGTTTCCAGCCCCATGTCTCCATTGTCTCCGTTGAGCCATAATCCAGTTGCTATTTATAACTCGAGCCTCCGATGGGGTAATTGCTTAACAACAGAAGCCACTTAGCAAATAGCGAAAATAATCATTTAAAAATTGTACGAGTGTTTAGTTTTCAGAGCGAACAGCAGAAAACAAGAACATTGTAATAGAAGAACTGACGAGATTATGTATATTTTCTCCCCTTTGGGTTTTGGGAAGGCTTGCTATACCAGAAGGTGGAATATACACTTAAATCAAGGATTTACACTTAAAGGGGAGACTCCAGTGTCCTAAACAAACAATGCATAGAAAAGTAATTTTTAGTAAAGTTAAATTCCTTCACATTAAACGTACAATTCATGGCAGGGAGTACAGAGGAACCCCAACATCATGTCGGTCGCACCTAAAAATAATCCAGGGACTGTCCTAAACAAAAGAAAAAAATTTACAAAATAAAGCCTGACGCACGTATTTTCATAGATTCTGATAAAAGTTACATTTTTTTATATACAGGATTCTAGCTATATTGTTTGTAGTTATAGACAATTAAATGGACACGCCACCCATCATATACTCTTTAATACTATTTAAATTTCCCTTTGGGTCACCATCGCAACACCCCCCATCATATGCATTTGCCTCTTTCCCTCCCCCTCAGCTTCAGTGTGCGCAAGAGTCGCAGGTGGTTTCAGGGGGTACTTCCCTGCTGCTGATTGGCTGCTTCCACAGAGGGGGTGGTGCACTACAGCTCTGGAACTGCAGCTTCCTCCAAAGGCAGTTATTTTTTATCTCTTTACAGGTTTCAGAATGGAAATTAAAGTACTTTAATATTAAGTGCCTTATTTATAATTTTTGTCGGGAACATTCAATTGTCATGTGACAAAGGCAGATACTGATTGGTTAAAGCCTCTGCAACGTTTTTGTGTTTTAATGTAAAGGAAAGAATAAAAAGGCAGTTATTTGGCTTAATAAATTAGATTAAAGAGAAACATCTTTAAGACTCAAAAACTCTTGAGAATAAATTGAGAATATTCTTTGGAATATCCTATAAAAAATTATTTTGGAATATTTTTGCATTGCGCATCTCAAAAACCCCAGTTCATAATAAATAAAATACACAAATCTTTGATAAAATTAATAATTAAAATGCAAAATAGATCAGCCAGTCTCTCCGTAACATTTCAAAGCAAATAGGATATAAACCCCAAATGCTCGTCGACTTTTCCCTGACACATGCAGTCAGATGAGGATGTCTCGTATGGGCCCCCGGGGCCGCTTAGAATCTGTCATTTCTTTTAATGCTTTACATCAAACGAGGCTCCTTATAATCAAAATAACTTCATTATCTGAGTGCAGTAACCCAAAACTCAAGGCATATATATATATATATATATATATATATATATATATATATATATATAGTGCCATTTTATAACCAGTCAGCATTTCAGTTCGGGCTCTCTCCACCTAATGTATCCGTTTGTGGTAGTCTGTGAAATTGTCGTCTTGTCAAACCCCTTGAATGTATGTATTGTATTAAAAGCTGCGTAAATTGTTGGCGCTATATAAATAAAAGATAATAATAATAATAAAAAAGTTCTTACACATATAAAGTATTCAGTGTATTTGCAAACAAAATATCGCCGTTCCTTATTTGAGCAGTTATTAAGACTTTTTGTTCTTAAGACCCTCTATCACATACAAAAGGGAAACAATAAAAAAGAATTACGTCTGTATGAAACATGTAAATAATATATAGGTAAATGTCTTGATACGTAATGTCTTCATACTTATAGATTCTAAGTCTTAATGTGGGTTAAACTATTTATTTATTATAAAGATTTTATTGAGGTTTTGGTTGAGCACAAAAGGAGCATGCATATGTATGACAATCAGCATAACCAAGTATATGTATGGGGTAATCCAAGAAGCAAAGAAAAAGTAAGCTCTCATGGTTACATCAGAGTTGAGAGTCCCAACTGTTACTCAAAATTCAAACATTACATAATAACGCAAGAAGCTGTATTAGAAAGATAAGAGAACTTCGGAAAAAATGAGAGAGAAAAGAAGAATGGAAGAGAGAGAGAAAAAATACCCCCAGTCAGGGTCGGCAGCTTCGTATAGAGGGGATCTAGGTAGGGCCGATAGTCCTGACCATGTGCCTCAGGTTACAAGTCGCCCGGTATCAGGTGGAACGAAAGTAGAGATCCATGGATCCCGACTAAGGATTTGGCATTGACATGTTCTATGGTCAGAGTATCAGTTTGGGTTACAAAATTTTGAACATTGTTGTTCAATTTCCCTCTCCCCTTATTGTAATAGCGCTACGGAATCTCCTGGCGCTCTGTTAGTATGTACTGTAATACATTGAAACAGCGTGTGAGATTGAAAACTCAATGTGCTCCATTTTGGTAGCTGGAAGAGGACAGTTTTTTTGGCAGATTCCCTTTCCTGAGGCATGTAATACCAGCTACCTGTCCAACAGGTGCTCTAGACAGCAGGTGCAACAAAAGTGTGGTCCTTGGGTCAGGGGAAAATCGCATCATATTCAGAATGGCTATAAAGGCACCGTGGCACATAAAAATGTGTTTGATTTTCAATAAAACTGGGTCTGGGCATCTCCCAGCTGAGGTTCAGCTTTTGCTTGGAGACTACATGCTACCCAGCCTTGCTATAAGCAATTAAACAAGATCGATATCTTCTGTGCTGTGCAAGCATCTGGATTTTAGCCAAGTCCAGTCTACAGAAATCCAGAATAGGAGATGTATACACTGAAAAAGAAAGTGAATTACTGGTATTCATGTATAAATGTGTCTTAAAATATGATATGATCTTCATCCAAGTTACAATAATGAATAAACACAATCTGTTTTAACTAATAAAACCTGAATTATTATTGTTCATGTACATAATGAATACATCATTTAAACCTTCACATAGTGGGTTGGAAAAAGTATGTGAACCCCTTAAGCTAATCACTTCAACAAAAGCTACTTGGAGTCAGGAGTCAGCAAACCTGGAGTCCAACCAATGAAACGGGATTGAACAGGCATCATTTCTGACAGGACACCTTGGAGGAAGCTGCTGCTCTCCAAAAAACCATCGCTGTTTGCCAAAGAGGACATTGACACTCCACGGGGCTACTGGGAAAATGTTTTGTGGACTGATAAAAACTGTTTGGGAAGAACACTGAGCAAAGTGTATGGCAAAAAAGAACACTACATACTGACAGGAAAGCATCATCCCATCGGTGAAGTATGGTGGAGGGAGCATCATGATTTAGGCCTCAGGGCCTGGACAGCTTGCAATCATCAATGGGACAATGGATTCCCAAGTTTATTGAGGTATCGTACAGGATAATGTCAGGTTTGTAAAAGTTGTGTGATGCAGCAGGACAATGACACAAAACATCAAAGTTTCAAAACAAAAAATCCGCCTTTTGGAGCGGCCCAGTCCTTATTTGAGCAGTTATTAAGACTTTTTGTTCTTAAGACCCTCTGTCACATACAAAAGGGAAACAATAAAAAAGAATTACGTCTGTATGAAACATGTAAATAATATATAGGTAAATGTCTTGATACGTAATGTCTTCATACTTATAGATTCTAAGTCTTAATGTGGGTTAAACTATTTATTTATTATAAAGATTTTATTGAGGTTTTGGTTGAGCACAAAAGGAGCATGCATATGTATGACAATCAGCATAACCAAGTATATGTATGGGGTAATCCAAGAAGCAAAGAAAAAGTAAGCTCTCATGGTTACATCAGAGTTGAGAGTCCCAACTGTTACTCAAAATTCAAACATTACATAATAACGCAAGAAGCTGTATTAGAAAGATAAGAGAACTTCGGAAAAAATGAGAGAGAAAAGAAGAATGGAAGAGAGAGAGAAAAAATACCCCCAGTCAGGGTCGGCAGCTTCGTATAGAGGGGATCTAGGTAGGGCCGATAGTCCTGACCATGTGCCTCAGGTTACAAGTCGCCCGGTATCAGGTGTAACGAAAGTAGAGATCCATGGATCCCGACTAAGGATTTGGCATTGACATGTTCTATGGTCAGAGTATCAGTTTGGGTTACAAAATTTTGAACATTGTTGTTCAATTTCCCTCTCCCCTTATTGTAATAGCGCTACGGAATCTCCTGGCGCTCTGTTAGTATGTACTGTAATACATTGAAACAGCGTGTGAGATTGAAAACTCAATGTGCTCCATTTTGGTAGCTGGAAGAGGACGTTTTTTTTGGTAGATTCCCTTTCCTGAGGCATGTAATACCAGCTACCTGTCCAACAGGTGCTCTAGACAGCAGGTGCAACAAAAGTGTGGTCCTTGGGTCAGGGGAAAATCGCATCATATTCAGAATGGCTATAAAGGCACCGTGGTACATAAAAATGTGTTTGATTTTCAATAAAACTGGGTCTGGGCATCTCCCAGCTGAGGTTCAGCTTTTGCTTGGAGACTACATGCTACCCAGCCTTGCTATAAGCAATTAAACAAGATCGATATCTTCTGTGCTGTGCAAGCATCTGGATTTTAGCCAAGTCCAGTCTACAGAAATCCAGAATAGGAGATGTATACACTGAAAAAGAAAGTGAATTACTGGTATTCATGTATAAATGTGTCTTAAAATATGATATGATCTTCATCCAAGTTACAATAATGAATAAACACAATCTGTTTTAACTAATAAAACCTGAATTATTATTGTTCATGTACATAATGAATACATCATTTAAACCTTCACATAGTGGGTTGGAAAAAGTATGTGAACCCCTTAAGCTAATCACTTCAACAAAAGCTACTTGGAGTCAGGAGTCAGCAAACCTGGAGTCCAACCAATGAAACGGGATTGAACAGGCATCATTTCTGACAGGACACCTTGGAGGAAGCTGCTGCTCTCCAAAAAAACATCGCTGTTTGCCAAAGAGGACATTGACACTCCACGGGGCTACTGGGAAAATGTTTTGTGGACTGATAAAAACTGTTTGGGAAGAACACTGAGCAAAGTGTATGGCAAAAAAGAACACTACATACTGACAGGAAAGCATCATCCCATCGGTGAAGTATGGTGGAGGGAGCATCATGATTTAGGCCTCAGGGCCTGGACAGCTTGCAATCATCAATGGGACAATGGATTTCCAAGTTTATTGAGGTATCGTACAGGATAATGTCAGGTTTGTAAAAGTTGTGTGATGCAGCAGGACAATGACACAAAACATCAAAGTTTCAAAACAAAAAATCCGCCTTTTGGAGCGGCCCAGTCAGAGCAGGTCGGATCCGCAGCTTCCGGAAGCGCTTGTTTGAGGTTATTGCTGCCAAACGAGGTTTGGCCAGTAAATAAATCCAAAGGGTTCACTTACTTCTTCCACCAGCGCTGTGAATGTGTAATGGGTGCATTCAATAGACATGAAAGATTATTATTGTTTGTGTGCTAATAGGTTAAGCTGGTAATTTAACAGGGTTCGTTTACTTTTCCTTGTCGCTGTTTATATAAATTAGACAAGCCAGCAGGCTTCTTCCCTCAGAAATCTCATGGTGCTACCGCAACCACAAGGGATTCTGGGTAGGCGCATGCAAATAAGGTCAACAATGATCACCTTTTGCCTCCATATCCACTTTATACATGGAATCCTTGAAAGTAATTGCCCGCTGTACAGGACAGCCTTTGACAAAACTCATAGACAGCTGTTTCATCCTTAAGAGGGTTTTGTCCTCATGAGGTTGTGATACCGGCTTAATAGTTGAGGCTTGGGGTAGCACAAGAAATACCATTAAATAAATTAGGTTGGGTAAAGGTGGTGGAATTGCCGCTAGTGCAGCAGAGCCCGTTCTTGAGTGTGTGTCTGCCGGCTACATACACACCACCGCAGACCCCAAAAGTGTAAGAGTGTAGCCTGCCACTGTATGTAATCAGCTGATGGTCGCAAGTACGTAATTAACTGGCCTTTAAGTGCCAGGGTGTTTTTTAATCCCCAGTCTGACCCTGTCCTAGATGTGGGTTTTTTTAATGTTTGGGGGAATAATGGTATCGCAGGGTTCGACATCCCAAAAAGGCACAATGATGCCTGAAGAAACATCAACAAAATCTGATTTCACGTTGACATGTAATTCATGTCCTAAACTCATCACTTGTGACACGTGAAAAGCTTATGCCACCGACCATTAGCATTTCTTAACGGCAGTTTTATTAATAATCTTGAAAATGTTTGCCCGTGAGAAAGTAGGGACACCCCAAGGATAAATAAAAAAATGGAAAGCGAGATGTAATTTGGGCTTTTAGGATTATAAACGTTGTCTTGGTTTAAAGGTTTAGAATTAGAAGGATGAAGAAAAACGTTGGGTTTATTCTTTTTTTGTATTGAAGAGGTAGTCAGTAAAAGAAACAATTGGTACACCGTCATTGCCAGGACTCACATCTCTGTGAGGTTTCTCTGACGACTCAAGGTTAAACAGCTGGAATTCTCCCAACCCAATCGAGACAGCTGGCAGCTATTGCTATGACAGAGATATTTTGGATGAGCCACCTGATTCTAGTTAATCGAGATGGTTTTGTGTCCTTCTTTCTTATTTATGGCATCGAGGACCTCCATAAAGTTGTCTCCATTCTAACTTGTCTTCTGTCTGTAGTTCCAGCGATGATCACGTCCTACCCGAACACCACGTTGGCCACGCAAGGTCAGAAGAAAGAAATGAGCTGCACGGCCCATGGAGAGAAGCCCATCATAGTCCGCTGGGAGAAGGAGGATCGAATGATTAACGTTCCCGAAATGTCCCGCTACTTAGTTTCCACCAAAGATGTGGGGGAGGAGGTGGTCTCAACCTTGCAGGTACCATAAATGACTGATGTCGTAGCTGAGCGAAGTCTACATGGCATGTATTTTATTTCTGTATCCTTGTTACATTTTAACGTGTGCTGAAACACCAGCGTAAGGACTTTACTACCTGCTCTGGGATATTCTGCACTTATCTGACAAACTGGTCCTAGAGGTTGCGAAGTATGCTTGTGATATTCTCTAGTGTCAATGGGGTAAAATACCGGTTTACATAAATTCGCGAAATTAGGATATTTTTTTCAGCTATTTTTTGTTGTTTTCAGATTTTGCCCACTGTTCGTGAAGATTCCGGATTTTTTTCATGCCACGCAATAAATTCATTTGGAGAGGATCGAGGGATCATTCAGCTAACAGTCCAAGGTTAGTCAATTTTGTTCTCGCCGAGCAGCAGAAGCAGACGGACTCCTGGTTTCCTCTCCTCGAATTACCGGAGTTATATGGTCAGCACAATTTGACCACATAATTCTTCCCCCCCTTTGCAAAACATGATGTATGTTTCGTTTACTCTGTTTTGGAAGCCTGTAGGACACTTTTATACGCTATTCACGATTAGTCCTACTTATTATGGCAGAAAACTCACAAGGAAAGGAGGTTCCCAATAAGAAGTCCGTTCTTATCGGAGGTCCGTTTAACGTAGGGCAAAAGAGACAGCTGCCCTTCTGGTGAGGTCCCACGGACCTCCCTGGTGTCTTTCCCCTCAACCACCAAATAGATTGTAAACCAGGACCCTATTCTCAATCCCGTTAATTTGTGTCATGTAAAATATGAAATAGGGTGAATGTTGGAGTGAGGTGGTGACAGCAGATCCAAATGAGGTTAGGTGGAAGACACCAGCTGGCCTAGGGCTCCTCGCCATTAACAAAAGGACTTTAAAGGAATAATTACACTATTAAAACTATTTTCCAAAAAAGATCAAAATCTCAGCCAAGGTATAGACTTGGGGAACGTTACTTGTACTTGGACTGAAAACTGGCTTAAAGAGAGAGATCAGAGAGTTTTTGTTAACGGTAGATTCTCCAGCCGGAGTAGTAAGTGGGGGTCTGGGTTCAGTCTTGGGCCCCCTTGTGACAGGGCCAGGCTAGCTGGCTCATGTGTCATATGAAGTTTAGCCGGGTCACGGAGCACTTTTGTGTCCGGTTCCGTATACCGTGACCCGGTAATATATTATATTGTGTTTATTGTGTAACCGGCCCAGAGACTGATGTGGATTCAGCCCCAGCCTTCAAAGAGACGATCCTATAATCTGGCTGGGGCTCTTAATCAGCCAACACAGCCCTGTCTGCCCAGACGGCACCCGCACTACAGGGGGGATAACACAGGTGGGGGAACCCATTGTATTCTGTAATCCCCTCACCTGATACATCCCCTGTATACTGATGGGATTTGTGATGGGATGTGGCTGATGGGATTGGGGGTTGGGTTCGGTACACATTGCATTGAGAATGTATATAAGTTCTGTGTGTTTTGTAATAAAGAGAGTTCTTCTTGGTTTACTACGAATGGTGGTCTGGATGATCCGTGGATAGCTGAGTGCTATCCGTATGAGGGACTGACTGGTGATTCCTCAGCCCTCAAACAGGGGTACCCAGCCTTGGGTACGGTGACCCTGTAACATTGGTGGCAGCGGTGGGATGAATCCCACGACTTGGGTGAAATCCAAACCACCAACTGGGATTGCAGACGAGAGACACCGAGAGAGCTCCTGGAGGTTTGTAGCAAAGGAAAGGCTACTCTGATTGCGGACTGCAGAGAGATGGACCGGCACCAGGATGCCCCAGAGGAGAGCCTCGGACTGAGTGCTCTACAGAAGAACATTCTATGGCACCTATCCCTGTACCCAGGAGGGGCTACATCGGAGCAAGTGACGGCGGTGATTAAAATGTGTCACCGGGAACTGAGCCAGAGTGGGTCTGTATCTCCCAGACTAGGGGAACAGACCACCAAAATATCATACCAGGATATCCAACCCTTCCGAGAACCAGAGGATGAGACAGACCGGGTTACAGCCGAGGTGTGTGAGCTGGAACACCAGCAATGGCAGTTGGAGTCTGCGCCTGCAGACTGGAGGGATGATTTCTCCCATCCCCACTTTGAAACGTACTGGGCACAGTACTGGACAATGTGGGATATACGAGTTCCACTCCTGGGGGAGAACCCGTTGCCGGAGTGGGAAGAAGAATTGAGAGGTCTCATATATGCAGAGCTCGACCTCCAGAGCCGCTACCAGGGATTCTCCCAGCAGTTAGCAGGTGAAGACCACAGCGACCCTCTGATGCTGTATAGCCCCGTCGACCCAGGACTGATATATGATGCCTTCCAATTTGACTCGTCCTTCGGAAGCCCCTGCCAGTACCGCAGGGATACAATCTGGGACAACCGTGCAGAAGTCCTGGTTTATGCTATTCCCCCCGAGCTGGAGGCTGTTATGGATTGCCTGGTCCAAGAGGAATGGCAGCTCGAGAGGGACTATAAAGAATTGCTGCAGAGAGTGGAGCTTCTGGAGTTACAAGGAGACTGGGAGCATGATACTACAACTTGCAGGAGTGGGACCGAGGTCCTCTTCACCTACTCCGCGGCCCCTGCCCTGGCGAGAAGAACCGAGGTCCTCGCCAGCAAGAAGAAGCGGAGGAGGAAGCCAAAAGCTCCGACCCAAGTCCTCACCAACAACCCTGGCTGCTCTACCCCGGCAGAAGAGATAACTGTCCCCACCGCCCGAGTAAGTGGCACAATCCCCCTCACCAAACCCCTAGCTATGCCTGTAGAAGCCAGGGCCCCAGATTGTCCCCCTGATTTCCCGAGTGTCCTGGGAGAAGTCCGGGTCACTGCCCCAGAGGTTCCCACTGAAGTCCCCGGTGACCCAGTAGAGGCACCGTTCCCTAACCTAGCGAGGACGCCAGAGGGGCTGCCGAGTTCCCTGGGTCCTCTCAGTAGCCTGGCGCAGGCCCTGGTTCCTATCCCTGTGTTCTCCGAAGTGATCCCTGGTTCCCCAAGTGTCCTCCTAGAAGCTCAGGTCACTGTCCCAGAGTGTTCCTCTGACTCTCTCCGTGCCCAGGCAGAGGCACCTGTCCCAGAGAGGAAGATCGAGGGTCTGCTTAACCCTCCCGGTGGTCCAGTATTGGCACCTGTCCCTGCCCCGGAGTATTCCCCTGGGTCCCCTGAGTACGCCGCAGAGCTGCTTAGCTCGCCCAATAACCCCGTAAGGACACCCGTTCCTGTCCCAGAGTGTCCCCTAGGTCACTCCAGTGTCCCGGTAGAGGCCCCTCTTACTACCCCTACGTGTTTCCCTGGTTCCCCGAGTGCCCCCGGCCCGATCAGCAGGGTTTTCCTTCCATGCAACCACCCTGGCCTGGCAGCTGCCCCAGACTCAGTTCCCAAGACTAGGGAGCAAGAGTCTCCACGTGCCCCTGTTACCCCGGTGAGGGGGATAGCCATGTGCCCCCGGCTGAGCTGGGACCGTCCTCCAATTCACAGAGGACTACTGACTATCCTTTTGGGCAACCAGGGCCCTGGCCCACCTTCAATGGATGATTCTGACAAAGGGGGCCATGAACTAAGGCCTGCACCTTTGAACTTTGTCCACTCGGACAGCCTGCAGCAGACCCGTGTGGATCTGCCTGGTCTGCCGGACCGTTGGTCAAGGGGGAGATCTGTGACAGGGCCAGGCTAGCTGGCTCATGTGTCATATGAAGTTTAGCCGGGTCACGGAGCACTTTTGTGTCCGGTTCCGTATACCGTGACCCGGTAATATATTATATTGTGTTTATTGTGTAACCGGCCCAGAGACTGATGTGGATTCAGCCCCAGCCTTCAAAGAGACGATCCTATAATCTGGCTGGGGCTCTTAATCAGCCAACACAGCCCTGTCTGCCCAGACGGCACCCGCACTACAGGGGGGATAACACAGGTGGGGGAACCCATTGTATTCTGTAATCCCCTCACCTGATACATCCCCTGTATACTGATGGGATTTGTGATGGGATGTGGCTGATGGGATTGGGGGTTGGGTTCGGTACACATTGCATTGAGAATGTATATAAGTTCTGTGTGTTTTGTAATAAAGAGAGTTCTTCTTGGTTTACTACGAATGGTGGTCTGGATGATCCGTGGATAGCTGAGTGCTATCCGTATGAGGGACTGACTGGTGATTCCTCAGCCCTCAAACAGGGGTACCCAGCCTTGGGTACGGTGACCCTGTAACACCCCTGTTACTTAATGTCTTTATTAATGACCCGGCAGCGGGTATAGAAAGACACAAAGATAGGTAACCGTGTGGAACAGTTAGTGAACGTGTTAGATTTTTACCTAAAAGACAAACCCAGTAAAGATTGTGTCCCATTGACATAAGTTCTTTCCAGCCTGACAATGAGGTACTGTGAAGTGCGCCAACCGAGAATTGTTTTCTCAAGCTGATCATTTATATATATGCGGACTATTGAGATGGCATTGAGATATCATTTTGTGGCACTCGCTTTGATTATGTATACTAGTTTATGTATCTTTTTTCCCCCCTCAGAGCCGCCAGATCCTCCTGAAATAGAGATCCGCGAAGTCAGAGCTCGGAGCATCGCCCTGAGGTGGACGATGGGATTCGACGGCAACAGTCCAATCACGGGCTACGATATTGAATGCAAAAACAAAACAGGTACCAATTGTATTTAAAAGGCAAACATTGGTCTATTTAATAACCATAAAACATATATATATATATATATATATATATATCATATACTACGCTCACAGTACATCAAAGCTGTCAGAACTGAACTTGTATTGTATTCAGTGATAGATAGTATTACTTTGGCCCTCTTGGAAATGTGGCTACGGTGGTGGTTAGTGACTGCTCACCCTTATGGCAGGGTGTAGGGGGGATTTAGGAGGTTAATGCTTGGCCTTCCAAGCAGAGAACTGACTAAGCAGCAGAGGTACTCGGATAGCCACAAGGGACGGGCCGGTGTCAACGAAAGAACACAAGGTAAGCAGATATATTCCTGCAGTCAGCATCTAACCACGTCGACGTGCTGCGGAAGAGCCATGCCTCACGATGAAGGAACATGCGAGTATATAAGATGAGGACTTTAAAGTATGTAAGCTGTGCGGTTAACACCGCGCGAAACCACAAGCTCTTAAAAGAGCCCCGATAAATAACGCTCGGCTCCGTAGCATCACTCGCCCCATGCAGCCACGCAGCGTTTCTTACTGGTTTTCAATCAATATAAACCTGTGAGTAGGCTATAGGGTTCCCAGGGGAGATCCATTAACAAAGTTTGGATAGTGGTAGCAGATATAACCCTAATCCTTACAAAGAAATGATATCATAAAGAAACAAAATAACAAAGCTGTGTTTCGCTGGGGCGATACCAGAATCTCGAATCTTGGTTTTTATCTACAGAATCCTAGGTAATTGTCATCTGTTAATCCATATGATTCTCCTAGATTCATGGGATTCAGTCCAGAGAACCAAAGATGTCTCCCCTCAACTTAACCAGGCGACCATCATCGATCTCCACCCATCTTCTACTTATAACATCCGGATGTACGCAAAAAATCGCATCGGCAAAAGTGATGCCAGCAATGAGCTTACCATCACAACCGAGGAAGCAGGTACAGGCGCGGATGGCGACGTTTCCATAAAGGTGCTGTTCCACTTAAACAAAACATGAATTGCACTCTGTAACGTGGTAGGAGAATGATGTTTCCAACAATGCAATTAGCTACAGAAGTGTTACATTTAGCAGAGTAAGTGGAACAGCACCTTTAAGACAGTGTTAAAAACTTGACAGTACTCTTGGATGAGAATTATCTGATTATTTGATTTCTGGGGTATTTTGATGGGGCAGTCCTATAGTAATATAGGGATTAGCGTTAAAATCGTCAGAAACATTGGTTGCTATGGTGATAAAAACTTTGCCAAAAGAAAAAGCAAACGTTGACATGCACTGCTGTATATAAACATCACCTTGGCTGGTTATTTATGAATGAATTTGAATGAAATACACTAATGTGGATACTAGGGCGAGTGTAAGCTCATCACAACACCACTTATGTGCTGGTTGCCCATTGTACAGCGCTGCAGAACATGATGGTGCTATATATATAATCCGTACTTCTTAAAAAGTCACCAAAAAGGTTTGATTTGTGATGGGAAAATAAGAAAGTAAAATCTTGCTACCAAGAGGCCCATAACGAGTAAAGGTTTGTTAAGAAGCCACCTTTAGATCTCAGGCGTATTCCCTGAGTGCTGTTTGTTGTATTGGGGTAATGCCAGCGAAGATCTTCTTAAATCTTTTACCCTGGCTATTATAATATGGGTGACTGGTGGTCAGCAATCAGCTTGGGTCTTTTATTAACCATTTCATTTACTAGCAATTACCACACATTTAATTTCTCCCCGCTAAGCTGCAGGTGTGTATTTATTCATAGAAGGCTTCGTCTTAAACAATAACCATTATTACTCTATCGTTCCATTTCACACCAGTGCCTCCTAGTGGGAAGCGCATAGAGGTCCAGCAATTATTTAGATTTGTGTCATTCATATTACAAACTCGCTGTGTGTCACTATATCTTCACCAAGTATATACCTAATGGCAGTATAGCAGCTGGGTATTAAATTACATATCAGCGAATATTCCCATTTTCTACACAGTACAGGTTATTTTCATCAATTTCTTGTTCTGCTTTAATATCGATAAAAAACTCACAAGGAGAATTGTTGAAGCCCCTGGATACCCTTATAGCGCCTACTGTGACATTATATGCCTAGAAAACAATGAGACTGTTTGCAGGGGTGCACATACCCAAAGGGGTGGAACATTCTAGTAAGAAGGACCCCTGTAGAAGTTTCTGATCAAACCGAGCTGCACCTTCACCCCAGACTTCTCTAGGCCTGTAGATGGCTGGCACCTTCCCATCTTAAAATAAAGACGTTGCATGGCAGGCATTGGCAGATCTGGGTTTAAAGAGGGTGATGCATGATCAAAATTGTTTGGCGCTTGGGGAAATGGTAAAGAAATGTACTGCCGCCTGACATCTGGGCTGAGCATCAGACCCAACAGAGCATTATGCCTGCAACACCATCTAAATGGGTTAGTAATTAAAAGCCAATTCATTGGTATTCAAAAAAATAAATAGGTACAGAAAAGTTAAATATACGTTTATCATGCACAGCTCTTGGCTTGCATGTCAGTGCTGTTTCCCTGTATATTTTCCATAATTACATTTGCTTTATATTGTACCCCATTGTACAGCACTGCAGAATATGACGGATTTATATAAAGTATAATTAAATATATATATATAATTAAATTATAATACAAACTATAATCATCTATAGGTTTCCATATTTGGGGTATTATGTCAATAGCTGCAATAAGGAAGGAATCGAGGGACATCTAGTGGCCACCGGTTGCATTGCATGTTCTTTAAAGTCCTACAGAAATGTGTAGATTTTCTTCCTCTTTGTATTGATTTCATGTTTGATTACTATAAATAATGTACTTCGACAGCAGGGAGGCTAGGACATTTAAGGCAGGTGTAGGTAGGGGGGGTTTACCTGTCAGTTGGTTGGCTTTCCTGAAGAAGTTGGCATTAAAAGTAAAGACCTCCCAACATTTTTCTTATTTCTAGTATCAGATTTAAAAAGGGTTTTTTTTAAAAAATAAATATATATTATATCATCATGGCAATCTTTAGTTAGAGAGGTCTCAATCCACATTGAAGAGCATCAGGTAGAGAGTTGGAAAGAAGGATATGTACAAGCAGTTTAGGAACGTGGAAGTGAGAAGAAGTAGAGAGCTGGCACTGCAGTCTGACATACGAGTAAACTCTGCCAGTACTAAAAACTATTTAATTTTACTTAAGAACTCTTCGGTGCGAGGCGTACAATACATGAATCGGCAATAGGGAGTTATTGTCGCTCTCTCCTTTCTTCTTAGCTCCTGATGGACCACCCCAAGAAGTTCAACTCGATCCTGTTTCTTCTCAAAGCATCAGGGTAACCTGGAAGGTACAGGATACTGATACTTTTTGCATTAGATTTTTCCTTTTAAAAAAAAAATATACAGAAAAAATATACACAACCTAAAAAAGCATAAAAGGCATACACATTCAGATTCCTGGGCTGCTGCTAGAATAATAATGCCCGATTAATACAAAGCAATAATTCAGTGCATACCCACGAATACCATAAAAAAATTAAGGCATAAATATATATAAAAGAAGAATATTTTGGTTGGGGGAATTTGCTTTTTTATCTTCTATAAATTAGTATGGAACCCACTTATATTGAGCAAATTTTTTCTACTTTTTGGCGGATCTGCTGACTATTTTCATTATTCATTTTTAGGTGTAAAGTTTAAATCATCACAAATCATATAAGTATGTATGGGTGGGTGGTTGGGGGGATATTTCTCCTGTAAATTAATGGATAAGAATGGTCTCCCCTAAAGCACCGCTTTTTGCATGACTTTGCTTACAGTTTTCTTTTTTTTTTTCTGCTCAGGCCCCCAAAAAACATCTTCAGAATGGCATAATCCGAGGTTACCAGATTGGATTCCGAGAATATAGCACAGGTGGCAATTACCAATTCAATATCATCACCGTTGACACCACAGGGGATAGTGAGATTTACACTCTTGATAACCTTAAAAAATTCACACAGTATGGAGTGGTGGTGCAGGCTTGTAACCGGGCAGGGACAGGGCCATCTTCTCAGGAAATCATCACCACCACACTAGAGGACGGTAAGTTGTCGTTTTTCCAGACTTGAATCTCGCATTGTACACGCAAACTATCGCCGGTGAACTTGTTATGTTTTCTTTGCTTCTTAACGAGCTGATCATTAAATTTTATCCCGGAGGAACAGATTTTCACAAAATACCATGGCTGAATATCTTTAACCCATAGGAGTGAGGAAAGGGTCTTGGAAGGACTACAGAACGACTCCTGTGTCTGTTGCCCTTACCATAGATTAATTCTGACTTTTAGTGGACTGGGGAAAAAATACCCGGTCTGTCGCAGCCACATTCACCTGCTGGATACGCATCTATTTGCATCACTGACACCTTTATAGTAAGTGAGGCAGGTATGCTGAGGGCACCTGTCTCCCGCTCCATCCCCTGGGTCTCTGCGATATCACAAGCCAGTCGCCTGGGACAGTTTAAGGTATCCGGTAAGGAAGCCATACCTAAAAGAAGGTCAGGACTAGGTAGTGTGGCAGGTCCAGGTAGAGTACCAGGCCAAGCAGGTCAGATACCTGCAACATTACCGCACAGAACAGATAACCTAAAAGAGCACCATTAATTAAGGACTGGTGAAAGGGCTAGAATAGCAGGTACAAGAATGAGGGCTAATAGTCACACCCAATGGCTATGAGATGTTTAGCTGCCACCATCCAAAGTGCCTCAATACAGACATCTAATTAGACAGCAGGAAGACAAACACAGACCAACATGGAGCAGTCCAAGTGAAACTAAACAAACAGAGCAGCTGGGCAGGTTAAATACTGGGAACAGGCACTAAAGGGGAACGCAGAACAAGACCAAACGAAGCAAAAACAGAACACTAGAACAGGGCTGAAGCAAACCAATACAAAAACACCAGAACAGGACCAACGCAAACGATCACAGAACACCAAAACAAGGCTAAAGCAGGCGATCACAGAACACCAAAACAAGGCTAAAGCAGACAAGCACAGAACACCAAAACAAGGCTAAAGCAGACAAGCACAGAACACCAAAATAAGGCTAAAGCAGATGAGCACAGGGAACTGGATAAAAAGCACTGGGCTATACTGGGAGCTGGAGTCGGGTTCTTTATCGCAATGTCATCTGATAAAATCCAGAATTGCAGCCTACATGCAGCTATATTGTTCTTTCTCCATCTTGACCGAAGCAGAAAGTAAACAGCATGCCGAACACTCCAATGTTGGAATAGAATTACATTATGTTATAATCAATTGCATTATAATTCAGCTCCACTTAAATGAAGTATATAATATATATATTATATGATACCGGAAGTAGTGACTCAGATACGTTTCCATTTCAGTTCCCAGTCGACCACCTGAGAACGTCCAGGCAATCGCGACTTCCCCAGAGACCATATCCATATCTTGGTCTACACCTTCCAAAGAAGCCCTCAACGGCATCCTTCAGGGCTTCAGAGTTATTTTCTGGGCAAACCTTTTGGATGGAGGTACGTGAAATATTTACAAACAATCCAGCAGGTGGCTGTAAGTTTTACGGGCCATCATGATGCCTGTTAGCTGTAATGACCTAAGTTGATTTTCATTTGAAAAATCAGCACATCCTAAACAGTAATCGGGAGTATCGCCTATAAGTCTGTCTGAACGTATAATGTGTTTGGATGGATTCAGTAATGTGCTCCTGTGGCTTCATGGATCAGATCCCCCCTGTCTTTAACCAACAATTTAATTGAACATTAAAATCCCTCACTAATATTGACACGCTGTTCGCTTTCCTTTTTTTTCCCAGAAATTTGAATGTTTTATAAATTTCTTCCTTGTGTTTTCCAGAGCTCGGTGAAATAAAGAACGTTACCACAACACAGCCCTCGCTGGAACTGGATGGGCTAGAGAAGTACACAAATTACAGCATCCAGGTGCTGGCGTTCACCCGCGCCGGGGATGGTGTGCGCAGCGAGCAAATCTTCACCAGAACCAAAGAGGATGGTAAGGAGCTGAAGGATCTCACGTACACATCAACAGAGTATATAGGGCAGCATATGCCTTACAGCAGGGTACCCAGAGCACATGGTTTAGGGGTGGCTAGGGGATTGATGTCGGCTCTGTACTCCTGTCTATTCCCTATTTTCAGTAATCATTCACATCTAAACAATCACGTTTAAGACATTAAACCGTGCCCATCTCAGGGCTATCCGTAGCCGCATATATGGCTAGCCCTGGCCTCTCACAAAGCTACCCCCTCAGAAGACATACCTGGGAAGTTCCCTGGTATGTGTGTATAATATATATATATATATATATATATATATATATATATATAACTGTAGTATATAGCTCCGGAAGAGACTAGGGTATAATGTGCATTATGTTGTCGCAGAGATATCAGAGGAGAACAATTAGGGCAGGGGTAGGCAATCTTCGGCTCTCCAGATGTTGTGAACTACATTTCCCTTGATGCTTTGCCAGCATTATGACTGTAAGAGCATTATAGGAGATGTAGTCCACAACATCAGGAGAGCCGAAGATTGCCTACCCCTGACTTAGGGGAAGGTGAAAAAAAAATCCTTAGAATTAATAAGTAATTGAAATATAGTTGGGCAGTAATTTAGTCTGTTTGTGAATTAAAAGGTTCATTCTGTATAACAGAATCGGCGTTTACCAGTCTGCAAAAATGGTGGTCTCTAAACTGTATGAAGCCGTGGAAACCACAGGCTGAGGGTTACCGAAGGAGGAGGAATAACATAAAAGATACTTAATCAGCGAAAGGACACACAGCTCTGCACTATTATGGGAGTGGTAGTTAAGGGAGAAGTTTTGGCATAGTTTTATAATTGCATTTTTTTTATATCACAGTATTATACTAATTATAACAGTATTTTAAACACATGGTGGTATCTGCTTCAGACAACAGTTGGAACATTATATATAATAAAAAAAAAGAAAAGAAAATAAATTATCTATATATATATATATAGTATACATAGTATATATATACTATACATAGTAGCTACATATATACATATACATAGTAGCTATTTGTATGTCTTTCATCAGGTTGTAGAGGAGGGCCACGCTTTTAGGGAAGATTATTCACACAGGCTGATGGATAAGGGCCCAGTTTAGCTTGTATGTGGAATTACCCTGGCTCGCATGCCCGTATTCCCATGGGAAAAGGGCAGTGACCAGGAATATCTAACTACAACCAAGCTGGGAGTATGATTCATACCACCTAGAGTAACCACATTACCCATGTTTTCCCAGACAGATATACATTTCACCGTTTTATAACTCGCATAGTAATTAGCGTTTATACATCATCAGCGTTTAATAAGTGAAGCTTTTATAGCGTAAGCTTATGCGTATTATAAATGACATCATGTAACTAACTGGTGCAGAAGGAATCTCCGTCCTCAGGCAGAGGGGCTTTCTCTATCTGGTCCCCCGATTCCTATCGTTGTATTTATGTTCTTACTCTCCGATTCAGTTCCAGGTCCCACGGCTGGAGTAAAAGCTGCCGCAGCCTCTGCTTCCATCGTGTATGTGTCCTGGCTCCCCCCGCTGAAGTTAAATGGGATCATCCGGAAATACACCGTATTTTGTTCTCATCCCTACCCCACAGTAAGTGGCACAAAAAAAGGATCACCCATCTCTTTGGGGAGATGCAATGAAACGTTTTTAAAGTTGTCTTATGATCTTAACAGCCAGTGGAACGTTACTGCGAGTTACATAGTTCATTAGTTTGAAAAGAGGTTTCATTCCATCAAGTTCAACCTTTGAAAGACATCTCTATCTTGAACCAAATGAAGGTGAGAAGAACCTGCTATAAACTAATGCCAACTTCGCTTCAGATGGTAAAAAAACAAGACCGTAATTCATGGATCCTATAGGCAGTCAGGTTTCTTCCAAGAACAATGCCTATT